>OX451735.1:643214858-643527221 GCA_948472305.1 Vicia faba | reverse complement strand
ACTTTATTTTTATTGTATATAAATAAAATAATTAATATATTACTTTCTTAAAGAAAATTAGGGTTTTACCCTTAATCAAATAAATTAATCTTTTTATTTATTTCTTTATTTTTTTTACATTAAATATTTTTACATAGATAAATAAACAAAAATCTTTTTTTTTGTGCATAATTCATAATTATTTGATATATTAATTTATTTTGTTTATTTAAATATTGTCCATTTATTATTTATGCATTTGAATTTAATTTAGATGTAATAGTAAATTAGGGTTTATATTTCTTGTCAAATACCCCTCATTCAAAGAATGTACCCCCATCCCCATAATCATGTTGTAATGGCTTAGACTTTTAATTCTCGCACTTTATGCTTTCAATTATGCCATGATTAGAGAATTAAGGTTTGTATGCAAAAATCCAAAGATCAACAAGTAGCTTGACCTAATATCAAGACAAAAATGCATGAAAATCAATACACAATAACACACTTGCACCCCTAGGGTTACAATCCACTTGTTGCCTTAAAAATGGGTCATATTATGCATGTTGGGTACTTTGGTAAAACAAAAACAAAGCAAAAGATTATAGTCCCTCAATGACGCTAGCTTGGTTGCCTAAACAAAATGATCAAGTCCCTCAAAATTTTTTCCAAAAATACCTAACACAATTGCTATCATGGTCTGTATGATGACCCGCGCCTATCCCATTTAACATCCTAATACAAGGTTGTTCACCAAATGCAATGGTGAAACAACACTGTCAAAAGGGTTAAAAACATTAGGAAAGATCTTTGAGTAAATTAGGGTAGATAACTCTTAGTTACATGATCAAAGCTTGCAAAACATCCTTGCTATTTTCAAACACACTTCACAACACATTTCAAAATAAACTTTCAAATATTGAAATCTTTCAAAAGACAAAAACACCTTTGTATACATTCAAACAAGAATCATTACAAAGGTTACCACAACGATGGCCTATTTTCAAAACATCTTTCAAAACCATACACAAAGCACCATTTCAAACAATTGAAAAGCAAAAGCAAGTGATCTAAACAAGTAACTAAGAGCCCATGGATAACCATGGATGAAAAGGGTGCTTGAACCTTCCCTTTTCATAATCTACTCCCCGAACCCAAGAAAACATCTCAAAGGTCTTTCCTGTGCTTTTTGACCTTTTCTTAGGATAAAATAAAAAGTCGGTGGCGACTCTTGCTAAACCGAAACATTTGCGAACACAAAACGCAAAACCTCAAGTCAGTTCTCCCACCGTATCACAGAACTGGCGACTCTGCTAGGTATTAAACTAAAAGTGGAGTAACCTTAGGGTTTAGATCACCTTTGCATGCTTATCTTGTTTGCTTTGATTGCTTTACATTTGGTTCTCTTGTTTGGGTTTTGAATCCTCCACCCAGATTTTTGGGAAAACATTCATAGGTAAATAGTAATACATTGTGGAAACTGTGCGGGGTATACCGACATGGTTGAAGCAATAGTTATATTAGTGTGACATATTTGTGAGTACCGGTAGCCTTTGAGTTAATCAAAGAGAATACGGGGCCGCTGAGTGATGTCATGAAGCACTAATAAACTCTTAGAACCTTACTTGACCATCTTGGCCTTATTAGGGGTAGTGAGATGACCGGCTTTGGTGCAGTCCGAAGTTGGTAGATACTCGATACTACACTCATTGAGGGTTATTTTCTTGGAATATTTCGATCGTCAGTTAAGTGGCTAAACTGAAACAATGAACACAGAAAATAATCCAGTGATATTGAGCTCCTTAGAACCCGGTTACTATTAATAGGACAGGTTGAGCCAACTAACTTCAAGAGGGTACTTACCTATGAAACCCCATAGAAGCCTAAAACTAGGATTTTGTGTGACTTGTTTGTGCATATGCTTGTGCATACATCATGAACATCATAAAGCATCATATGCATCCACTAACCATTTCAAGGGGTTTGGATCTTCATCTTTGTTCTTATTTTGTAGGTCATGGAATCTCTTTGCAGGAAAACAATTCAGGTCAACCTTGTGAGAATCCCTCCTCAACTCAAGGAGCTTACTTCCAAGATTCCAGAGAATTCTCTCTTCAGTGAAAGACATGGTAGACTTCTCAACTTGATCAACTCCAACATTGAAGAAGACATGGTGAAAGTTCTCTTCCAGTTCTTTGACCCCCTACACCACTGTTTCACATTCCTTGATTACCAATTAGTACCTACTTTGGAGGAATTTTATCAACTCCTGAGGATTCCTATTCTCCATCAACTACCCTACAACAGTACGAAAAGAGAACCAAAGCCTAAAGATGTTGCTCAAGCATTACACTTACAACCATCTGATATCAAAGGTCATTGCGAAACCAGAAGTGGTGTCAAGGGTTTCTTGGCAAAGTTTCTGTTCGAGAAGGCACAAGACTGCTGAAATTCTATAGATCTACAAGCCTTTGAGGAGATTGTAGCACTTCTTATCTATGGGTTGGTCTTGTTTCCAAACCCTGATCAGCTTATAGATGTGAATGTTGTCAAGATTTTCATATCTCGGAATCCTGTGCCTACATTGCTTGGGGATATCCTACACTCATTTCACACACGAACAATGAGGAAAAGAGGTGTTCTCATGTGTTGTACTCCTCTTCTAGCAAGGTGGTTTATTTCTCACCTTCCCCAATCAGTTTTGAAGAATGAGCAGGGTTTAAGGTGGTCACAACGGTTGATGACCCTCACATATTCTGATGTTCATTGGTGTTCTCGGTCCAGAGAAAATGTCATCATCATTGATCGTTGCAGAGAATTCCCTAATGTCCCACTACTTGGCATTAGGGGAGGCATTACCTATAACCCCTATTTAGCTCTGAGGCAATTTGGGTATGCCCGAAGAGATGGCCCTCATGACATGCTGATTTCTGACTTGGTTTTTGACTTTGACAACGATGCTCAAGGACTTCGACAAAGGTTCATCCGAGCTTGGAGGATGCCCAATAAAGTGGATAGTAAGAAACTGGGGAACAAGAATTCCATCCCCCTTGAGCCTTATGTCAAGTGGGTACGAACCCGCGCCCAGAATCTTATGATGCCATACCCTCACATTCTTCCCGTGATCAAAGATCCTGTTATGGAAGGAGAGGTTCCATACACCCTCCTACATCCAGACATGCAAACATCATTGGAAGAATTGCAAAAGAGTTGGATACAACTCAAGGAAGAGCGGAATACTTTTGAAGCCAGCTTCTATGCCAGTGAGAAGAAGGTTTTAGATCTTACCCGCCGGCTTCACGAAGAGGAAACTCTCAACACTTACATCGCACCAAAGAGGATGCGCAATGTCTTTTTACATTAAGAATTTTGTAATATTTTGCCCATGGGGCATTTATGTACTAACAAATTTCTTCTTATTAATATGACGTGTGTTCTTTTTGTTTGCAACAAATTTGAATTTCTAAATCCTTGAATGCATTACATGAATAACATATCATTCATCATATACATAAACAGGTCTTCACACTAGGTTTCCTTGTCTTTCTGCTGTTTATTTCAGCGAGATGGATATAGAACAGACGGTTAAAGATCTGCAAGCACAGAATTCGCAATTCCAACAACTCCTCATGACCATAGCAAAGGGTAAAGAGGATCTTAAAGCACTGTTAGAGAAAGAGAGGGAACCAGAAAAGAAGAAAAAGAAAAGAATTGGTGTGGCCACTATGGGAAGGAGATTTGAGCATCAAGCTAAGAGAGTTTTGGAATTCCCCTCAACGTCTGACGAAGGGGTTGGTAAAGGAAAGGGAGTTGCAATGCCCTCCTAATCTGAATTTGAAGTAGAAGAAGAGGAAGAGGATGAAGATTACTCCGAACAGCAATACCCTCCGGCGAATGATAAGTATAAAAATCTTGAGGATCGGTTGGCAGCCATGGAGTTGCAAAGGGTACCTGGGTTAGATTTCGAAGAACTAGGGTTGGTTGCTGGAATCGTCATTCCTCCTAAGTTCAAAGTACCTACATTTGCTAAATACGACGGTTTGTCCTGTCCAAAGATGCATCTGAGATCCTACATCAGAAAGATCCAACCTCACTCTTCTGATAAGGATCTTTGGGTCCACTTTTTTCAAGATAGTTTGTCGGGTACGCAATTGGACTGGTTCTATCAACTTGAGAGATCTGATGTTCATAACTGGGAAGATTTGGCTGCTGCTTTCTAACGACAATACCAATACAGCGCAGATTTAGCGCCTACTCGTACTCAACTACAGAGTATGGGTATGGCTTCTAATGAGGGATTTAAGGAGTATGCTCAGAAGTGGCGAGATTTGGCTGGAAGGGTGCAGCCACCATTGTCGAATAGAGAGCTGGTTGACATGTTTTTAGGGACTCTGTCAGGTCCATTCTTCAATCACTTGATCGGGAGCTCATCTGCAGGGTTCACCGAATTAATTCTGACCGGTGAAAGGGTCGAAGCTGGCATTAAGAGTGGTAAGATTCAGAAGGATTCCTCCTCTTCCATTGCTATCAAGAAGACCTTCCCAACCAAGAAGGAAGTTTCTGCTATTCACACCCAGAGAAATCAAGGGAGAATGGAGCGCCGACCAGCGATAGGGGTTGTGATGATCCAGAACTCTTCAGCCGATCAACCTCGCAACAGTTAACCTAGGGCTAATCAGCAAAGGGTAGAAAGGCCACAACGAAAATTCACCCTAATCAATATGACACTAGCTCAGGTCCTCCCTCATCTGTTAAAGTTAAACCTTACCAACTTGAAGGAAGCGCCGAAAAACCCAAATACCTCTTCTCTCTATTATCATTCAAATGCAAAATGTGCATACCACTCGGACAGTGTAGGGCATGATACCAACAACTGTTGGGCTCTTAAAAACAAGATCCAAGATTTGATAGATTCCAAGGAGGTAGAGTTTGGTGCTCCCAAAAAACCTAATGTGATATCCACTCATATGCCAAAACATGGTCATAATATCCATGCAATTGTGGAAGATCTTCATGTTACCGTTGTTGATGAATTAATGACTCTGTTGCCAATGATTAAATTAAATCTATTAAAATCCGTGATATTCCCGGGCTGTGAAAAAGATTGTCACTTCTGTTCAACCTTGCAATCCGAGTGTCCGCTGTTAAAATCAGGAATCCAATGAAGATGTGAAAAACACAAGAAGGGGGGTTGAATTGTAAAACTTAAAACAAATGCTTAGACAACACAGAATTTTTAACCTGGTTCGTTTGATCTCAAACTACTCCAGTCCACCCGTCAAGGTGATTTGCCTCTCTCCAACGAGGTCTTAATCCACTATATTCAAAGGATTACAACAGCTACTTTAACAACTGTTAAAGCCTTCTTGTGTATAACCACAAACTGGTTTATCTCAAGGAAATCTTTTACAAATAATTTGAACAATGATGTGTTAACGTTTTCTAATAAAACAATACATCACAACTGTGATAATTACACAACTTAAGCTTGGAGTAAAACTGAATTTGCTAGAGCGTTTGAGTAAGCGTGGTTTTTGAAGGCTTGGCAAATTCTATGAGTGCATGCATGCGTCTTTTCTCACAAAGACTTGTTTAAATAGGCACGGCAGAGATACGTTATCCATAAAGCCATTTTAATGATAATAACACACTTTCCTTTTTGAGAAGATCTTGTCTTGAAGAGAGCCGTTAGCATTTAATTCTGTCTTGAATACTTAGTAACGCTTCAAAGTCTTCTTTGCTTTAACTTATGATGACGCTTCAGAGTGCTGATGACTTGGTAAAGATCTTTGATCAGAGTCATAGTGTATTTTGTTTATGTGCAGATTATGGTCATCAAGCTTCAGTGTATAATCTGGTAGCTTCAGCGTGTAGCACATGTTACTGATCTTCTGATGCTTCTGATGCTGATGCTGATTCCATCAGAACTTCTGTATATACAAAACATAATTTTAAGAAGCATATTTGTCTTAAATATAAATCTTACAATTTATTTATTCTTTGTATTTTGTTATCATCAAAACTCTAATTAAGGGTTGTAGAATCAAACTACGTTCTAACAATCTCCCCCTTTTTGATGATGACAAAAACTAGATTTTTTCAATTGAAAATAAGGAATAAAAAGTATAGAATTAAGAAGAGAAAACTCCCCTTGAGTTGTTTACTTCCCTTTAATTACATGAGTCTTTGAGCATCAGAACCTTACTGTATCTTTCATCAGAATTTTGTACCTGTAAGCTTTTCAGAAGAGAAAAAATTTAAATAGATCAGAATGTTTGAGACTTATGTCTCAGTAATCCGTTATTGAAAAATATCATTCTTTCTCCCCCTTTTTGTCAGTTATCAAAAAGAACATAAGATCAGAGCTAAAATGAATTTATATTAAAAACCAGAAGCAATGATAAGTTCAAAACAATGTAAATTTTTTTACAGATAAACAAGTTATAAAAACAAGGAAATTCTAAGAGGGAGGAGGTAGACGCGTGAACAAGGTTTCCAACAAGCTCTTGATCTGGATGTTGGATTCCTGTTGCTGGGTTAACATGCTCTTGATTTCCTCAATTTTGTCGTCCTGTTTATCCATTCTTTCATTCATCAACATATCAGATCTTTTCAGGTCTTCTAGAGTCTGCTTGTCATAGGAGGAAGCTTGGGGATCTTCAGAAACTGGATGCTTCTCAGAGCTTTCTGCAATATCCTTGTCTTGACCCAGTGCTTCAGCAGGAATCATCTGCTCTGGAGTATCAGTCATAACTTTGGATGCTGGACGATGTTCAGACCAGGGAGCATTATCCAGAGGGAGAACTTCTTCCGTAAGCAGCTGGCTTAGAACTCGACATTCAATTTCTTTCAACAGATTTTTGAAGTTATGTTGAGCTTGTCCGTAGCTCTGTTCTTGCAACTTATGAGTTTCAGAACATACCCATCTTCTGAACCTTGTCCAAAGGTAGTATGATGCAGCAGGATCAACCAGCTTAAGACTAGCTTGCTTCAGAGAAGTGATCCACTTCTGTACTTCTGTTTCAAACACCAATAAGCTGGTACCAACATCTGGATGTTTTGGTTTTGGGATAGCTGTTTTATGGGTTATGGCAGCAAGACGTTCAAAAACTGTTAAGTCAATGACAGTCTTGATGTTGTCTTCTGGATTGTTCTTTGGTGAGGGAGTGGGAGAGTCAGGAATTATTATTGGACTTGATGGGGAGTTTGGTGGAGTTGATTCTAGAGAGGAGGGAATTTGGGGAAAATTCACAATGGTACCAAGGGGCATATGAATGGCCAGAGGTTCTGTGATTCCAGGAATGGGAATGGTATCAGAATTAACAGTTTGGTTTGATTAATCGTTATGAGGTTCTGGTTCACAGGATTCAGAAGGTTGAGTCTCAGAAGTTTGAACTTCTGGGTGAGATAGTTCAGGTTGTGGAGAAGGTGGATTAATATCTGGTTGAGGAGATGGAGGTAGTGGTGTTTCTGGTAGTGGACAGAGGGGAATTTCTGGTTGTGGTGAGAGGGGAATTTCTGGTTGTGCTTCTGTGGTGGTTTCAGGGTTTGGATTTTCTGGCATGGGAGCAGAAGTATGATGGTCAAAGGTATCTATATCTGGTAGAACTTTTGCAAGTTCTTGTTGGGTTGCTTCAATATTTGGATTTGGAGGTTGGGAGCGAGATCTTCTAAGAGTTAAGGATTCAGAGGGGTCAAAATCAATGTCAAAGTCATCAAATGTTTGTGGTGTGGGGTTTTCAGATTGAGTGGGAATTGGTATATATGTTGATACAGAAATTGAATCTAAAACAGTTACAGAAGAAGGATTACCTCTCTTTTTAGGAGTCTGCTGGGATGATCCTTCTGCTACAGCTTTCCTTTTCTTGGTTTACTTCAGCACAACTTCTGGAGCCTTCTGCTGCAGATCCTGAATGTTCAGATTTGGTGTTGTACCATCCGCCTTGCAAGCATCCAGATATCTGACTATTATATCAGGTTTAGAATCAATCTTTGAGAACAGAGGAAAGTTATCCAGAGGGACTCTTCTGCTGGAGATTGTTGCAAAAGAAGTGACACTGGGTTCCTTCTGGATGTTCTCAATCAACTTCATCTTTTTCAGATTCTTTGCATTCAGCTGTTTGCCAACAGTAGCTTCCAAAGAGCTGATTTCCTGAGCCTCTGTAAGATGATCAATCAGCTTATTCTTTGTTAGAATATCTGATATAAGCCTTCCTAGGGGTATCCAGTCCCTTTTTGTGCGCTCCTCTTCTCTGTTTTCCTTGACACTAGTCCTTAGATGGTTAAACAACAGATGAGCCAGATTCACCTTAACCTTCTGGGAGATGAAATAGATCAGAAATTGCTGATCAATATTGATGTAGTCATGAGAGTTGGCAGGCTTCCTGTGGTTTATGCATCCCAGAATGATCTTGGTCCATATTCTGTGATGGTCTTTTAAATCCCTTATCTTGCTGGAGGGAAGCCCCAGAGTGAAGATTTCTCTAGCAATTAGGGCAACATCAGTGCATCTTTCAGCCATGTCAATGCAACGTACACCACCACCACTGTAGCCTATTAATCTTGCAATGAGGTCCTCAGTGATAACTATCTTCTTCCCCATTATGTATGAAGTGACTTGATGGTTGGAAGATTAAGCATGAATCTAAAATTCCTTTACCAGAATTGGGAATGTTGGACCCACCAGACGGTCAAAGTATCTTTCCCAGCCTTGAGCCTTAACTTCTTCAGAGAGATTAAACCCATTCTCTTGAAGACTGTTGAAATCCACGATCAATTCTGAAAGAACTTCTAGATTTTTGATGGGTGTGAGAAGAGTTCTGTAGGGTTCTTCATACTGTTCGGAGGAAACTGTTTTCTGAGAATTGGAAGTAGGGATGCTTGAGGAAGCCATGTTCACACGAAGGTTTTGAAGAAATTGAAAGGGTTTCGAGAAAGTATGCAAACTGAAATCAGTAAGATTGAGAGAAAATGAAAGTGAAGGTAAAAAAGTGTAAGTGGTGAGAGATGTGTTTAAATAGATTTCTAAACAATTTTGAAAACATAAACGGCAAGAGAGAGAAATTGATTATAATGATTATTAGCATTTAATGATAGCTGATTTAGGGGGATTCAGAAAGATATTGGAACGGTTACCCATGACATGTGTCTCAATGCAACCAATCAGTGCTTTTGACCTTTCAGAAACGTGAATGCGTGTTCAGCCTCAGAAGTAGCTGATGACTGGATGACACTTGTTTGCTTGAGTGAACTGCACATTTCTATCCTTGATTGTGATAGATTCTGATATAATCTGTACTTCTAAAGATCTGAAGAAAGATTGATCAGTAGTTCACGAAAAAAATAAACAAAGTTCTGAAGGATAAGATATGGAATAAAAACAGTTTTATTCTGGGCAGAGCTTCATGCTGAGATGTTTCAGAATGAAGTTGAACCTATCTTAAGAAAGAGGTTTTGTAAAGATATCAGCCCATTGATGGTCTGTGTTAATAAATTTTAAATTTAGAATCCCTTTCTGAATATAGTCCCTAATAAAATGATGTTTTATTTCTATATGCTTAGCCCTAGAATGCAAAATAGGATTTTTACTTAGACAAATAGCAGAAGTATTATCACAGAGGATATGAATGTTACTCTCAAATATCTGGAAGTCCTCAAGTTGACTTTTCATCCAGAGCATTTGTGTACTGCATCCAACTGCTGCTATGTATTCAGCTTCTGCTGTTGATAGAGCAATTATGGATTGTCTTTTGCTGGACCATGAGATCAGATTTTCTCCCAGAAACTGGCAGCTTCCAGAAGTGCTTTTACGTTCTACTCTGTCTCCAGCGAAATCAGCATCACAGTATCCTATCAAACTGTAATCACTTGATTTTCTATAAAACAAACCCAAATTAGTAGTACCTTTCAGATACTTGAAAATTCGCTTAACTGCTGTTAAGTGAGATTCTCTAGGATCTGATAGGAATCTAGCACAAATGCAAACACTGAATAGAATGTCAGGCCTTGAGGACGTCAGATAGAGAAGAGAACCAATCATACCTCTGTAGACCTTCTGTTCTACCTTTTTACTTACCTCTTCTCTTTCCAGAATGCACGTGGGATGCATTGGAATCTTTGATGGCTTACATTCTGAGAGATCAAATTTGTTCAGAAGTTCTCTGACATATTTGCTCTGATGAATGTAAGTTCCTTCTGGGGTTTGATTAATCTGAATGCCCAGAAAGAATCTTAGTTCCCCCATTAGGCTCATCTCAAATTCTGCCTGCATACATTTAGCAAACTTTCTTCCCAGAGAGGGTTTAGTGAATCCAAATATGATGTCATCAACATAAATCTGACATACTAAAATGTCATTCTTAAATGTCTTACAGAACAAGGTAGTGTCCACTTTCCCTCTGGTGAATTCCTTTTCTAACAGGAAGTTACTTAGTCTTTCATACCAAGCTCTGGGAGCTTGTTTCAGACCATATAGTGACTTCTTTAGTTTGAAAACATATTCTGGATTTTTGGAACTTTCAAAACCAGGGGGTTGGTGCACATATACCTCTTCTTCTATATATCCATTTAAGAATGCACTCTTAACATCCATCTGATACAGAGTGATGCCTTTATTAACAACAAATGAGATTAAGAGTCTGATAGATTCTAACCTGGCGACTGGAGTAAAGGTTTTTGTATAGTCTATCCCCTCTTGCTGACTATAACCTTGTGCTACCAGTCGTGCTTTGTTTCTGATGACTTCACCTTGTTCGTTCAGTTTTTTCTGAACACCCATTTTGTACCAATGACGTTGAATCCTTTTGGTTTTGGAAATAGATCCCATACGTCATTTCTTGTGAATTGATTTAGCTCCTCTTGAATTGCTAGAATCCATTCATTGTCCAGAAGTGCTTCATCAATTGTTGTTGGTTCAATTAGAGAAACCAGTCCCATGAGGGATTCTTCAGAGTTTCTGAAGCTAGATCTTGTTCTGATTGGATCTTCCTTTCTTCCTAAGATTGTTTCTTCTGGGTGATCCATGCTGCTTCTGGATGGTCTTTTCTGGAGTTGATCAACAGAAGGTGCTGGATTGCTTGCAGTGACTCTTTCTGATGTTGAGGGAGTGTCTCTGTTGAGAGCTTCTGATGATTTGTCTTCAGTACCTGTGAGTTCAACTTCCATACCTGCAAGGAATTCATTCTGCTTTGACTTTTGAGAGTCAAGCTTATCATCAAAACGAACACTGATTGACTCTTCCACAATCTGTGTTTCTGTATTGTATACTCCGTACCCTCTTAAGCGTTCAGAATATCCTAACATAATACACTTTTGTGCTTTAGAGTCAAACTTGTTCAAATAATTTTTTGTATTCAGAATAAAACATGTACATCCAAATGGGTGAAAATAGAAATGTTGGGCTTTCTGTTCTTCCACAATTCATATGGAGTCTTTTCCAGAATAGGTCTTATGGAGATTCTATTTTGAATGTAACACGCTGTGTTTATTGCCTCTTCCCAGAAGATCTTAGCAACGTTAGTCTCGTTGATCATGGTTCTGGCCATTTCTTGTAATGTTCTGTTCTTTCGTTCTACAACTCCATTTTGCTGGAGAGTTCTAGGACAAGAGAAATCATGCAGAATGCCTTTGTCATTAAAGAATAACTCAAAATATTTGTTTTCAAATTCTCCACCATGATCACTTCTGACTTTGACGATTCTAAGATCCTTTTCATTCTGAACTTGGTTGCAGAAGGTAACAAACACAGAGTGTGACTCGTCGTTGTGCCTTAAGAACTTTACCCATGTCCATTTGCTATAGTAATCTACGATTACTAACCCATACTTCTTGCCACTGACTGAAGCAGCTTTAACTGGTCCAAATAAGTCAATGTGCAGAAGTTCTAATGGCTTGGAGGTGGAAACAACGTTTTTGGATTTGAAAGTTGGTTTTGCAAACTTGCCTTTCTGACATGCTTCACACAGAGCATCTGAATTGAACTTCAGGTTAGGAAGTCCTCTGACCAGATTAAGTTTGTTAATCTGAGATATTCTTCTCATAATAACATGTCCCAATCTTCTGTGCCAGATCCATTACTCGTTGTTAACAGACAGTAGACATTTTACATTCTGACTTTTTAGTTCAGAAAGTTTTATTTTATAAATGTTATTTTTCCTCTTTCCATTAAATAGGATAGTCCCATCTTTCTGACTAACAGCTTTGCATGAATTTTGATTGAAGATTATATCATAACCGTTATCACTTAATTGACTTATGGATAACAGGTTATGCATTAATCCATCTACTAATAAAACATTACTTATAGAGGGAAGATTTCCATTACCTACTGTTCCAGAGCCAATGATATTTCCTCTCTGATTGCCTCCAAAACCTACGTGGCCTCCAGGCTTAAGTTTCAGGCTTTGGAACATATGCCTTCTTCCCGTCACGTGTCGTGAGCAGACAGAGTCCAGGTACCATGATTGGTGTTTTTGCTTTGCTGCTAAAGATATTTGCCACATGTATTATTTTATCCTTAGGTACCCACATTTTCTTGGGTCCTGATTTGTTAGTTTTACCAAAACTCTGGTTGAATTTTGGTTTGACAGAGTAATCACTACTTGTATATTTTATGTCATGTGTGTGCCCATATATAAAGTGTGAATCAAGTGGAGTACGTTTTATGACTAAATCCATGGCATTTTTTGGTGTAGGTACCTTACCTTGATATCCTATCCCTTTTCTGCCATTTCTGCTAACTCCATAGATCATTGAAGCCATTTTGCTCATGTCTATGTTTTTAGCTAGAAACTTCTGAAAGTTGTGATCATACTCCTTGATGATCTCATCAGCATTGCTGGGAGTTTCAGGGATTGTTTCCTTCTGAGAGTTTTGCAATTGGTTTTCTAATTTTGAAATTTTATCTTTTAACTCAGAATTCTCCAATTTGAGACACTCAGTCTTATCAGAGTCAGAAGCAAGATTCCTTTTCAGGTTTCTGAATTTGACTCTGATCTGCTGATATCTTTCCAGAATTTCATTAAGGCTTTCAGCTAGTTCAGCCTTAGTAAAGTTTATAGTAAAGTCAGGGAATACCTCTTCTGTATCTGATTCAAAATCTGACTCAGAAGCTTCACTGTCTTCTGTTATGTTTGCCATGAGAGCTATGTTTGCTCTTTCATCATCTGATTTTGAGTCAGCTTCAGATGTGTCAGAATCATCCCATGTAGCCATGAGACTTTTCTTCTTTTCCTTGCCAAACTTCTTTTTGGGATTTTCCTTCTGAAGCTTTGGGAAATCACTTTTGTAGTGCCCTTGCTCGTTACATTCATAGCAGATGATGTCTTTGTTGTTTGGCTTTCTGTTTCCTGAAGAACCTTCAGATCTTCTGTATCCAGAGGAGGATTCTGACCTTCTGTATCTGGAGAAAGATTCATTCTGATTTTCTGATCTTCTGGGATTCCTGAACTTCCTTTGCCTCTGCTTCCACAATTGGTTCACCCTTCTGGAGAGGAGAGATAGTTCATCTTCTTCTGATGAGTACCCATCAGAGGTTTCTTCCATAGCCTGTAAAACTTTGGAGTCAGATTTTCTGTTAGATTTTAAAGCTAATGGCTTACCTTGCTTTTGAGGTTCATCTGCTTCTAACTCTATCTCGTGACTTCTGAGGGAGCTGACAAGTTCCTCCATAGAGATTTTGTTGAGATCCTTGGCTAGCTTAAGCGCTGTGACCATTGGCCTCCATTGTTTTGGCAAGCTTCTGATGATCTTCTTAACATGATCAGCAGTGTAATACCCTTTGTCAAGAACTTTTAGACCAGCAACAAGAATTTGAAATCTTGAAAACATAGTTTCTATTGATTCACTCTCTTCCATCTTGAATGCCTCATACTTCTGAATGAGTGCAAGGGCTTTGGTTTCTTTGACTTGAATGTTGCCTTCATGCATCATTCTCAGAGAGTCAAACATATTCTTTACAGTGTCTCTGTTTGATATCTTCTCATATTCTGAATAAGAGATGGCGCTGAGAAGAATTGTTCTGGCCTTGTGATGATTTCTGAACTCACGCTTTTGCTGATCAGACATCGTTTTCCTGTTAATCTTCTGACCACTTCCATCCACTGGGTGCGTGTATCCATCAGTCACTATGTCCTACAGATCAGCATCATGGGCCAGAAAGAAACTCTCAATTCTGTCTTTCCAGTAGTCAAAGTTCTCTCCATCAAAGACTGGAGGTTTGCCACTGAATCTGTCTCTTTCTTCATTGTTGTCATTGTTGATGTTTTGACTTGGTCCTGCCATTATGTTTTTCTGACGCTGGATCTTGTACTGACACAGTTAAGTGTTATAAGCTCAGAACCAGGCGCTCTGATGCCAATTGAAGATGTGAAAAACACAAGAAGGGGGGTTGAATTGTAAAACTTAAAACAAATGCTTAGACAACACAGTATTTTTAACCTGGTTCATTTGATCTCAAACTACTCCAGTCCACCCGTCAAGATGATTTCGCCTCTCTCCAACGAGGTCTTAATCCACTATATTCAAAGGATTACAATAGCTACTTTAACAACTGTTAAAGCCTTCTTGAGTATAACCACAAACTGGTTTATCTCAAGGAAATCTTTTACAAATAATTTGAACAATGATGTGTTAATGTTTTCTAATAAAACAATATATCACAACTGTGATAATTACACAACTTAAGCTTGGAGTAAAACTGAATTTGCTAGAGCGTTTGAGTAAGCGTGGTTTTTGAAGGCTTGGTAAATTCTATGAGTGGATGCATGCATCTTTTCTCACACAGACTTGTTTAAATAGGCACGACAGAGATACGTTGTCCATAAAGCCATTTTAATGATAATAACGCACTTTCCTTTTTGAGAAGATATTGTCTTGAAGAGAGCCGTTAGCATTTAATTATATCTTGAATACTTAGTAACGCTTCATAGTCTTCTTTGCTTTAACTTATGATGACGCTTCAGAGTGCTGATGACTTGGTAAAGATCTTTGATCAGAGTCAGAGTGTATTTTGTTTATGCGCAGATTCTGGTCATCAAGCTTCAGCGTATAATCTGGTAGCTTCAGCGTGTAGCACATGTTACTGATCTTCAGATGCTTCTGATGTTGATGCTGATTCCATTAGAATTTCTGTATATACAAAACATAATTTTAAGAAGCATATTTGTCTTATATATAAATCTTACAATTTATTTATTCTTTGTATTTTTTTATCATCAAAACTCTAATTAAGGGTTGTAGAATCAAACTATGTTCTAACATCCAACGCCTGATGGATACTCAAGAGATCCTCTTTCAGAAAACTCTTGTTGCTACTATCACTCATGTTACTCCTGTCACCTTTGTTACTCCAATCAATGACATTGCTATAATCACCATTTCCGACAATCTTTCTGAGACCTGTAAAAGGCCTGTTAAGATTACACCTGATCTTAAGTTTGCACCGCTGAAGATTACCATGCCGGGGCCTATCCCATATAAGTCCAACAAGACGATACCATGGAATTACGGAGGAGAGATCTTCTACCATGGTGTCAAGCAGATCGAATCAGCCGAAGAGAATTTCGATGAAGAAACTCCTGATATAGGGAATATTGCAGGGACAAGTAAGATAACTCGTAGCAGAAGAATCTTCTCTCCGGAGATTGCTCCTCCACGGGCAGTCTTCGGACCCTCAAGAGCTTCTGTGCCTGTCCAGATATCTATGCAAAGTCCAGTAATTGAAGAAATTGTAACTCCCGAAGATAAACCCTCTACTGTTATTGCTGATAAAGGTAAGGGGATCCAAGAGGCGCCTGTCAGGACGAAGGCTCAGACTTTGATTATCCCCGAGACCACCCAAAAGGAGATGGAGGAAATCTTAAAGATAATTAAGAAGAGCGACTATCATGTCGTAGAGCAGCTGGGGAAAACCCCTTCAAAAATCTCGATGCTGGCTCTATTACTCTGCTCCGAGGCTCATGCCAAAGCCTTGATCAAATTTCTAAAAACGGCACACATGCCTCAAGAAACTTTTGCATATCAGTTTCAAGAGTGTATGGCTAGCCTTACAGCCGAAAATGGTCTTGGTTTCTCTGATGCTGATTTCACCCTTAGGGGAAGAAAGCATAATGATGCGCTACATGTCTCGGTAGAGTGCAAAGGGACCACACTTTCTCATGTTTTGGTCGATACTGGTTCATCTTTGAACGTTCTACCAAAGAAAGCGTTGGACAGATTGGATTGTGAGAGTTTGACCCTAAAGCCCAATAATATCATTGTTAGAGCCTTCCACGGTTCTAAGCGGATGGTTCACAGAGAAGTGGACATTCCAATCAAAGTGGGTACAGAAATTTCCAACTCTACATTTTATGTGATGGACATCTGTCCTTCATATTCATGATTGTTGGGGAGGCCATGGATCCACAACGCTGGGGCAGTCACTTCTTCTCTACATCAGATGCTCAAATACCCAGTCCAGGGTAAAATCATAACAGTTCATGGTGAGGAGGAGTATATGATAAGTCACCTTAACTCTTTATGCTACGTGGAGTTAGATGGAGAATTCATAGAAACACCTTTCCAACACTTTGAAGAAGTTTCTCCTGAAGTTGCGGTAGCCAGGAAAATGACTGATGTGCCTATCATTACCAAGCCTGTGTCCCGGATGTCATCCCTTAAAGATGTGGAGGCTGTAATCAAGGAAGGAGGAAGTACAGTATGGGGTCAGCTGCCAGATTTTCCTCACAAGACAGACAAGTTCGGATTAGGTTTCACTGCTGCTATCCAGAAAGCTATGCGTCGCTCCTGGGCTGGAGAACCACCTTTAAAAATAACTCACCATGGAGTTCATGCTTTAGAAGATGATGATGAAGAAGGAAACTTTGAAGATTGGATCTTTCCAACCATTAAAGGGGGACTGAACAACTAGGAAGCGAAAGACTTCATTCCTATTACTTTCATCAATCAGTAATTTATCTTTTGAACATTTATGTTGGTCTGTAATAACTTTTAAACAATTCGTACACTCTTTTCGCCTTATGCCTTACCCGGGGCATATAGGTCCATTTGTAAGGGTTTTGATTCTTCATTTTCATATGCCATTTTTAATGAATCATGGACGTTTTCATCTATAAACTTTTGTGTTCATTTTCTTTCCTTTTACATTTTATTTTGTTTAAGGATGGTTATCCCTTACACACACCCACACTCACAAAATGCAGGTACCCATCCACTCCGGATTCCATGGGTGACTATTCTGCTTTGGCCTTCAGTGACTCTGAAGATTTGGTCAATCATGCCGAGTACGAAGGTGATGAAGACTGTGAAGTGCCCGGAGAGTTAGCTAGACTTTTGCAACAAGAAGAAAGGGCTATTCTGCCCCATGAAGAGTTGTTATAGACTATCAATTTGGGAACAGAGGAAGACATAAAAGAGGTTAAAGTGGGTGCCAACCTGGAGCCTAGTGTCAAAGAGCACTTAGTTCAACTGTTGAATGAATATATAGAGATCTTCGCTTGGTCCTATGAAGACATGTCGGGACTGGATACAGATATTGTGGTTCACCGTTGTCGTACCCCAAAATTTGCCCTCCCATATTCTTCAAAGTTTATCAAGAATCATCTTCAAATGGTTCAAGACTTCTCAAGGGTTGCACAGTCCAAATGCCTCCTAAGCCAGTCAAAATTAGGGTTTTGATTCTTTCAAGGAATTTGAGGTTTTCAGTGGTCCAATCAAGTCCCATAGGCCTATATATATTTTCAAGCATCTACATGTCAAGTCTCAAGGCTCACAATGTGAAATTGCATAGTCAAAAGCCCTATTTGCTCAACAATCAACTACAGGGGGAAAATGGTCATTTTACAGTCAAAAGTCAGAATTTTTGGCCAACATCTCATTTTGAGCACACAATCATCATTTGATCAAATCTTGATCATGATTCCACAAGCATGGCTCAAAAATTATCAAGATGCCAAAAGTTACTATTTTTGGACAGAAGAAAAGTCAACTATAACTTGACCAGAGCATAACTTTTTCATGGTTCATCAGAAAAATCCCATCCAATGCTCATTTTTAGGGGATGACATTTCCTACAACTCATCTTCACATTCCAAGTCCAAGAAATGCTCTCACAAAAAGTTATCAATTTCTACATTATAGGTCAATTTCAAAAGTCAACAAAAATGCACTTTAAGTCAAAGACCATAACTTGATATTGGTAAATCCAAATGACATGGGACCAAAGGCATTGGTTAGAGGACTTCAAGACCTTTCCAAAATATCTAAGAACATGTTCATAGGATCAAAATTGAGCAAGATATGCATTGGAGAAGTTAGGAAATTTTTATGAATTTGCAAAAGTCAACTTTGCTCAAAACACATCATTTTTGCTAATGGGCCTCAAATTCCTTCTTGAAACTTTGTCCAAGGATTATGCACGACCTATTGAGATTAAATTGAATTATTTTTCTTATTTTTTATTAATTAATTGAATTTTTAATCAATATTAATTCATTTAATTCATTTAATTGTAGGAAAATATCAAGATATGGTTTTGCAATCTTTTCATGAAGCAAATATGACCTACAAGAGCTGGCAAATTCGTGTGCACATCAAGGGGACAAGGATCTCTCAATTTGGCAAGATTTTTCAATCAAAAAGATGCAAAAAGATATGATTGAAAATCAAATATTCCAACCATTATTCCATGGATTTCTTGGCCAAGATTTAACCTAAATCCATTCCATTATATATACAGAACCTAACCCTAATGCATTACACGTGAGAATTGATGCAGGAAGCCATAACCATATTAAAAAAAAATCAAGAAAAATCCAAAAATTTTTTCCAGGTTCCAGGCCCTTTCAAAGCAATTTGAGGATTCTAATACATTGCTAGCACTCCCAGGAACGTGTAGGAATCAAAACCACACGCCAAAGCTCAAGAAATCACCATTCACAGACCCACGGTTTGCTTAACTTTTTCAGAATCGAAATTCACATTTTATGCATCATTAACATGTTCTAATCATTGTTTTGCATTGCTTGAACCTTTACAAAGCTAATGGTATTGGTTAATTGCGTTATAGTGTACAGAATCGTGAATCACCATTGAAGAATTTTAGGGTTCTTGAGGTCTCAAATTGGGGCTTTACAGCCCAGGAAAAATTAAGCTTCATGAAACCTATGGTTGAATTCGTCAAGGCCAGACGAATCAAACACTATGCTCGCGAACAATTTATGTTAATCACACGCCTATTCGCTATTTTTCATTGATGCAGGTTGTGGGGGTTCAAAACCCCCGCTATCTAACCTTTGTTTTGCAGGTTTAGGGAAGACGATGATGAGTTGTTGACATGTTATTGGACGATTCAAATATAATGCGCTCTTTTATTTATTTCCAACATAATTGATCTTTTTTATATATATTATTCATTGTCCATTACAATAACAAATACAGGCGCATGGCTCAGTGGATAGTGAGGTGGCTGGCAACCATTGGGACCTGGGTTCGATTCCCAGGTCCCCACAAACCTTTGTTTCTATTTTTTCTTCTATGTTCACATGCAGGCTTCATGAAAGGTTCCACCATGTACCTCCAGCATTCAACATGCCATGTGGCCTTATGCATCAATCCAGTGACCAAAAGGTAATGAACACCATGTTCCTGGTCAACCCACGCTCTAGGCAATCTCCAAAGTCAAAACGGACTGGCCAACAAATGGGCCAGAATTGCCAAGCAAACCTCCAAAAGGGCCCATCACCCCCCTGGTTTAAAAATTTCTTTTCTTTTTTTATTTTGTTTTCTTTTAATTGTTTCATTACTAATTATTATTATTATTTAATTAACTCACCAAGTAATTATTTTTCATAATAAATTCAGAAACCTAAAATTTTATTATTTTAATTATTTATTAATTTTAATTATTATTTTGTAAATAAATTCTAAGTGTAATTAATTTAGTTTAATTAGGACTAATTTTGACATTTTCATAATAAATAAAATAGGTTTAGAGTTAGGGTTTTTCTTGTTAACTTTTAATTCCTTTTTCTTTTATTTTTATTTCATTAAAACATAAAAAAAACACAAAAATACTTTTTTCTTGTAATTAATTAATTAATTAGTAAATTAGGTTTAATATTTAATTAATTGCAACAAAAAGGACCAACTTTTATTCTTTTCCCAAAAAGGGTCAAAACCCTAAGACTTTTCCCGACTCAATTTCTTTGCGCACACTTTATTATTTTGATCATATTTATGTAACTGCTCCGAGAATGTAATAGTTAATTAGGGCTTTTATCGCTTTCTTTATTTTCTCGCACTTTATTTTCAAGGATTATGTTTTTGGCGATGTAAATACCCGACGCCTTGTAATAGCGTAGATTCATTTTCCGCAATTTATTTTCCGCAAATTATTAACTGTTAATTATGCATGCAAGACTTGCCTGAAAAATAAAATCAACTCGTAGCTCACCAATAAACATGTGCAAAGATAAATTTAAACTGAATCCTGACACACATGCACATGCCACTCCTAGGGTACGCCTCACTTGGTTGCCTCGAGGTGGTCATCAAGTATAGGGTGTTTTAGAGGTCGCCCTCCTGTCTAAAGATCCAGTTGCCTCGAAACGGGTGCCTCGGATAAAAAAGGATCTAGGACATTAGGGTTACCGCTAGGGCGTCCTACTATTGCTTTGGTGACCACACATGTCCCTATAATCGAATTGACCCGAATAACTCCAACGACGGTGCTACCTACTTCTCAATAGTGGGATAGTACTGTCTAAAGGACTCTTACACAGCTTAATTCCTTAGAGTAGGTAGATTTCTCCTGGGTACTTGCTCTTTCAAAAACAAAAAAACAACTTGTCGCACTTACACTTTCAAAAAGTTTTCAAACAAACACTTCATACACTCTTGAGGACAGATACAAGAGTTACCTATAAGTTTTTCAAACTAAACTTTTTCAAAACCCACAAACACTTGAAAAGCAAACAATTTTTTAAAACATAGTGAGCAAGTACCTAAGAGCCCGTGGATAACCACGGATACAAAGGGTGCTAACACCTTCCCTTTCTATAATCTACCTCCCGAACCGAGAGACATCTCGAAAAGGAATTTTGTTGTGCTTTTGTCCTTTCCTTGTTGGAGAACATAAAAGACGGTGGCGACTCTTGCTTACCGCGACATTTCGCGAACCAACTTTAAAACAGTCAGTTATATTTCCACTGATCACAGAACTGGCGACTCTGCTGGGGATTTTTAATAAGTGAGGTGTACCTTAGGATTAGACCACTCTTATGTTTTCAATTGTATGTCTTGATTACTTTTATATTTGTGGGCTTGCATCGGAGTTTCATAGATCCTAACCCGGATCTGGGGAATACCCTTTAGGTAGCATAAGCTGTGAGGGACCTGTCCGGCGTAGACCGACACGGGTGAAGCAGTAGCTATGTTAGTGTGACACCTTGGTCTGTACCGATATCCCTTGTGTTGGAACAAGGAGAATATGGGTCTTCTGAGGAGTCATTAAGCACCAACCGACCTTAGAACCCTAAATTGACCCAACTTGGCCATAGAACGATAGCAGTATGCTACACTCATTGAGGCTAAACTCTCGCGATGGTTCTGGCCGCAAGAAAAGATTGCGAAGCTGGAGTTATGACCGATTGAGGGTAGCCAGTGATATTGAGATCCTCTAGAACCCGATTACTATTTTCTAGGACAAGTCTTAACCAACGAAACTGAAAGAGGGTAGTACCTAAACTTCATGCTGGCCTAAACTCTAAGGGTTGTCTTGTGTGACTTGTGTGCCTTATCATGTTTGCCTTTGTGAATACTTGTGGTGTGCTTTATCATAACATCATACCATCATAACTGCATGCATCCTGCATAAGGACTAACCCATTTCAAAGACAAGAGGGTTTCATCTTTTCTCTGTTTTGTAGGACATTATGATGCCCATGCGAAGGAATACTATCCGGCTCAACTTTGTTCACCCACCTGATTTGCTTAAAGAATTGGTTGATAGGATTCCAAACACTACTTCCTTCATCCATAAGCATGGTTCTCTTCTCGGTTTAGTCACTTCAAAGTGGGACCAACAACTGATGAGTGTCCTGACCCAGTTTTATGATCCCCTGTACCATTGCTTCACCTTTCAAGACTTCCAGCTGGTCCCTACCCTGGAAGAATTCTCTGATTTGCTTGGTATCCCTGTTTTGGAGCAGACTCCATTCACTGGTTGGGAAAAGACTCTTAGGCTTGAGGAGACTGTTGCAGCCCTTCCCTTGACCAACAAAGAGGTACTGGATAACTGGGTGACTAGAAGCGGAGTTAAGGGCTTTTTGGCAAAGTTGCTGATTGGTAAAGCTAATAGTTTCTGGAATGACTTAGACTTCAGGGCGTACGAAGACATCCTGGCTCTCTTAATCTATGGTCTGGTATTGTTTCCAAATCCTGATAACTTTGTCAATGTCAATGCCATAAGGATCTTCATGTCTCGGAACCCTGTACCCACTCTCTTGGGTGATATCCTACAACAACTCTATGCTCGTACTTCCCGAAGACGGGGAAATTTGTGGTGTTGTGCTCCTTTGTTAGTGAGGTGGTTTATTTCGCACCTCCCTAAGTTCGTGCTGAAGAACAAAGAAGGAAGGGGCTGGGCTCATAGGTTAATGTCTCTCACTGATAATGACATCATTTAGACTCTCAGAGGTTTAGATGAGGTATCTGTTATTGATCGTTGCGGAGAGTATCCTAATGTCCCTCTGATCGGTACCCAGGGAGGAATCTCTTATAATCCATGTTTAGCTCTCCGTCAGTTTGGAAGAGCCAGAAGAGTGGGTGTGATCGGTGGATCTGGAACTGACTGTTTAACGCTGGTTCGCGAAATGTCGCGGAAGCAAGAGTCGCCACCGTCTTTTATTTTCTCCAAATGGAAAGGACAAAAGCACAGAAAAATTCCTTAAAGAGATTGCTCTCGGTTCGGGAGGTAGATTATAGAAAGGGAAGGTATTAGCACCCTTTCTATCCATGGTTATCCATGGGCTCTTAGATACTTGCTCATTGTGTTTTCAAAAATGGTTTGTTTGCTTTTCAACTGTGGGTTTTAAAAAGTCTCTTTGAAAATTTCAGTTCGACTCTTGTATCGGTCCTCAAGAGTGTTTGAAAAATTGCTTTCGAAAGCTTTTTGAAAATGTGTTGGTGTGAAAAGTATTTTTTGATTTGTTTTGAAATTAGAGCAAGTATCTAGAGTCGTCTTTCTACCCTAAGGAATTCGTCTGTGTAAATGTCCTTAAAGTAGTGCCATCCCACCATTGAGAGGTAGGTAGCACCACCGTTGGAGGTGTTCGGGTCAATTCGAAGGTTCGGGACATGGTGATCACCAGAGCAATGGGAAGACACCTTAGAAGCTACCCTCATGCCAGGTTCCCGGATCATGAGGACTTACTAAGACATCCTCTACTCGACGATCACCTTTCGAGGCAAGGCAACAGTGAGGCGTACCCTATGGGGTGGTGTGTGATTTGTGTGTCGTTTTCAGTTATTTTTGTCTTTTTCATGTCAAGGTGATCTATGCGTTTGTTTTTATTTTGTCCATACATTCTTTCATGCCATTTAATTAACGGTTAAAAATTGCGAGAAAAGTAAATTCTAAGTTATTACAAACGGCGCGGGTCCACATGGCCAAAATTAAACCAGGACCCGATTTGACAGAAAAATAAAGAAAGTAAAGAAAATAAAGTATTAAAAGTGCGACAGATTAATTACACGGCTTTGGGAGAGATACATAAATATTAAAAGAAATAAGATAAATGCGCGAATTAAATGATAATTAAACGAGGGCGTTGGACCCTTTTTGCAAAATTAAATTAAACGGTGAATTAATTAAAATTAAAAGGAAAAGAAATTGTCTTTTTGGTATTTTTTTGGTATTTTGTAATTTTAATGAAAAAGAATTAAATAAAATAAATGCTAACCCTAATTCTATAATTTTTGTTTTATTATGAAAAATGTTGAAGTTTTTAACCTAAAATTAACCCTAATTTTTATATGCAATTTAATTATAAAAATAAATATCTAATATTTAATTATTATGGAATAAAAGAAAAAAAGATGAAAATTAATTAAACCCTAATTCTATATTTTTTAGATTTTTATTAAAAAAGTTAAAATTAAAACCTAATTTAAAACTAATTAATTTATGAATTTATTTACAAAATAAACATACTAAAATAAAATATTTATTATTTTTCTTGTCTTTTCTGATTTTTTGATGTTTTTTATATTTATGAAAATAATAAATTAATTAATAAACAATAATTAAGAGAAAGTATAATAATAATAAAAAAAACAATAAAGAAAAATATAAATTTTGCAAACCTAGGGGGTTCAGACCCCAAATAGGAGGTATAGCCCAGCAACTTGAGGCCCATTTAGTCATGGCCTGGTTGACTTTTCCAGGACACGTGTGGTGCATTGACTCAGGCCTATGGTACGCTTCAGATTATGGCCGTTTGATCATCTTCATTGGACACGTGGGCAGCTGGATTGAGAAGCGCATGGTACGTCCTAACGCTGAAACTGCACATGAACATCATATGAAAAATAATGTGAAAGGAGGTGAGGACCTGGGGCTCGAACCCAGGTCATGAACATTGCCAGCACGTACGTATACCACTAAGCCATTCCACGCGTTTTGTATGTAATATAATAAACAAATAATATCAAATAAAACAAAAGCGTTAGTGGGTTTGAGCGCGAAATTTTGAACCAGCCAACCATCTAATGCCACGATATCATCTTCTTCTTCGTTCCTGAAACATAAAACATAGGCCACAGTTTTCATAGTGTTCCCTTAGGCATGCTTTTGGAAAATAACGAATAGCTCAATGACGCTCATAAATTGAGCGCGAGGGTGGATTCCTGATCGTCCAACCATGCTGGATTCAATGGTCTAAGGCTTGTGCTCCAATTGTTCCTTATTTAAAAACCCCCAATTTGAAATCATGTAAACCCTAAAACACGACCATGGCATCTTTGCATACAGGGCATAATAATCCAATCAAAGCATATGGTTAGCTTGCAAACATTATTCTAAACACAAAAATAACAATGAAACATGTTAACAATGCATGAATGATAGAAAACGATTCTGAAATTTTCTTTACCAACTTCAATGGTGATTTCACGTTTTCTTGAGTATGGGGCTTGGGGAATGATTGGAACACGTCCTATGATCCTTAAGGAAGCTAATGGAGTAGCTATTTGGCCCTGAATCGCCCTAGAATTAGGTTTTCAGAATTGAGTTTCTTTGATAAAATTCCAAGTTTGTGCAAGGGTTTCTGGCGCAGATTCTTGGTCAAATGCATTAGGGTTGTGTTCTTTGTATAAGTATGAGTGAATTAGGTCAAATAAAACAATCCAAATCCTTGGCATTCATGGTTTGAGAGATTTGATTTTCAAAGATCTTTTTTTCAATATTTTCCATGCTATTTTGTACCAATCATGACCAATTCTCTTCAAATCTTTCCATATTTGATTATGCACGAATTATTGAGTATATTTCATGCACAAAAAGATTGAAAAACTTAGGTTAAATATTTTTCATGTATTTAATTGATTTAAATGAATTGTTATTAATAAAAATTCAAATAAATAAATAAAAAATGAAGAAATACTTCCCTTTGGGCCAAGTGGTCGTGCACATGCCTTGGATGATGAATTATGGAAGAAAAATAGGCCCATTAGCAATTTTAGGTCATTTGAATCAATGTTGACTTTTCAAAATATCCAAAAATTTCCCAACTTCTACAAGGTATAACTTGCTTAATTGTTTAGCTTTGCTCATGTTCTTGGACATTTTGGAAAGGTCTTTGAGTCCTCTAACCAATGCCTTTGGTCCCATGTCATTTTGATTTACCAATCTCGAGTTATGGCCTTTGACTTAAAGTCCCTTTTTGTTGACTTTTGAAAATGACCTATAATGTTGAAGTTGATAACTTTTTGTTAGAGCATTTCTTGGACTTGAAGTATGAAGATGAGTTGTAGGAAATGTCTTTATCTTCAAAATGAGCTTTGTATGGAATTTTTCTGATAATCCATGTGAAAGTTATGCCCTGGTCAATTTACAGTTGACTTTTTCAGCTGTCCAAATAAGGAAACTTTTGCATCTTGATGATTTTTGAGCCAAGCTTTGAGAATCATGATCAAGCATTGATAAAATGATGTTTGTGGCTTCAAAATGAGATGTTGATAAAAAATTTGAACTTTTGACTGTCAAATGACCATTTTGCCCCTATAGTTGACTGTAGTGCAATTAGGGTTTTTGACTGTGCAATTTTGTGCTGAAAGTCTTGAAACTTGATATGAGGATGCTTGACCATATTTATAGGCATGTGAGACTTGATTGGACCTTTGGAAACTTCATTTTCTTGATCAGAACCAAAACCCTAATTTTGACTGTTCAGGAGGCTCTTGCACTGTGCAACCCTTGGGGAATTTCGAAGCTTGACTTGGCAAATCTTTGAAGAATATGGGAGGGAAAATTTTGGGGTACAACAGTTGCCCCTGTTCAATCTTCTTAGACCTGAGGATGCAGATTGGCTGACGTGCCTTTCGTAATCCGAGGGTGGAAGATGATTGAACACTAAAGTGCCCAGAAATTTGCGCTCACATAGTGGCAGTGTGATGGAATGGGCTTATAGATGCCATTTAGAGATTGATGAATGGGATGATGGGTAGGATGATGGGCTTATAGATGCCATCTGGAGGTTGATCGCGTAAGAGATTCCTTAGCGAGAACTTGCGTACCTGCAAAAGAAAAATGAGTACCTGACATGTTGCAGGAGTTGGTCTTCAGATGCTTGGTATAGATGTGTCCTGACTGGTTACAGGAGCTGAGTCTTTAAACTCTTCAGACGTGCCCTGGCGAGATACAGGAATCGAGTCTGGTAATGTTAGTCTTCAACGGATACACCCTGGCAAGATTCAGGTATCGGATCCTCGAACTCTTCAGACACACCCTGGCAAGATACAGGAATCGGATCTGGTATTCAGAAAGGTTGGTGAGTTGTCTCTACTGACAGGTTATTTCCATTGACGGGTGGTCTTTAACGACGAGTGTCTATAACGACGAATGTCTATAACGACGAGTGTCTATAATGACGAGTGTTTATGACGACGAGTGTCCATAACGACGAGTGTCTATAACAACGAGTGTCTATGACGACGAGTGTCTATAACGACGAGTGTCTATAAAGACGAGTGTCTCTAACGACGAGTGTCTATAACGACGAATGTCTATGACGACGAGTGTCTATAATGACGAGTGTCTATAACGACGAGTGTCTATAACGACGAGTGTCTATAACGACAAGTGTCTATAACGACGGGTGTCTATAACGATGAGTGTATATAACGATGAGTGTATATAACAACGAGTGTCTATAACGACGAGTGTCTATAATGACGAGTGTCTATAACGACGAGTGTCTATAACGACGGGTGTCTATAACGACGGGTGTCTATGACGACGAATGTCTATGACGACGAGTGTCTATAACGACGGGTGTCTATAACGACGGGTGTCTATAACGACGAGTGTCTATAACGACGAGTGTCTATAACGACGGGTGTCTATAACGACGGGTGTCTATAACGACGAGTGTCTATAACGACGAGTGTCTATAACGACGAATGTCTATGACGACGAGTGTCTATAACGACGAGTGTTTATAACGACGAGTGTCTATAACGACGAGTGTCTATAACGACGAGTGTCTATAACGACGAGTGTCTATATAGACTAGTGTCTATAACGACTAGTGTCTATAACGACTAGTGTCTATAACGACGAGTGTCTATAACGACGAGTGTTTATAACGACGAGTGTCTATAACGACGAGTGTCTATAACGACGAGTGTCTGTAACGACGAGTGTCTATAACGACGGGTGTCTATAACGACGAGTGTCTATAATGACGAGTGTCTATAACGACGAATGTCTATGACGACGAGTGTCTATAACGACGAGTGTCTATGACGACGAGTGTCTATAACGACGAGTAGAAGTAATTTTAAATTGGACTTGTCTTCTTTTGACTGGATGAGCATCGGAAAAACCTTTGGGATTTAACTGTACTTGTCTTTTTTGACTGGATTTGTCTCTTCTGACTGCATTTGTCTATTCTGACATAGCTGATCATTTAACTGTATCCTTCCTGAAAGGTAAAAGTCAGTCATATGTAGTGCATGATATGGATCAAGCAACGACATAAATGAGATTGTATGACATGACGCACATATGCATGTATCATGATGTATGAAAATGTGATGTTTATGAATGTATTTTTGTCTAGGAAAGTAAGTCCTTGACGGGTGTCGGGAAGTCATTCCTGGGCTGATGTTGGAGAATAGATTTTGCTTCCGCTGGGGACGACGATTGCAAGAATACCGGTAGGAGAAGATAACTCCGTTGGGCAATAGACTTGGCAAATGGATTACTCTGTGGGGAGAAAAGTACTCTAACGACCTTGCTGGGAAGCAATACTCTGTGGGGAGAGAGGTACTTTGTTGAGTTGTTGATAATAACTTGCTGGGGATACCCTTGTTGTGTTGGAAGTGTTAATAGACTTCGCTGGGGATAAGAAGATTGCGTTGACGACGATCTTTCCGTGGCTTTTGGCTGAGGATAACCCAGTTATATCCTGGTAGGGAAATAACTCTTTGAATAAAGTCGGGCAATGCGTTCGCTCTGCAAGGAGTGGAGGTATCTTGGTCGCATTCTTCAGCTGAGCAACCGGATCATTTAGACAACTCATTATTGCCCCAGTTTCTGTTGGAGAAGAAGGTACCTATGAAAGTGTTTGATGACTGTCGATTGACAAATCTTCTTCTGGTAAGCAAGTGACGAGATGACGGGACATAGTCGTACGCTTTGATCCCTAATTTTTGCCTGGACCGCCCTTTCGGGTTTTCAGTCCACCGGGATACCCATTTTTGCCCAAGCCGCCTTTTCAGGTTTTCGACTTGCCGGGTGTACAGATTTTTTCATTTCATCCCTTCATTTTGCCCGAACCCTTTTGGTTCGCCGGGAAGCCCCTTATTTTTGCCTAGGTGTGTCAACCTAGCGGGTCTTTGATTATGCGTAGTATTTTTTCGACTATGTCCGTTCTCAGAAAGTAGGGAGTTGCCCCTGTTAGAAGTGTTTTGTCATGCCACCAGAAACTATTTGATCAGGCAAGATTAGTTGTTGGAATGCCCCAAGTGACTCAGGCGGAGATTTGCCCCAGGCTATTTGGCCTTTGAGAGATTCTCCGAATCTTGATTGGACTGCCCCAGATGATGGACACTGGCCATGTCTGCGCCTTGATTGGAGGTACTTCTATTCATTAGGTATTCATCGTGCGAACTTTCCTGCTGTTCAAACAAAAATTCATATGCAAACAACGTTATGTTAAAAATGCAAAGCCTATGTCTGTCTTGAAGATTTTGAAAATGCATTCTTTTTTCATAAAACAAGTGAATGTTTGTAAAACGTGATGTAAACTCCGTATTTTACCGTAGGCCTTCAGGAGTCAGGATACCTTTCGTAACAGTATGCTTTCGAATTAACCCATGCTTCAGCTAGGACTTTCGAGGGTTATAACGTGGCATGGTTCATGGTTTAAGAAACAAAGGATAAAGGCTCAAATTTTGTTTGTACCCACCCGCTCTTCGTGATGTTCTCCAAACCTAAACTCAGTTGATCATACGTTAGACCTTGTTTGAGTCTTTGCTTTGATTTTCCGGTGATGATTCGGATATTGATGATTTATTTTGAATAGGCAGTCATTCCTTTTGTTGAGGGTTTGTATGACCTCTTTCTTTTTGATTTTTGGTTATCCCTTTCCTTTTTTGCCTGAACTGTTTCCTTTTTTGGAATTACAGTCAGCGGGATGCCCCAGTTTTGTAAGTCTCCTTCATGGGTTTTGACTTAATGGGTTTTTTTTTATTTTTTGAGATAATGACTGCCTTTCTTTATTGATTATTCGGAACCATCACTGTCTTTCTTTTTTTTGTAAGGACCTCTTTAGTGCCATTTGTCATGCACCTGGATCAACTGAGAGAACTACCCTGCCCCAGGTTATGATAAAGGGTTTTAATTTTCGAAAAGAAAAACTCCTACTTCTTTGGCTCAGAGGGGTTGACGAGGGATTATCGTCCTTATAACTCCAGTGTTTAGGAATTGAAACAATGCCTGTACCTCATCAGCGGGGTCTGTTCAAAAGCATACTGTAGATTATGGTATCGTTTTCGTCATCCTCCCTCAAGAGGCTTTAGAATTTTAGATCAAGGGTTGACATCAGAAAAAATATGAAAACAGTTTGCATATAGTGAATGCGATTATATTGCTTCAAAACAGACATATGCGATGCATTAATGAAATAACAATGTTTAACATGAGTAAATGTTTGAACAATCAAAAGAAAATTACAACTTGAATTCAAATGAACAAAAAAAAGTGCTTTCTATCCTAGCCATGTTTTGGCATGGAAGCAGTGATCACGTTGGGAGCCTCTGGAGAGTCGAGCTGGACTTCCTTCACGTCGATCAGATCTTGAACCTTGTTTCTCAAAGTCCAACAGTCATCTGTAGCATGCCCCGGGCTGTCGGAATGATAGGCGCAGCGAGCATTGGGATTGTACCTTGAAGGTGTCCTGTTAGGATTCTTCGGGGGATCCATGAGAGCTACCAACCTGGTTTCCAGCAGCTGTGGCAATATCTGTGACAAGGTCATGCCGAGGGGAGTAAATTGCCTCTTAGGTCTTTCTTCCCTTTGTTGACTGCGATGCTGAGGAGCACCGGCCGGCTTTGCAATAGCTACCGCGTTGACAGCACTAGATTCTCTCTTGGATGGTTTCTTCTCAATGTTCGAGGAGTCACCATTATGTATTTTCCCTGACTTGATGCCAGCTTCTATTCTTTCCCCGGTCAAGACTAAATCTGTAAATCCAACAGCAGAATTCCCAATCAGGTGGTTGAAGAATGGACCGGACAGGGTTCCTAAGAACATATCGACGAGCTCGCGGTCGGTTAGAGGTGGTTGTACCCTTCCAGCAAGGTCCCTCCACTTTTGAGCATATTCTTTGAAACCTTCGCTTGCACCCATAGACATTCCTTGAAGTTGAGTGCCCGCAAGGTCGGCGTTGTATTGGTACTGCTTGTAGAAAGCAGTGGCCAAGTCCTCCCAGCTGCGGATGTTGGCTCCATTCAGTTGATAGAACCAGTCAAGCTGAGTCCCTGAAAGACTCTCCTGAAAAAAGTGGATCCATAAGTTCCTGTCGGCTGTGTAGGGCTGGATCCTCCTCATGTATGACCTGAGATGCAGCTTTGGACAGGATGCCCCGTCGTACTTTGCAAAGGCAGGTGCCTTGAATTTGTGCGGGATCACTACCCCAGAAGACAGACCTAGATCCTCGAAGTCCAGGCCAGGCACTTTTTCTATCTCCATAGCACTTAGCCGGTCTTCCAACTGTTTGTACCTATCCTCAGCCGGAGGGTACTGTTCGTCGTTGAAATCTGTCTCATTGTCGGAGACCACTGGACTGGGAACCCTTTCCTCTTGATGACTGTCTTTCCCCACAGATGGAGTTGTCCTCTCAGCTTCATCCTGCAGTGTGTTCCCAGATCTGCGTCTAGGGTTGAACAAAACAGTCCTCTTCTTCTTCTTTTTCGAGAGCAGGGTCTTCAGATCTTGTTGCCCCTAGGTCAAATTCATGATCAGCTCTTGGAACTGGGCGTTCTGAGCCTGGAGGGCCTTGATAGTGTGCTCGGTTGAGGATTCAGGATTCATGACGAGACTGCTGAAATAAACAGCGAAGAAGGTAAGCAACCTGCAGAGAATGGGTACCTGTTATGCAATGATGTGTATGATATGCATGCAATGTTTTCAAGGACCTCGCGGGGTAAACAAGAAATTTGTTAGGGCTGGGATCCGGTAGCTTGATTGAAGGAACTTCATGTTGTTGAGAGTCCTTCTTCAAGGGTCAAAGGCTCACCATATCCAGTGGGTCATAGCCCCTGACAACCTTGGCTAGAGGAAAATAAATCCTCTTTGCCCCTTGTTTAGACATTCTGGTTCATCATGCCCTGCATCACAAGCCCTTGAGATCCTTGAAATGGGTTAGGATGTATGCAATGGTATGATGCCATGCTATGCATGGGGTGATGTAGGTAAACCCTGTTATGAGCCCTTATTAAGGGCTATAAACAAAACCTGCAAGCAAACTCAGTAAACCTGCCATGAGTCCTAATTAAGGACTAAAACAAAAACCTGCAAGAAACTTAGCAAGCCTTGTTAAGAGTCCTAGTTAAGGACTATGACCAAAACCTGCAGGAAATTCAGTAAACCCTATTATGAGTCCTAGTTAAGGACTATAAACAAAACCTGCAAGAAGTTCAGATGTCAGATAACAAGCATGCAAGTAAACCAAGTTTGAAGGCACGCAAGTCACGCAAGAGAAGCCCTTAGAGTTTAGGCCAGCCTGAGGTCTAGGTAGTACCCTCTTGAAGTTGGTGGGTTCAACCTGTCCTATTAGAAGTAACCGGGTTCTAAGGGTCCCAATATCACGGGATTGCTTTCATTGTTCATCGTTTCGATTTAGCCACTGAACTGGCGACCGAAATATTCCAAGAAAACAACCCTCAATTGAGTGTAGTATCGAGTATCAACCAACCTCGGACTGCACCAAAGTCAGTTATCTCACTACCCTAAAGAGGCCAAGATAGTTCAATTAAGGTTCCTAAGGTCTGTTGATGCTTCACGACACCACGCGGAGGCCCCGTACTCTCCTTGACTGAACTCAAGGGTTACAGGTACACACCAAAGTGCCGCATCAACGTAGAAGACTGTTTCAACCATGTCGGTATACCCCGCACAGTTCCCTCACAGTCTTGTTGCTACTTTCTAAGAAGGTATCCCCCAGATCCGGGTTAGGATCTATAGAACTCCCAAGCAACCCACAATTTAAAGCACACAAGGAAAACAATTGAAAACACAGTTATGAACTAGCCCTAAGGTACACCTCACTTTAAAAAGAATTCCCCAGCAGAGTCGCCAGTTCTGTGATTGGTGGATCTGGAACTGACTGTTTAACGCTGGTTCACGAAATGTCGCGGAAGCAAGAGTCGCCACCGTCTTTTATTTTCTCCAAATGGAAAGGACAAAAGCACAGAAAAATTCCTTAAAGAGATTGCTCTCGGTTCGGGAGGTAGATTATAAAAAGGGAAGGTATTAGCACCCTTTCTATCCATGGTTATCCATGGGCTCTTAGATACTTTCTCATTGTGTTTTCAAAAATGGTTTGTTTGCTTTTCAACTGTGGGTTTTAAAAAGTCTCTTTCAAAATTTCAGTTCGACTCTTGTATCGGTCCTCAAGAGTGTTTGAAAAATTGCTTTCGAAAGCTTTTTGAAAATGTGTTGGTGTGAAAAGTATTTTTGATTTGTTTTGAAATTAGAGCAAGTATCTAGAGTCGTCTACCTACCCTAAGGAATTCGTCTGTGTAAATGTCCTTAAAGTAGTGCCATCCCACCATTGAGAGGTAGGTAGCACCACCGTTGGAGGTGTTCGGGTCAATTCGAAGGTTCGGGACATGGTGATCACCAGAGCAATGGGAAGACACCTTAGAAGCTACCCTCATGCCAGGTTCCCGGATCATGAGGACTTACTAAGACATCCTCTACTCGACGATCACCTTTCGAGGCAAGGCAACAGTGAGGCGTACCCTATGGGTGGTGTGTGATTTGTGTGTCGTTTTCAGTTATTTTTGTCTTTTTCATGTCAAGGTGATCTATGCGTTTGTTTTTATTTTGTCCATACATTCTTTCATGCCATTTAATTAACGGTTAAAAATTGCGAGAAAAGTAAATTCTAAGCTATTACAAACGGCGCGGGTCCACATCGCCAAAATTAAACCAGGACCCGATTTGACAGAAAAATAAAGAAAGTAAAGAAAATAAAGTATTAAAAGTGCGACAGATTAATTACACGGCTTTGGGAGAGATACATAAATATTAAAAGAAATAAGATAAATGCGCGAATTAAATGATAATTAAACGAGGGCGTTGGACCCTTTTTGCAAAATTAAATTAAACGATGAATTAATTAAAATTAAAAGGAAAAGAAATTGTCTTTTTGGTATTTTGTAATTTTAATGAAAAAGAATTAAATAAAATAAATGCTAACCCTAATTCTATAATTTTTGTTTTATTATGAAAAATGTTGAAGTTTTTAACCTAAAATTAACCCTAATTTTTATATGCAATTTAATTATAAAAATAAATATCTAATATTTAATTATTATGGAATAAAAGAAAAAAAGATGAAAATTAATTAAATCCTAATTCTATATTTTTTAGATTTTTATTAAAAAAGTTAAAATTAAAACCTAATTTAAAACTAATTAATTTATGAATTTATTTACAAAATATACATACTAAAATAAAATATTTATTATTTTTCTTGTCTTTTCTGATTTTTTGATGTTTTTTATATTTATGAAAATAATAAATTAATTAATAAACAATAATTAAGAGAAAGTATAATAATAATAAAAAAACAATAAAGAAAAATATAAATTTTGCAAACCTAGGGGGTTCAGACCCCAAATAGAAGGTATAGCCCAGCAACTTGAGGCCCATTTAGTCATGGCCTGGTTGACTTTTCCAGGACACGTGTGGTGCATTGACTCAAGCCTATGGTACGCTTCAGATTATGGCCGTTTGATCATCTTCATTGGACACGTGGGCAGCTGGATTGAGAAGCGCATGGTACGTCCTAACGCCGAAACTGCACATGAACATCATATGAAAAATAATGTGAAAGGAGGTGAGGACCTGGGGCTCGAACCCAGGTCATGAACATTGCCAGCACGTACGTATACCACTAAGCCATTCCACGCGTTTTGTATGTAATATAATAAACAAATAATATCAAATAAAACAAAAGCGTTAGTGGGTTTGAGCTCGAAATTTTGAACCAGCCAACCATCTAATGCCACGATATCATCTTCTTCTTCGTTCCTGAAACATAAAACATAGGCCACGGTTTTCATAGTGTTCCCTTAGGCATGCTTTTGGAAAATAACGAATAGCTCAATGACGCTCGTAAGTTGAGCGCGAGGGTGGATTCCTGATCGTCCAACCATGATGGATTCAATGGTCTAAGGCTTGTGCTCCAATTGTTCCTTATTTAAAAACCCCCAATTTGAAATCCTGTAAACCCTAAAACACGACCACGGCATCTTTGCATACAGGGCATAATAATCCAATCAAAGCATATGGTTAGCTTGTAAACATTATTCTAAACACAAAAATAACAATGAAACATGTTAACAATGCATGAATGATAGAAAACGATTCTGAAATTTTCTTTACCAACTTCAATGGTGATTTCACGTTTTCTTGAGTATGGGGCTTGGGGAATGATTGGAACACGTCCTATGATCCTTAAGGAAGCTAATGGAGTAGCTATTTGGCCCTGAATCGCCCTAGAATTAGGTTTTCGGAATTGAGTTTCTTTGATAAAATTCCAAGTTTGTGCAAGGGTTTCTGGCGCAGCTTCTTGGTCAAATGCATTAGGGTTGTGTTCTTTGTATAAGTATGAGTGAATTAGGTCAAATAAAACAATCCAAATCCTTGGCATTCATGGTTTGAGAGATTTGATTTTCAAAGATCTTTTTTTCAATATTTTCCATGCTATTTTGTACCAATCATGACCAATTCTCTTCAAATCTTTCCATATTTGATTATGCACGAATTATTGAGTCTATTTCATGCACAAAAAGATTGAAAAACTTAGGTTAAATATTTTTCATGTATTTAATTGATTTAAATGAATTATTATTAATAAAAATTCAAATAAATAAATAAAAAATGAAGAAATACTTCCCTTTGGGCCAAGTGGTCGTGCACATTCCTTGGATGATGAATTATGGAAGAAAAATAGGCCCATTAGCAATTTTAGGTCATTTGAATCAATGTTGACTTTTCAAAATATCCAAAAATTTCCCAACTTCTACAAGGCATAACTTGCTCAATTTTTTAGCTTTGCTCATGTTCTTGGACATTTTGGAAAGGTCTTTGCGTCCTATAACCAATGCCTTTGGTCCCATGTCATTTTGATTTACCAATCTCGAGTTATGGCCTTTGACTTAAAGTCCCTTTTTGTTTACTTTTGAAAATGACCTATAATGTTGAAGTTGATAACTTTTTGTGAGAGCATTTCTTGGACTTGAAGTATGAAGATGAGTTGTAGGAAATGTCTTTCTCTTCAAAATGAGCTTTGGATGGAATTTTTCTGATAATCCATGTGAAAGTTATGCCCTGGTCAATTTACAATTGACTTTTTCAGCTGTCCAAATAAGGAAACTTTTGCATCTTGATGATTTTTGAGCCAAGCTTTGAGAATCATGATCAAGCATTGATAAAATGATGTTTGTGGCTTCAAAATGAGATGTTGATCAAAAATTTGAACTTTTGACTGTCAAATGACCATTTTGCCCCTACAGTTGACTGTAGTGCAATTAGGGTTTTTGACTGTGCAATTTTGTGCTGAAAGTCTTGAAACTTGATATGAGGATGCTTGACCATATTTATAGGCATGTGAGACTTGATTGGACCTTTGGAAACTTCATTTTCTTGATCAGAACCAAAACCCTAATTTTGACTGTTCAGGAGGCTCTTGCACTGTGCAACCCTTGGGGAATTTCGAAGCTTGACTTGGCAAATCTTTGAAGAATATGGGAGGTCAAATTTTGGGGTACAACAGTGGGGCCTCATGAGATGTTAGTACCTCACATCAGTTTTGAGTTTCAGGTAGACAGTGACGAGCTACACCGCAGATTCATCAGGGCTTGGGACAGAATTCACAAAGCTGACCCACATGAGTTGGGACCGAAGACTTCTCTACCAATGGAATCCTACTACAAATGGGTCTGCATCCGTGCTCTGAAGTTAGGTATGCCATACGAAGCTGTCAGGCCTATCATTCTTGAATTTCCTGATAGAGACGGGGTTCCTCCAACTGTACTCCCTCCTCAGATACCCACTGATGTTGATACACTAAAGAGGTCTTGGGCGCAACTACAGGAAGAACGGGATTCTTATCGGGAAAGATTCAATGAACAGGAACAGAAAATCCAGAAGCTGACAAACCAGTTGGAGAACGATCGGATCCTGAATGACTATATCCGCACCGAGAAGAGGAGGCCATGGGAGCAGTGATGAACCTTGGATGTTTCTTTTACAGCTTTTATTTCCTTTTCAGTATTTTCATTCTTGTAACGCCTAAGGGAAATTTATTGAACAATTTAAAGTTTGAATCTAATAAAGTGTGTTTCCTTTTTGTCTACAAAGTTGAATCCCGATTGTCTTTGAAAACATAAATCATACGCATTCCATTCATCATAGCATAACAGGTACCCCTTTTTTTACAGGTTGCTTAATCTTCTTCGCTGTTTATTTCAGCAATCATCATGTCTTCTGAAGCTACTACTGAACAAGCTATCAAGGCCCTCCAGGCCCAGAACGCCCAGTTTCAAGAGCTGGTCATGAGTTTAGCCCTGGGTCAACAGGAGTTGAAGACGCTGATTCTGAAGAAGAAGAAGAAGAGGACTGTGTTGTTCAATACCGGACGCAGATATGGGAATGCACTGCAAAATGAGGCTGATCTGGCTACTTCCTCTGTAGGGAAGGACAGTCCCCAAGAGAGAAGGGTTCCTAGTCCCGTGGTCTCCGACAACGAGACATATTACAATGATGAGCAGTACCCTCCTGCTAAGGACAGGTACAAACAGCTAGAGGACCGTCTAAGTGCTATGGAGATTCAACATGTACCCGGGTTAGATTTTTGAGATCTAGGTCTATCTTCTGGGGTGGTGATCCCACATAAGTTCAAGGCACCTGCCTTTGCAAAGTACGACGGAGCTTCCTGTCCTAAGATGCACCTCCGATCGTATGTGAGGAAGATCTAACCTTATACAGCTGACAAGAATTTGTGGATCCATTTCTTCCAGGATAGTCTTTCAGGGACTCAACTCGAATGGTTCTATCAGCTGGATGGAGCCAGTATTCGTAACTGGGAGGACTTGGCTACTGCGTTTTATAAGCAGTATCAGTACAATTCCGACCTCGCTCCCACGCGTACCCAACTCCAGGGTATGTCACTGGGGACGGGTGAAGGATTCAAGGAATATGCTCAGAAGTGGAGAGACCTGGCTGGAAGGGTGCAGCCACCTCTAACTGACCGTGAGCTCGTGGATATGTTCTTGGGGACCCTGTCTGGTCCGTTCTTCAACCATCTGATTGGGAATTCTTCTGCTGGGTTTACAGATCTGATCTTGACTGGTGAGAGGATAGAAGCTGGTATCAAGTCTGGGAAGATACAGAAGGGTGCCTCCTCGAGTACTGAACAGAAGCCCTTCAAGAAAGAATCTAGTGTTGTTTATGGGTCAAGGAGACAAAATAAATCGAAATGCCGCCAAGCTGTCAACGTGGTGGTAATTTCAAAGCCCGCTACTGCTCCTCAACAATATAACCAACCAAGGGGTGAGAGACCCAAAAGGCAGTACACTCGGCTCAGTATGACCCTGTCTCAGATATTTCCGCAGCTACTGTCAACCAATCTGGTAACTGTCAAAGAAGCTCCGAAGGTTGTAAACACCACATCCTCGAAGTACAATCCCAACGCCCGCTGCGCTTATCATTCTGACAGCCCGGGGCATAACACAGATGATTGTTGGGCTCTGAGGAATAAGGTTCAGGACCTTATTAATGCTAAAGAGGTTGAGTTCGAGGCGCCCGAGAGGCCTAATGTGGTGACAGCTCCCATGCCCAACCATGGAGTAAATGCTATAAGGGATGATGACGACGTGGAGGAATCTGAATTCAACAGCTGGATCTACCCAACGACCAACGGTGGACTAAGCAACTAGACTGCCAAAGACTTCACACCTATTACTTTTGTCACACAGTAATGAACTCCTTTGTTTTGAATTTGTAACAGACAATAATTTGAAAATTTATGGCCCGGTGTCTTACCCGGGGCACCGTGGCTTCATTTTTGAGGGCTTATTATTTGTCATTTTCATATATCATTAATAAAAGCATTGGACGTTTTTGCATTTCAAATCTTGCGCTCCTTTTCTTTCTTATACATTGCAAAATAGCTATATTTACACACACTCACCTATACAGGTTCCAATCCACTCTGGATCTCACTGGTAACGACTCTGCTACTGCCAGTTATGACTTCGAAAATCCGATCAACTTAGCCGAAGATGAAGGTGAAGATGATTGTGAAGTGCCTGGTGAGCTTGCAAGACTACTACTCCAGGAAGAGAGGGCCATTCAGCCACATGAAGAGCCAGTGGAAACGGTAAATCTGGGTACTGAGACAGACAGGAAGGAAGTCAAGATTGGTGCCAACCTGGAATCTAGTGTGAAACAACGGTTGGTTCAGATGCTGCATGACTACGTGGAAATCTTCGCTTGGTCTGACGAAGACATGCCTGGGTTGGATACCGACATTGTGGTTCATCACTTGCCTACCAAGGAAGACTGTCCTCTGATAAAACAGAAGGTCCGCCGTATGCGTCCAGAGATATCCGAGAAAATCAAAGCTGAGGTTATGAAACAATTTAATGCCGGGTTTCTAGCAGTAACTTCTTACCCTCAGTGGGTTGCCAATGTGGTTCCAGTGCCGAAGAAAGATGGTAAGGTCCGAATGTGTGTTAACTACAGGGATTTGAACAAGGCAAGCCCCAAAGATGATTTCCCCCTACCTCACATCGATGTTCTAGTGGACAACACCGCTCAGCATAAGGTATTCTCTTTCATGGATGGGTTCTCAGGTTATAACCAAATCAAGATGGCTCCTGAAGACATGGAGAAGACTACCTTTTTACTCAGTGGGGCACCTTTTGCTACAAGGTCATGCCTTTTGGGTTGAAAAATGCTGGGGCAACCTACCAACGTGCCATGGTTGCTTTGTTTCATGACATGATCCATCATGAAATCGAAGTATATGTCGACGATATGATTGCAAGGTCCCAAACTGAGGAGGAACACCTTGACCATCTACAAAAGTTGTTTGACCGTCTGAAGTTGTACAAGCTGAGGTTAAACCCGAACAAGTGCACCTTCGGGGTGAGATCTGGAAAATTGCTAGGCTTCGTCGTAAGCGACAAAGGTATTCAAGTGGACCCTGCCAAAGTGAAAGCCATACAAGAGATGCCAGTTCCCAAGACAGAGAAAGAAGTCAGAGGCTTTCTAGGACGGCTGAACTACATTGCCCGATTCATCTCACATCTAACTGCTACCTCTGAACCAATCTTCAAGCTACTGAAGAAAGATCAAGTAGTACGTTGGAACGATGAATGTCAGGCTGCTTTCGAAAGAATCAAAGAGTATCTCCAAGAACCACTCATCCTCATGCCACCGGTTGAAGGGAGACCTCTAATCTTATACTTGACAGTACTTGACAGCTCAATGGGGTGTGTGCTGGGGCAGCATGACGAGTCTGGCCGAAAAGAGCATGCTATTTATTACCTTAGCAAAAAGTTTACCGACTGTGAGACCCGATACTCACTGCTCGAGAAAACTTGTTGTTCTTTGGTATGGGATGCTCGCCGGCTGAGACAGTATATGTTGACTCACACTACTCTGTTGATTTCAAAAATGGATCCAATCAAGTACATATTCGAAAAGCCTGCCTTGTCCAGAAGATTAGAAAGATGGCAGATGATCTTGACCGAATACGACATCCAGTACATGACTCAGAAAGCAATCAAGGGAAGTGTGTTGGCAGACCATTTGGAACATCAGGCAGTGGATGACTACCAATCTATGAACTTTGAATTTCCGGACGAGAACATCATGGTAGTGACTGATTGTGAAGTACCTGGACCGGATGAAGGACCTGAGGAGGGATCCCGATGGTCTATGCACTTTGACGGAGCCTCAAACGCTTTGGGTAATGGTATTGGCACTGTGATCATATCCCTAAAAGGCACCCATACTCCACTTACCGCTCGACTATGTTTCAACTGCACCAACAACATGGCGGAGTATGAAGCATGTATCATGGGTCTTCAAGCTGCAATTGACTTAAGGATCAAGTTTCTGAGTGTCTTTGGAGATTCCTCTCTCGTGATCAGTCAAATCAAAGGCGAGTGGGATACAAAACACCCAAATCTTATTCCTTACAAGGAGTATGTATTGACGTTGATTCCCCATTTCGAGGAGATAACCTTTGAACACTTCCCGAGAGAGGAGGATCAGTTGGCGGACGCGTTAGCTACGATGTCTTATATGTTCAAAGTCAAATGGGACAACGAGGCTCCCCGGATCATTATCTGGAAGTTGGATGAACCTGCACATTGCTGCGATCTTGAGGCTGACGAGGTAACTGAAAAACCTTGGTATCATGAAGTGAAGAGGTACCTTGAAGCTCAAGAATACCCCGAAGGCGCATCCGTCAATGACAAAAAGTTTCTGAGAAGGTTCACGGCAAATTTCTTCCTCAGCAACCGCATTCTCTACAAGCGAAACCATGATTCAACCTTACTGCGTTGTGTGGATAAAACTGAAGTAGAAAGGATCATGGCAGAGCTGCATGATGGTACCTTTGGAACTCACTCCAGTGGACATACTATGGCAAAGAAAATCTTTCGGGCAGGATATTTCTTGTCCACAATGGAAGCCGACTGTTACCAACATTCTCGGACGTGTCACAAATGCCAGATCTACGCTGATAAGGTGCACATTCCTCCAGTTCCTCTGAACGTCTTGACGGCACCTTGGCCTTTTGCAATGTGGGGCATTGATATGATCGGCGAGATCAGACCTACGGCATCCAACGGGAATCGCTTCATCCTGGTAGCAATTGATTACTTTACGAAGTGGGTTGAAGCAGCTTCATATGCTACGGTAACCAAGAACGTCGTGGCACGGTTCATTCGGCATAACCTGATCTATCGCTACGGTGTACCTGAGAGGATCATTACGGACAATGGTACCAATCTTAACAACAAGATGATCACTGGGCTCTGCGAGCAATTCAAGATACAGCACCACAACTCTTCTCCTTACCGGCCGAAGATGAATGGGGTTGTAGAAGCAGCTAATAAGAACATCAAGAAGATTGTGCAGAAGATGACAGTGACCTACAAAGATTGGCACGAGATGTTACCGTTTGCTCTTCATGGGTACCGTACCTCAGCACGGACATCAACAGGGGCAACACCCTTTTCCTTGGTCTACGGCATGGAGGCAGTCTTGCCTATTGAAGTCCAGATACCCTCTCTCCGGATAATGAAGGATGCAGGTTTGAGCGAAGATGACTGGATCTAGACCCGACTTGATCAATTAAACCTGATTGACGAAAAGAGACTCACTGCTATTTGTCATGGTCAGACGTACCAAAAACGGATGATCAAGGAATTTAACAAGAAAGTCAGACGACAAGAGTATCAAGTTGGGGACCTGGTAATCAAGCGCATCATTCTACCTCAAGGTGATCCCAGGGGAAAATGGACCCCCACGTACGAAGGACCATTTGTGGTTAAGAATATCTTCTCAGGAGGATCTATGATTCTAACTACCATGGATGGTGACGACCTTCCTCACCCCGCCAATGAAAACATAGTAAAAAGATACTACGCATGAATAAAAGACCCGCTAGGTTGACACACCTAGGCAAAAATGAGGGCTTCCCGACGAACCAAAAGGCTTCGGGAAAAAATAAGGGATGAAAAATGAAAAAAATCTGTACACCCGGCAAGTCGAAAACCTGAAAAGGCGGCTTGGGCAAAAATGGGTATCCCGGTGGACTGAAAACCCGAAAGGGCAGTCCAGGAAAAAGTTAGGGATTAAAGCGTAATACTATGTCTCATTGGATCACCCTGCATCCAGACTTCGGTATCAACCATCAGGCTCAGACGGCACCAATCAATCAGCTTCATCGTCAACTAAGCCGCAAAGTGATGAGACGCTTGAAGACATAAAGGCGATAGCAGAGTTGGAACCCAGTGGGATTTTTCACATAACTGTTTTGTTTTATTTTCACAAATTGTATAAACTCTATGTTGTTCGGTGGCGTTCTCTTACTAGGACGTCAGCCTCTTGTACACAAAACGCCTATTTACAGGAAAATTTCAAAATCAATACAAATCCATTTTTCCAGACAAATTGCCAATTGTTTTTCCTTTATCTGTTTTGTTTTGCAAAGAACGTCCAATGTTCATTTTTGATATATGCATTTGACATTAATTGCTGATCATAAATATTTGCATGCGAAACAAAGGACTAATTACAGGTGACATCAGAAACAGGGGCAATAATGAGTTGTCTAAGCGATCTAGTTGCTCTGTCCACCAAGGTACCAAGGTAGGTTCGGCTGAAGAATGTAACCAGGATACCTTCACTCCCCGTTGAGTAAGACAAGAATCAGAAATACTCTCCCCAAGCAGAGTTTGTCTCCTATCAGCCCCGAGAAGGCACAGTATTCCCTAGCAAGTCATCGATACTCTCCCCAAGCAGAGTTAGTCTACTGTCAGCCTTAAGGAAGTTGAATATCCCCAGAAGATCTCAATATTCTCCAGCAGAGTGTACAGATATTCCTCAGCAAGCATCCCCGGCAGTCTTAATATTCGTCAACGAAATATAAGATTGTTCCCCGGCGGAATACAAGACACCCCAGTGGAGCCACTTCTCCGGTGAAGTCCAAAAAAGTTCCCCCAGGAAAGTTGAAGCTTATCCCCAGTAGATTCTGGAAGCTTATCCCCAGTAGATTCTGGAAGCTTATCCCCAGTAGATCCCGAAAGCTTATCCCCTGCAGAGTACATGCATCTCTCCCCGACCATATTCAAAGGTTATTCCCCACCAGAGCTTATAACTGGGTTATCCTCAGTAAAATACAACGGAAAGATCGTCCACGGTGAAGTTCTTCCTATCCCCCAGCGGAGTTCATCAAAATTCCCTAACAGAGCTTATCAACGGAATCCCCAGTGGAGTTATCATCAAAATCTCAGCAGAGTATCTCTTCCCACAGAGTATTTCCCCGTAGAGTAATCTCTCCAATAAGTTTATTCCCCAACGGAGTCATCTTCTCCTACCGGTTTATTCTTGCAATCATCATCCCCAGCGGAGACGAATAACTCCACTCTTCAAACATCAGCCCAGGATTCAATAAGCTCCCCACATTCGTCAAGGATTTATTTTCCTAGACGAGAATATATTCATAGACATTTCACATTTCATACATCCTGCTTACATACATGATAAAGTGCATACGACACGATCTCATTTATTTTTGAGAACATCATGACATCATGCATTTCATACATCATGACATTTCATACAACTAATGTTTTGCCTTTTCAGGAAAAGGTCAATCAAAAGACGATTATCATCAACTTTCGCAGTTCCAAATTCGATACCTGTATCTAGCCAGGGCATATCTGTGAGCGATTGATTATGGATTCGATACTTGTATCTAGCTAAGGCATATCTGCATGAAGAGTTTGAAGTTCCAGATTCGATACCTGTATCTAGCCAGGGCATATCTGTGAGCGATTGATTGTAGATTCAATACATGTATCTAGCCAGGGCATATCTGCATGAACCTTCTGAAATTCAGATTCGATACCTGTATCTAGCCAGGGCATATCTGTAGACGACCGATTCCGGATTCGATACCTGTACCTAGCCAGGGCATATCTGTGGACGACTAATTCAGATTCGATACCTGTATCTAGCCAGGGCATATCTATAGACGACCAATTCCAGATTCGATACCTGTATCTAGCCAGGGCATATCTGTAGACGACCAATTCCAGATTCGATACTTGTATCTAGCTAGGGCATATCTGTAGACGACGAGTTCCGGATTCGATACTTGTATCTAGCCAGGGCATATCTGTGGACGACCAATTCCAGATTCGATACCTGTATCTAGCCAGGGCATATCTGTAGACGACGAGTTCCGGATTCGATACCTGTATCTAGCCAGGGCATATCTGTGGACGACTAAATCCAGATTCGGTACCTGTATCTAGCCAGGGCATATCTGTGAGCGATTGATTGTAGATTCGATACCTGTATCTAGCCAGGGCATATCTACATGAAGAGCATGAAGGGATCTACACATGTATCCAGCTAGGAAAGTTATCTCTACCAACCTTTTGAAGTTCCAGATTCGATACCTGTATCTAGCCAGGGCATATCTGTGAGCGATTGATTGTAGATTCGATACTTGTATCTAGCCAGGGCATATCTTCATGAGGAGTTTGAAGATCAACACCTGTAACAGGCCAGGAAATTATATTTCTTTCTCAGGTACGCAAGTTCTTGCTAAGGAATCTCTTACGCGATCGACACCCCTGGATGGCATCTTTAAGCCCATCTCCACAACTACCCATTACAACTCCAAATGGCATCCATAAACCCATTCCCGACAAGATTCTGTTACATCTCCTGATGGCATCTATAAGCCCATCCTCCTATCCATCATCTTTCCAAATGGCATCTGTAAGCCCATTCCCGACATCACAGTACTGATATTACACCACACCATGCGAGTGCAAATTTCTGGGCACTCTAGTGTTCAATCCTCTTCCACCTTCGGATCACGAAAGGCACGCAAGCCAATCTACATCCTCAGGTCTAAGAAGATTGAACAGGGGCAACTGTTGTACCCCAAAATTTTCCCTCCCATATTCTTCAAAGTTTGTCAAGAATCATCTTCAAATGGTTCAAGACTTCTCAAGGGTTGCACAGTCCAAATGCCTCCTAAGCCATTCAAAATTAGGGTTTTGATTCTTTCAAGGAATTTGAGGTTTTCAGTGGTCCAATCAAGTCCCATAGGCCTATATATATTGTCAAGCATCTACATGTCAAGTCTCAAGGCTCACAATGTCAAATTGCATAGTCAAAAGCCCTATTTGCTCAATAGTCAACTGTAGGGCCAAAATGGTCATTTTACAGTCAAAAGTCAGAATTTTTGGCCAACATCTCATTTTTAGCACACAATCATCATTTTATCAAATCTTGATCATGATTCCACAAGCATGGCTCAAAAATCATCAAGATGCCAAAAGTTACTATTTTTGGACAATAGAAAAGTCAACTGTAACTTGACCAGGGCATAACTTTTTCATGGTTCATCAGAAAAATCCCATCCAATGCTCATTTTGAGGGGGATGACATTTCCTACAACTCATTTACACATTCCAAGTCCAAGAAATGCTCTCACAAAAAGTTATCAATTTCTACATTATAGGTCAATTTCAAAAGTCAACAAAAATGCACTTTAAGTCAAAGCCCATAACTTGAGATTGGTAAATCCAAATGACATGGGACCAAAGGCATTGGTTAGAGGACTTCAAGACCTTTCCAAAATGTCCAAGAACATGTTCATAGGATCAAAATTGAGCAAGATATGCATTGGAGAAGTTGGGAAATTTTTATGAATTTGCAAAAGTCAACTTTGCTCAAAACACATCATTTTTGATAATGGGCCTCAAATTCCTTCTTGAAACTTTGTCCAAGGCTTATGCACGACCTATTGAGATTAAATTGAATTATTTTCTTATTTTTTATTAATTAATTGAATTTTTAATCAATATTAATTCAGTTAATTCATTTAATTGTAGGAAAATATCAAGATATGGTTTTGCAATCTTTTCATGAAGCAAATATGACCCACAAGAGCTGGCAAATTCGTGTGCACATCAAGGGAACAAGGATCTCTCAATTTGGCAAGATTTTTCAATCAAAAAGATGCAAAAAGATATGATTGAAAATCAAATATTCCAACCATTATTCCATGGATTTCTTGGCCAAGATTTAACCTAAATCCATTCCATTATATATACAGAACCTAACCCTAATGCATTACACGTGAGAATTGTTGCAGGAAGCCATAACCATATTAAAAAAAATCAAGAAAAAGCCAAAACTGTTTTCCAGGTTCCAGGCCCTTTCAAAGCAATTTGAGGATTCTAATACATTGCTAGTACTCCCTGGAACGTGTAGGAATCAAAACCACACGCCAAAGCTCAAGAAATCACCATTCACAAACCCACGGTTTGCTTAACTTTTTCAGAATCGAAACTCATATTTTATGCATCATTAACATGTTCTAATCATTGTTTTGCATTGCTTGAACCTTTACAAAGCTAATGGTATTGGTTAATTGCGTTATAGTGTACAGAATCGTGAATCACCATTGAAGAATTTTAGGGTTCTTGAGGTCTCAAATTGGGGCTTTACAGCCCAGGAAAAATTAAGCTTCATGAAAGCTATGGTTGAATTCGTCAAGGCCAGACAAATCAAACACCATGCTCGCGAACAATTTATGTTAATCACACGCCTATTCGCTATTTTTCATTGATGCAGGTTGTGGGGGTTCAAAACCCCCGCTATCTAACCTTTGTTTTGCAGGTTTAGGGAAGACGATGATGAGTTGTTGACATGTTATTGGACGATTCAAATATAATGCGCGCTTTTATTTGTTTCCAGCATAATTGATCTTTTTTATATATATTATTCATTGTCCATTACAATAACAAATACAGGCGCATGGCTCAGTGGATAGTGAGGTGGCTGGCAACCATTGGGACCTGGGTTCGATTCCCAGGTCCCCCCAAACCTTTGTTTCTATTTTTTCTTCTATGTTCACATGCAGGCTTCATGAAAGGTTCCACCATGTACCTCCAGCGTTCAGCATGCCATGTGGCCTTATGCATCAATCCAGTGACCAAAAGGTAATGAACACCATGTTCCTGGTCAACCCACGCTCTAGGCAATCTCCAAAGTCAAAACGGACTGGCCAACAAATGGGCCAGAATTGCCAAGCAAACCTCCAAAAGGGCCCATCACCCCCCTGGTTTAAAAATTTCTTTTCTTTTTTTATTTTGTTTTCTTTTAATTGTTTCATTACTAATTATTATTATTATTTAATTAACTCACAAAGTAATTATTTTTCATAATAAATTCAGAAACCTAAAATTTTATTATTATAATTATTTATTAATTTTAATTATTATTTTGTAAATAAATTCTAAGTGTAATTAATTTAGTTTAATTAGGTCTAATTTTGACATTTTCATAATAAATAAAATAGGTTTAGAGTTAGGGTTTTTCTTGACAACTTTTAATTCCTTTTTCTTTTATTTTTATTTCATTAATACATAAAAAAAACACAAAAATACTTTTTTCTTGTAATTAATTAATTAATTAGTAAATTAGGTTTAATATTTAATTAATTGCAACAAAAAGGACCAAATTTTATTCTTTTCCCAAAAAGGGTCAAAACCCTAAGACTTTTCCCGACTCAATTTCTTTGTGCACACTTTATTATTTTGATCATATTTATGTAACTGCTCCGAGAATGTAATAGTTAATTAGGGCTTTTATCGCTTTCTTTATTTTCTCGCACTTTATTTTCAAGGATTATGTTTTTGGCGATGTAAATACCCGACGCCTTGTAATAGCGTAGATTCATTTTCCGCAATTTATTTTCCGCAAATTATTAACTGTTAATTATGCATGCAAGACTTGCCTGAAAAATAAAATCAACTCGTAGCTCACCAATAAACATGTGCAAAGATAATTTTAAACTGAATCCTGACACACATGCACATGCCACTCCTAGGGTACGCCTCACTCGGTTGCCTCGAGGTGGTCATCAAGTATAGGGTGTTTTAGAGGTTGCCCTCCTGTCTAAAGATCCAGTTGCCTCGAAACGGTTGCCTCGGATAAAAAAGGATCTAGGACATTAGGGTTACTGCTAGGGCGTCCTACTATTGCTTTGGTGACCACCTGTCCCTATAATCGAATTGACCCGAATAACTCCAACGACGGTGCTACCTACTTCTCAATAGTGGGATAGTACTGTCTAAAGGACTCTTACACAGCTTAATTCCTTAGAGTAGGTAGATTTCTCCTGGGTACTTGCTCTTTCAAAAACAAAAAACAACTTATCGCACTTACGCTTTCAAAAAGTTTTCAAACAAACACTTCATACACTCTTAAGGACAGATACAAGAGTTACCTAGAAGTTTTTCAAACTAAACTTTTTCAAAACCCACAAACACTTGAAAAGCAAACAATTTTTGAAAACATAGTGAGCAAGTACCTAAGAGCCCGTGGATAACCACGGATAGAAAGGATGCTAACACCTTCCCTTTCTATAATCTACCTCCCGAACCGAGAGACATCTCGAAAAAGAATTTTGCTGTGCTTTTGTCCTTTCCTTGTTGGAGAACATAAAAGACGGTGGCGACTCTTGCTTACCGCGACATTTCGCGAACCAACTTTAAAACAGTCAGTTCTATTTCCACTGATCACAACCGTCTCCCTACAAGAGAAGACTATCCACCAATCAAACAGAAAGTCCGCCGAATGAGGCCCGACATGTCCGAAAAGATCAAAGTTGAAGTGATGAAGCAGTTTAATGCTGGCTTTCTGGTTGTTACTTCCTATCCATAAAGGGTTGCTAACATTGTGCCCGTGCCTAAGAAGGACGGCAAAGTCAGAATGTGTGTGGAATACAGAGACTTCAATAGGGCTAGCCCTAAAGATGATTTTCCACTACCACACATTGAAATCTTAGTCGACAATACAGCTCAACATAAGGTGTTTTCTTTCATGGATGGATTTTCAGGGTACAACCAGATCAAAAGGTCCCTGAAGACATGGAGAAGACTACTTTTGTTACGCAGTGGGGTACCTTCTGCTATAAAGTGATGCCATTCGGACTGAAAAATGCCGGGGAAACCTATCAGCGAGCCATGGTGGCTTTGTTTCATGACATGATACATCATGAAATCGAAGTCTACGTAGACGACATGATAGCCCGTTCACAAACAGAAGAAGAACACCTCGACCATCTGCAAAAGTTGTTTGTCAGGTTAAAAGAATATAAGCTTAGACTGAACCCTAGCAAGTGCACTTTCGGAGTCAGGTCCGGTAAACTTTTGGGATTTATCGTCAGTAACAAAGGCATCGAGGTTGATCCTGCCAAAGTCAAAGTTATACAAGAAATGCCTGCGCCTGGCACTGAGAAGGAGGTTAGAAGTTTCTTGGGATGCTTAAACTATATTGCAAGGTTCATCTCTCACCTGACATCTACCTGTGAGCCAATCTTCAAGCTGTTGAAGAAAGATTAGGTGGTTGAATGGAATAATGATTGTCAAGTTGCTTTTGATAAGATCAAGGAGTATTTGCTGGAACCTCCTATCTTGATGCCACCCGTCGAAGGAAGACCTTTAATCATGTATCTGACTGTTTTGGATAACTCAATGGGGTGGGTACTGGGCCAACATGACGAGTCTGGCCGAAAAGAGTATTCCATTTATTACCTTAGCAAAAAGTTTACCGACTGTGAGACTCGCTACTCACTGCTCGAGAAAACTTGATGCGCTTTGGTATGGGCTGCTTGCTGGCTAAGGCAGTATATGTTAACACATACCACTTGCTGATTTCCAAGATGGATCCGATCAAGTACATCTTCGAGAAGCCTGCTTTATCTAGAAGGATCGCTAGATGGCAGATGATCCTGACTGAGTATGATATCCAGTACACAACTCAAAAAGCTATAAAGGGGAGTGTACTAGCTGACCATCTAGCTCATCAAGCCGTCGAAGATTACCAATATATGAGGTTTGACTTCCCTGACGAGGACATAATGACATTGGACAATATTGAAGGTAATGGACCGTATGACGGACCTGAACAAGGATCCCGATGGACCCTGTACTTTGATGGTGCTTCAAATGAACTTGGAAACAATATCGGCACGGTACTTATCTCTCCAGAAGGTTTCCATACACCTTTCACTGCTAGACTCTACTTCAGCTGTACCAACAACATGGCCGAGTATGAAGCTTGTATCTTTGGTCTCAAGGCCGCCATTGACTTGGGAATCAAATCTTTGATTGTATTTGGGGACTCAGCTTTGGTTATCATTCAAATCAAAGGAGAGTGGGATACTAAGCACCCAAACCTAATCCCTTACAAAGAACATGTCCTGACATTGTTACCACACTTCGAGCAGATCACCTTCGAGCACTTCCCGCAAGAAGAAAATTAGCTAGCGGATGCTCTGGCTACAATGTCTTCCATGTTTAAACTCAATTGGGATAATGAGGCACCTCAAATCACCATTGAACGAATGGACGAACCAACACATTGTCACAAGATTAATACCGAAGAAGTAGTGGACCGACCTTGGTTTCATGACGTCAAAAGGTATCTTGAAGCACAAGAATACCCTGAAGGAGCTTCAGTGAACGACAAAAAGTTCTTAAGGAGGTTCGCAGCCAAGTTCTTTCTGAGCAATGGTATCCTATACAAGTGCAATCTTGATTGTGTCCTACTCTATTGTGTAGACAAGATTAAAGCTGAGCAGATTATGGCTGAACTACATAATGGCACCTTTGGCACCCACTCGAGCGGTCACACGATGGCTAAGAAGATTATAAGGGCAGGCTACTACTGGTCTACCATGGAAGCTGATTGTCATCAACATTCCCGTACTTGTCACAAATTCCAAATCTATGCTGACAAGGTACATATTCCTCCAGTTCCTCTCAATGTATTAACAGCTCCTTGGCCATTCGCGACGTGGGGAATCGACATGATTGGAGAGATCAAGCCTACAGCATCCAATGGACACCGTTTCATCCTGGTGGCCATTGATTACTTTACCAAGTGGGTCGAGGCAGCTTCCTTCGCCTCCGTTACAAAGAATGTGGTTGCCCGCTTCATCAAGCAGAACCTCATATGCCGATATGGTATCCCCGACAGGATCATTACGGACAACGGTACAAATTTGAAAATACTATGATCACCGCTCTGTGCGAGCAGTTCAAGATTCAACATCACAATTCATCTCCCTATCGGCCAAAGATGAACGGTGCTGTTGAAGCTGCGAACAAAAATATCAATAAGATCATTCAAAAAATGACAGTCACCTACAAGGGTTGGCATGAGATGTTACCGTTTGCTCTGCACGAGTATCGTACCACGGCACGCACTTCAACTGGGGCAACCCCCTTTTCTTTGGTATATGGAATGGAAGCTGTTTTACCTATGGAAGTTCAGATCCTTTCTTTAAGGATCATGAAGGATGCTGGTTTGAGTGAAGACGATTGGATTCAGACCCGGCTTGATCAACTTAACCTGATTGACAAAAAGCGACTTACTGTTGTGTGCCATGGTCAGGCGTATCAAAAACGTATGATCAAGACATTCAACAAGAAAGTCAAGAGACAAGTATATCAAGTCGGGGACCTCCTAATCAAGCGAATCATCTTGCCGCAAAGTGATCCCAAGGGAAAATGGACTCCTACTTACAAAGGACCGTTTGTGATCAAAAACATCTTTTCTGGTGGGGAAATGATTCTGACCACCATGGACAGCGATGACCTGCCGCACCCTGCGAACACAGACATAGTCCAAAGATACTACGCATAAAACGACCCGACAAGTTGAAAACCCAAAAGGGCGACTTCAGCAAAAATTGGCATCCCGGTGAATCAAAAACCCGAAAGGGCGGTTCAGGCAAAAATTAGGGATAAATAAAAAGATCTGTACACCCGGCAAGTTGAAAACCCGAAAGGGAGACTTGGGCAAAAAAGGGTTTCCCGGTGGATCGAAAACCCGAAAGGGCGATCTAGGCAAAAGTTAGGGAATTAAAGCGTATGACTATGTCTCATCGGATCACTTTAAGGACAATCTCTTCATGGATAAGCTCCAGGCTTCTGATCAATCCAATCATCTGCGGACTAAGCAACGAATGGACAGATACTCAGAGTTGTGAAGGCTATAAGCATAATGGGAACCCCATGGAATTATTACACATAGCCATCTTTCTTTGTATAAAAATTTTCTCAATTTTACGACAACATTCTCTTACTAGGATGGCTGTCTCCTTTGTACAAAAATACTTACAAAGATTAATACAAAAATACTTCAAAGTGCAGAAATTTGCTTGCTTTTTCTTTCTTTTTTACACTTATGTTTTATTTGAAAACGTCCAATGATTTGTTAAATGAGCATATGCATTTGAATATAATCATTGCTTACAAATAAAACGAAATGAGAAAGGATTATTATTGATAGTTTTAAAGTATAGGAAAACGTCTTTAGGCTATTTCAGAAGAAATCCCCTGCAATATGTCATTCAGATCTAGTGCATCTTCCTAGCGGAGTTAAGGTTCAAGATCCTCAGCGGAGTTAAAAACATATCGCCATCAGAACAAAGTTTCCAAACTCCATATCCCCAGCGGAGCCGAAAAACTTTGAACTACAAGCCCCCAGTGAAGATGATGCTTTCTTCCCCAACGGAGTCCAAGACTTCAACCTTTAAACCTCAGTAGAGATCATCTGATTTCTCCAAAATTCCCCAACAAGTTGTCTTAAAAACTGAAAATCAATCAGAGAACAATTAACTTTTATCCCCAACCATTCTTAAAACCCCAGTAGATTGGCATACAACCCAAGCTCTTGAAAACTCTCCAACAGGATGAGTATTCTCCCCACAAAGTTATTTCCCAGCAGAGCGAAGATTCCTATTCCCGTTTCTCCAATTGAAGCCTCTCAGGTTTTAATTCCCCAGTAAAGTCACGAAGGATTCTCAATTCCCCACAAGTCACCAAGGATCTTCAATCCTCGTCAGTAGTCCAAAGGACATTCTCAGTCTCAACAATCAAAGGTTTTGAATTTCCAACAACAGTCAAGGGTTTATTTTCCCCAGCAGCAATCAAAGATTTCATTATCTCTGGCTATCAATGATTTATTTTCCTCAGCAAAACAGCTACTCAACTTACATGTGCATACATTACATTCATATATCATAAACATTGATAGAACACATTTTATTGCATCATACATGTCATGCAACATAACTTTATGTTTTTAGCTAACATTTTACCCTTTTCGGGATAAGATTAAAAGCTATCTTTAACAAATGTTCGAAGATCTCAAGTACAACATGGATACACCCCAGACACGGCGGTCATTCTATTACTCATTCAGACTTCAACAATCAGATACAGACTAGATACGCTCCAGACACAGTTGCCCTTCTATCTCTCATTCAGATTCAACTATCAACTTCAAGCTGAGATACACTCCAAGACATGGAAGTCATTCTGTTGCCTATTCCGATCCCAGTTACAGTACGGATACACTCCAGACCCAAAAGTCATTCTACTACTCATACAGGTCTCAACTTCAGATACAGTCCAGATATGCATCAGGCACGATTGCCATTCTGTCACTCATTCGGAATTTATCCCCAGCCCAGAGATGCTCCGTACACAGGACGCTTTTCTGTCGCCCATTCAGAATTCAGATACAATACAGATACACCCCAAACACGTCAGTCATTCTGATATTCATTCAAGAATCAAATACAGTTACATCTCGGATACTCTCTAGACACGGACGCCATTCCTTTGCTCATACGAATCCAATCTCCAGATATAACTCAAATACGTTCCAGATACGGATACCATTCTGATGGTCATTCTACTGATATTCAACAAACATTTTCGATGGCATCTCTAAGCCCATCTCTAGAAATATTCTATCATCTCCAAATGGCATCTTTAAGCCCATTCCCTCAGCAATATTTTGACGAGTGAAAATTTATGGGCACTCTAGTGTCCAATCCTCTTTTACCTTCGAGTCACGAAAGGCAAACTTGCCAATCTAACTCTTCAGGTTCAAGAAGATTGAACACGGTCAATTGTTGTACCCGAAAATTTGCCCTCTCATTTTATCAACATTTCTCATCACAAGGCTCTTTGAACTCAAGGTTAAGCTAGGGTTTGCTCTGCTCAAGACATCTCCTTTCACTGATGACCTAAATTAGGGTTTGAGTTTGCACAAGGATTTTTGGACCTCCAATACTCAAAGTGACTTTCATACTTCATGTTGGACTCATAATTTTGTCCATACCAAGTTTCAAGCCTTGAATCAAATTTTTGCTCAGTCAATTGGACAGTTGACCTAGAAATCAACTGTATTGGGCAAAAAGTCAACTATGGCCAATTTACAGTCAAACCTTATGAATTTTGACCCACATCAACATTATCAACTCATATGAACCATTTGATCAAGTTTGGACCACAACTCCACAAGAAATTTGATCAAATCACCAAAAGGGCAAAATGGTCATTTTTAGGGTTTTGATTATATAAAGGCAATTTCTGACTTTTGACCTAGCCAATGGCAAATTAGGCTTAACCATAGACTCAAGGACTCAATGGCATCATCTTGTCCTATTCAACCAGTTTAAAAGACCTCAATTGCATTGGATTGACAGATAAATTTTTTCAGTCAACTGATCAAAATTTGATTGTACACTGAAAAGTCAAACTTTGACTTTTTGGTCAAAATTAAGTACAAAGGGTCATTTTTCATCAAAATGTGTCAAAACATGAAACTTGTTCATCAGGAAACCCATTTTTGCAAATTAGGGTTTAAAGTTGAAAATATTTCATAACTTAGAATTTTTCTAAGTTATGAAATTTTCTTAATTTTTTCCTAACTTTGCCCCACATTTTCACTATGATGCAATTTGAGTCAAACAAAACTTCCAACATGAAAGTTATAGTCCTCCATAAAGTCTACAACTTTAATACACAAAGTTTTCTCAAAAGAAGCTTGGATCTCAAGTTATGAGTTTTTGAACAAGGGTCCCTAAAACTTTTAACTTAGTGAAATTTTGCCCTAGTTTAGGCAGGATTTGGACCTATCTTCTTGGCCATTTTTCACATAGTTCCACTTGGAATATCAAGTTGAATTTCAAAGATGGATTTTATAGCATGTTGCAAGCTTTCCAAAATGTCCAAGAACTCCTCAAACACATTTGTGGTTAGGGAGAATCGAAGGCTTGAAGTTGGAAAAAACTCACTTTTCATCCATGGCATATTCATGTTCATACAAGTTGCAATTTCAAGTCAGCATGCTTTGCACTAGATTACGGGCCTCTAAACCACTTCACACTCAATAATTAAATGCAAATCCATCAGTCTAAGCCATTGTTTTGGTCATTTGGACATTGTACACAAAATTAAGCCTTAAGTAGAAAAAGGTACATTTCCATTTTTGCTTAAATGTGCTTTATGTTAAACCACAATCTTTGAGCATTGGTCCAAGATCTCTTGCATCTAATCAAATCCACAAATTAGAGGGGCCAAGAGCATAGGTTACAAGGTGTTGGATAGCCTGTACAGGCCTATTACATATCACTTCCACATTTTACTTCAAATAAAAGAAATATGCAAAACACATGGAAACAAGAGAACCAGCCAAGAAAAACTTATGCAAGCATTTTGAACATCTTTGACACATCCCTCTGAGCCAGAAACACGATTTCTTGAGCCTCTAAACATCCCCTAGCCAGAAATCACCACCCCTTGGCAAAACAGGGCAGAACCTGCAACTTGATTTCCATAACTCATTTGGCTAGTGCGTTTTGGTCAAAACCTGTTCAAACACATTCCATTCCATCCATCCAAGCTATCCCAAACCTCAAACATCAACTGTAACTCCATTTACAGTGTTTACCATTTTCATTTTGAGCTTGTGCAGGTTAAGTTCAATAGGCTGATTCAAGGACATTTAAGACAAGCAGGGTATTGGAGAAAGTCAAGTGAAGTTCAAGCAAGCTCCCAGACATCTCAAGCCTTGTTGAAAACCTCTGCATTGCCTTACACGAAGTCAGCTGAAACAGGTTTTTGTCCACTTCCTATCTCTCTATTTAGGAACATTTAGCCTTAGGTTTGTGAATAAGAAATATAGTATTCAATGCCATGAAGTTATAAATATGCTCAGTTTTAATTTATATTAAGCATGCTAAGAGAATTTCATCCATGAACATACTGAAAAAACTAGGTTAGATTTTAGGGCCAGAGAAATTCTCTCTGGTTTTTGAGAGTTAAGACAAGTTGTTTATATGGTTGGAATCGTCTTGAAATGCTCTAAAAGTTTGATGTTATGTGTTTTTGCAATAGAGCTCGTATACAGGATCTGGTAGTTGTACAGGGCACGCGCGCGTTTTCAAAAGCCAGAGGTTGAAGATGAAGTGGTGGGCTGGGCTTGGCCTGACTCACTATTGACACCTCCTTCTTTCCTTTTTACACCCCCTGGCCCAATTTCTTGTTATTTTATATTTTTGCATTTTTATTTTCATTTCTGATTTTGTTTATTTATTTCCAAATATAAAAAATGCTCAAAAATATTTTTGTAATTTTTTCACATTTATTTTGCATTTTATTTTTATTTTTCTAACATAAAAAACAATTTAATTACTTTTATCTTATTTATTAAAACTTGAAAATAATATATAAATTATACTTTAATTTTTTTATTTTTTATTTTTATTCACACTGAAAATATTATTCTAAATATAATTTATTTTTGTATATATTTTATATATATATATATATATATATATATATATATATATATACTCTTATTTTATTATATATTTAGAATAAAAATATAAAATATTACACTTTTATTTTTATTATCAAATATACTTAATAAATACTTTTTCTAAACATATTTTATTTTTTCACATATACTATTTTATTTTTATTGTATATAAATAAAATAATTAATATATTTACTTTCTTAAAGAAAATTAGGGTTTTACCCTTAACCAAATAAAATTTATCTTTTTATTTATTTCTTTATTTTTTTTTACATTAAATATTTTTACATACATAAATAAACAAAAACCTTTTTTTTTGTTTGCATAATTCATAATTATTTGATATATTTATTTATTTTGTTTATTTAAATATTGTCCATTTATTATTTATGCATTTGAATTCAATTTAGATGTAATAGTAAATTAGGGTTTATATTTCTTGTCAAATATCCCCCATTCAAAGATTGTTCCCCCATCCCCATAATCATGTTGTAATAGCTTAGACTTTTAATTCTCGCACTTTATGCTTTCAATTATGCCATGATTAGAGAATTAGGGTTTGTATGCAAAAATCCAAAGATCAACAAGTAGCTTGACCTAATACCAAGACAAAAATGCATGAAAATCAATACACAATACACACTCGCACCCCTAGGGTTACAATCCACTTGTTGCCTTAAAAATGGGCCATGTTATGCATGTTGGATACTTTGGCAAAACAAAAACAAAGCAAAAGATCATAGTCCCTAGATGACGCTATCTTGGTTGCCTAAACAAAATTATCAAGTCCCTCAAAAAATATGCCAAAAATACCTAACACAATTGCTATCATGGTCTGTACGATGACCCACGCCTGTCCCGTTTAACATCCTAATACAAGGTTGTTCACCAAATGCAATGGTGAAACAAAACTGTCAAAAGGGTTAACAACATTAGGAAAGATCTTTGAGTAAATTAGGGTAGATAACTCTTAGTTACTTGATCAAAGCTTGCAAAACATCCTTGCTATTTTCAAACAAACTTTCAAACATTGAAATATTTTCAAAAGACAAAAACACCTTTGTATACATTCAAACAAGAATCATTACAAAGGTTGCCACAATGATGGCCTCTTTTCAAAACATCTTTCAAAACCACACACAAAGCACCATTTCAAACAATTGAAAATCAAAAGCAAGTGATCTAAACAAGTAACTAAGAGCCCATGGATAACCATGGATGAAAATGGTGCTTGCACCTTCCCTTTTCATAATCTACTCCCCGAACCCAAGAAAACATCTCAAAGGTCTTTCCTGTGCTTTTTGACCTTTCCTTAGGATAAAATAAAAAGTCGATGGCGACTCTTGATAAACCGAAACATTTGCGAACACAAAACGCAAAACCTCAAGTCAGTTCTCCCACCATATCACACAAAGATATGTAAAGTCTTTCGACTTAATGCCTCAGCCACCATATTTACTTTTCCTGGATAATAATGAAAACCAAAATCATAATCCTTTAACAACTCCAACCATCTTCGTTGTCTCATATTCAATTCCTTCTGACCAAATAGATACTTTAAACTCTTATGGTTTCTAAATACTTCAAATCAAGAACCATAAAATAATGCCTCCAAATCTTCAACACAGACACAACTACAACAACCTCTAAACCATTCGTAGGATAGTTCTTTTCATGATTCCTCAACTTCCTTGACGCATAAGCGACTACCTTGTCATTCTGCATAAGCACACCTCCTAAACCCATCTTGGATGAATCACAATATACCACAAAAGGTTCTTCTGGATTAGGTAATGTCAAAATCGGAGCCGACGTCAATCTCTTCTTTAATTTCGTAAATATTTCTTCATACTGAACATCCCACACATAGGCTCTACCTTAAAAAGTCATCTTAGTTAATGGAAGTGCCAAATTAGAAAAACCTTCGATAAGCCTTCTATAATAACCAGCTAATCCCAAAAAGCTTCTAATCTCGCTAGCCAACTTTGGAGTTTCTCATTGCAACACGACATCTACTTTAGATGGATCCACAATAATGCCACTACCTGAGATCACATGACCAAGAAAAATAACCTCCTTTAACCAAAAGTCACACTTAGACAACTTTTCATATAGCTTCCTCTCTTTCAAAACTTGCAATATTACTCTTAAGTATTCTGCATGCGCTTCTTCTGATTTAGAGTAAATCAAGATGTCATCAATGAACACTACTATAAATTGATCCAAATAAGTATGAAAGATACGGTTCATGTACTCCATGAATACTCCCAGCATATTAGTAACACCGAAAAGCATCACCGAATACTCATAATGTCCATAACGCATTTTGAAAGCCGTCTTCTGGACATCTTCATCATTCACTTTAATCTGATGATAGCCCGACCTCAAATCAATCTTACTAAACACACAAGCATCCAATAATTGATCCATCAAGTCGTCTATTCTTGGAAGAGGATACTTGTTCTTAATCTTCTCTTTATTCAACTGTCTATAATCAACACAAAGTCTCATACTTCCATATTTCTTCTTTACTAGCAACACTGTAGCTCCCCACGGTGATACACTTGGTCTTACAAATTTCTTTTCAAGTAACTCTTCCAATTGCTTCTTTAATTCTAACAATTCAGATGCAGACATCCTATATGGTACCATAGAAACAGGTCTGGTACCAGGTACAAGATCAATAGCAAATCTGACTTCTCTCTCTGGCAGTACATCAGGAATTTCATCAAGGAAAAATTCTGAAAATTTATGCACCACTTGCAATTCCTCAATTACAGCTTAATTCTCGACAGATAGCGACGCCATCAACGAGAACATTTGAGCCTCTTCCTGCATCAACTGCTTCAACTGTCTAGTAGACAACGAACCAGCTTCCTCTTCTTCAAAAGTAGAAAACCTCACCGACTTGTTATAACAATTAATATGAAAATGGTTATGTTCTAACCAATTCATACCTAAAATCACATCTAACCCTCTTAAAGGTAAGAAAACCAAATCAACAGCAAAGTCTCGCTCAAAGATCGACAAAGGACACTTTATACACACAAGAGAAGTAGTCACAAATCTATTAGCGGGAATATCGACGACCATTTCTCCATTCAAAGAAGGCAACATAAGACCCACAATCAGCAGTAATAAAGTAATGAGTAGCACAGGTATTAATAACAGTAATTAAAGGAGAACTATTAATGAAACATATACCTCTAATGAGTCTGTCCTCATTAGTCATCTGATTCTCAGCCAAAACGAACACCTTTCCACTGGTTTGCGCCTTCTTTGGCTTCTGACACTGACTACCAATGTGTCCTTCTTCACCATAATTGAAGCAAATCATCTCTTTATGTTTGCGCCTTCTTTGGCTTCTGACACTGACTACCAATGTTCAGTCTTACCACAACAGAAACAACTTATCAGCTCAACAATACACACATTACTTTTATGCCTAGGTTTTCCACATTTGAAACAAACCACTCCAACAGGAGCATCTCCCCCACTAGTTCTCTGACCCTGAGAAACTTTCTGTTTACCTTTACCAACTAGGGCATCATAAGGCTTACCACGGCTCTGTTGGTGCTTACCCCTTTTCTCAATGATAATCGTATAGTGAGCTTATTATTTCTTCATAGATCCTGCAACTATAAACCAAATCAGCAAAGACACAAATCTTCTGGTATCCAACTGCCTTCTTGATCTTTGGGCGCAACCCGTTCTCAAACTTGATGCACTCTGAAAACTAAACATTTGCCTCACTATAGTGTGGGTAAAACTTAGCCAACTCAACAAACTTTTCAGCATACTCAACAACCGATATACTCCCTTGCTTCAGCTCAAGGAACTCAATTTCCTTCTTACCAAGAACATCTTCAGGGAAATACTTCCTTAGGAACTCCCCACAAAACACCGCCCAAGTGACATTTTCACTTGCAACTTCCAACTTCTGACACATCTCTAGCCACCAGTCATCAGCTTGGACTTCTAACATATGAGTGCCATATCAAACCTTCTGTGTTGGAGTGCAGTCCATCACACAGAAGATTCTTTCAATCTCCTTAAACCATTCTAACGCTCCATCAAGATCATACTTACCCTTGAAGGTAGGCAGATTCTCCCTCTGGAAGGTCGCCTAGCTATGAGATCCAGCCTTTTGGTCATCGTTCGACTAATTCTCCATAGCATGCGTCATTGCTTCTAAAGCAGCAGCAAGTGCAACATCGTTCCTTCCAGCCATCTCAACCTAACGCTACAACATAAACAACGGTAAGAACTCAAGTTAACATTACTCAATTGTTAGACAACACTACGACTCGATAACTTGGTCAGACGGACCGACTTGCTCTGATACCAACTTATAACACCACAATTCTACCCGACAATTATTATAAAATCAGAGTTATAAAAATTCAACAAATAAATCAGGATGCTACAATTTTAACTTAAAACAACGACATTCATTACAGATACATAACATATTAAATTGGATGAACCAACGACAACATAATTTAATCTTTTGAAACCAATAACTTTCATAACTACGCAGCAAAATCATAATATTCGACTATAAAGAACATAACATCTTTGTCCAACTGAAACAACTTTAAAAACAACATAGTACTTAGTAAATCAAATTAAAATTCAACAACGGGAAATAAAATCAATAGTGAAGCAACAAGCGTGCATCCCCCGAGTGTTATGTATCATAGCAATGACACCGAATCAAACTACTAAAGGTAAACCGCCTTCACTCTGTATTACCAGCACATTACCAACATCGGGGTAACATTTAAATAGAAGTGGTGAGATATCTAACAATATAATTGAACATATGATAAACATTATATTAGAATCAGTTCATGCAAAATCACTATTTCACAACTTATAAACAACAACCATCACGACAACATATCAATAAAATATAATGATTAATTCATCAACACAACAACTCAAATGTGCAACATGGAATACGACTTATTACTATGCACATGCATGTGGTACCAGTGGTGCAGAACTCCCAACATAAAAATCTACCAATAAATAGAGGCATCAACAAGGCATAAGCCTTCAATTTAATATTTTGCCAATCCATGCCAACTTAATGAGCATCAGCTCCCAACATGATATGCTATGTATGCAATAAAATGACTAACAACAATAATGACAACATCAACATATAACAACTTTGGCATAAACCTACAACTTAATAATTGCCAATTATAGAGGCAACACAACAAAATTCATCACCTGCAACTTCAAAAATTAATAACAACAACACAACAACTTACACAAGTCAATACTGTTATTAACACGGTCCTACTAAAATGCTTCTACTAAATTATTCTACTGATAAGCCTTATTATTAGTTTTCTTCTAAATTAATGAAGCTATTATTTTCCTGCTACTTAAATCATCTCTACTACTATTATATTTTGGTTACTACTGTTTATGTTATTTAGTACTAGCTCTGAAACTAAAACCATACCAGTTACTAATTTTGTAACATATTAATCTTATATGCTATATTTATGCTATTCTACCAATTGTTCACTTCTGTTACTAATAAATATCCTCTGCTGTTATTCATTATTTTCTAACTCTAATACATCCATTTCTGTCACTAAATACTAAAGTAACAGACACACATGAAAGACACGAAAAATGATTAAAAGGAGATAATTGTGCATAGTTGTTCCCCTCGGCATGTATAGTCATTCCCCTCGATATGTATAGTCTTGCCCCTAGGCATAGAACATGGTGCGGGTTGGCACCCTTCACCATAATATGTGTGTCGCTCGGCACACAGTCCATCTTCTTCTCAGTCGTTATGCAATTCTCGTCCTGTGATTAACAGTTCCTCCCCCTACCAACAATCTCCGACAACACTATGCGTATTCCCAACAACATAACAATTATAACCACATCAATATAGGATAATTTTCAACACTCGATTCATCGATTGAATCTTATCAACTTTAGCACAAATACTACAGATACCAAAAACCAATTCGTTCATATCACAATTACACACAACATCAATTTTGCACAACCCAATTCCTATGTAACATGCATCCTAATTACCATTATAGAATCAGAACCCCACCCTTACCTTGGATTGAAGGTTTCTCTATAACTCTACAATTGACCTAATTTTTTCTCTTTTCCTTATTCCATTTCTCTACAACTTCTCACATACATCACTTTCTCTACTCTTTTTCTTAACCCTTTTTAATTAACCTAATTTCTATTATTTAACTTAACCTAATAATATTATTATTTCTATTGGGCCTAATTTTCACATTCCCTTAATACTACGTCTATCACCAAAACAAGCCCAACAACTAATATTATTAATCAACTAATTTAACCGACTAATAACAACACTGCAACTTATGTCAATAACTCACAACAAAACACAACATGTCAACGATTTCAACAAATAATTCAAAATTAATCAAAAATATCTAATTAAATAACTAATTAAATCAATGGGAATTACACGAAACACATATATCACACTCTCATTTACTTTGAGAATATCATTACGCAATGCATTTCATACATCATGACATTGCATACAACTAACTATTTATCTTTTCAGGTAAAGTCTACAAACAAACGAATATCATCAACAATTTTCAAACAGGTCTCAGATTAATTCCTAAAACAAGACAGGGAAACTATCTGTATGACAAGACACAAATTAATTCCTAAAATAAGACAGGGCAACTATCTGTGAAAACAAATTGTAGATCAATTCCCGAAACAGGACAGGGCGAATATCTACATAAATAGGTTGAAGGTTAATTCCCGAAACAGGACGGGGAAACAATCCATACAACCGAGTAAATATTAATTCCTGAAACAGGACGGGGAAACTATCTTTTATCTTTATATCCATATGAAGATCAATTCTAGAAACAGGACGGGGAGACTATCTTTATCACCGAGTTGTATGAACTCCCGAAACCGGACGGGTTTACCAACAAAAATAGATTGTAGATCAATACCCGAAACATGAAGGGTCGACTATCTACATGACAAACACTTACTTCATAGTATCATTCTGAAAGCCACTTCCTTCAAGGTTTTATTCTGAAAAGTATTTCCCTCATATCGGATCGGATAGATTTATTATAAAGAGCATTCCTCAGATACAGTCAACCGTAGACTCATTCTGATACTTCTATCAATAGTTAATTTTGATGGCATCTATAAGCCCATATTCGACGAATCTCTGTTGGCCCTCCGAATGTCATCTTTAAGCCCTTTAAATAAATACCAACATCATTACCACATGTACATGCGAGTGCAAATTTCTGGGCACTTAGGTGTTCAATCATCTTTTACCTTCAAGTCACGAATGGCAGACATGCCAATCCAACTCTTCAGGTTTAATAAGATTGAACAGGGGAATCTGTTGTACCCCAAACTTTTCCCTTTCTTTTCTTTAAGACATTCTCCTGCGATCCTCATTTGCTCAAGGTTGCCTAAGAATTGATCAGACAAATTCTCCTCCTAAGCAATGGGTCCACAATTAGGGTTTTGTATTTCTCAAGGTAGATTGGGTTTCTAAGGTCTCAAGTGGATTTCAGGATTCTTCATATGTCCATAGGAATTCTCATGTCAAGTTTCAAGCATGGCATCACAAGTTTGCTTAGTCAATGCCTCAGATGACTGAAAACCAACTGTATTGGGTAAAAAGTTAACTATGGTCAACATACAGTCAAACTTCAAGATTTTTGGTCAAAATCAATATTTTGAAGTCACATTCATCATTTGATCAAGTTTTTATCATGATTCCTCAAGAAAATCCCTCAAATCATCAAAAGTCAAAAGTTTCCAAATTACGGTTTCCTTAGGAGAAGTCAATTGAACTTTGGCCAAGCATAACTTTCACATGCTTCATTAACTTTTCCCCAACCAAAGACCATATTGAAATAAATTCAATTCTCTACAACTTTCTATCTCTAAGCCCAAGTCCAAAAAATGCTCCATTTAAGAGATATGAGTCAAATATATTACAGGTCATTTTAAAAGTCAACAAGAAGACACTTTTTGTCAAGGCAACTTACATCAAGATAAAGTCTTCAAAATCAAAAAAGATAAACATATAGGTTTTAGAGGACATCTTGAGCTTTCCAAAAAGTCAAATATTACCTTCAAAATATGAAAATTGAGAGAGTTGTGACCATTTCAAGTTGGGAAATTTTGAGCAAATGCATGAAGTTCAAATTGAGCAAACTTGATATTTTGGGCTATTGGGCCATTGTTTAAGAGTCCAAGCGTGCTCTATCCTCCTTATACACCTTATAACTAATTCATACACCCCTTGAACTATTCTTATTTTATTTATTTTAAATATTTTTTATTTATTCATTAATAATGCAAAATAAATAAAATAAAATACAAAGCCCTTTTACACAAAGACCAAGCCCATATCTTTTCCCTAATTTCAACCTATAAATTCTCTCATTAATTCTCATACAAGCCACGAAAAAAAAACCCTGCCTCAAACTTGTCAAAAAGATCAAATTTTTCAAGAACCCTAAAATCTTGAAACCCTTGTTACAAACCATTTCACTACAAACAAGCCATCTCATTCACTTCCAGAAACTCAGTAGGGTAAGGCTGGTTTGATATCCATGATCCAAAGTGTGTATAAGAATTCATACATTCCATATCGGTTTTAACATTATAAAATTTCATATATTTGTTTTCCTTGTATTTCATGGTATACTGACTTGTTTATTGTGTTCATGAGATTCAATAATACATAATAGAAAAATCTTAGAGATCCCATGCAGTCATAATCTTAAATCACCATCTTTGGAAGAAAAAGGCAACCTAAGAAAATGATCGGGGCTAGGGCTCTGGTGCCTCTCCTGTCAATACTTTCATGTTTTATATTTATTTGTTTTGTTTCAGCATAAGCAATGGATGTACAGCCTCTCCATCGGCAGAAGCGCGCGCGATAAGTCATTTGTGTCAATGGGCCTAGGTTCGATCCAACCTTTTGCCACTTTTTTTTTCTATTATTTTCATATTTTTGCAGGATTAAACAAAATGTGCTAAACCTGTTATCTAGCATCAAGGCGCGCTTGGCCTGGTGGTGATTGTGTTGCTGGAAAGTCTTAAGGGCGTGGCTTCAACACCCACCCCTACCACTCTTGTTTTTTCTTATAGTTCTTTATCTTTTTCATAAAACCTAACATTTTTCACAAACTTTATTTTTCTTAACAAACCCTAATTTAGTTTTTTTTTAATTTAATCAACCTTAATTTAACTTTTTAGGTTTTCTTAATTAAATTAAAATCAACTTAGATTTTAGGGTTTTATTTAATTTAATTAACTAACTTTTTTAATTAAAATTAATTAGGTTTTAGGTTAATCGTAAAACCTTTTTTCATCAAAGCGATCACAAAATAATTGTTCTCTTTTCTCTTTCTTTTTACCGCTTCACATACTTTATTACTTTCGCATTATTTTTCCAATTATGTAACTTCTTACGGTTGTAATAGTTTAATTAGGGTTTACTATTTCCCCCACTTTAATTGTTTGTACCCCCTTCCCCAAAGCTTTTTAATAGCGTAGGACCCTTTAATTTCTGCCTTTAATTTCTGTACTTACGGATTTCCTTATAACTATTTAACTTAATAGGATTGTATGGCAAGACATAAAAATAATTATAGAAAACCCTAATTGCAAGACTAAATAACTGAACATGAATCACTCTTCACACTAGCACCACTAGGGTAACCTCACTCGTTGCCTCGGAAAACAGTCAAGTCCCTTGAACGTGTGAACGCTTTAGCAAAGTCCCTCCAATACAAAATATCATAGTCCTTCGATGACCCTTTTGACATTGCCTTCGATAAATGATCTAGTCCCTTAAAAGATAATTGCTAAAGCATCTTTAAGACTTGCCTTTTATGATTTTACGGTGACCCATGCCCATCCGTTCACATCCAACGACAGGGCTTCCTATTAACTAATGGTAGGGTAGCATTATCTAAAGGAGGAGGGCTTCCTACTAACTAATCGCTTGCTCACAAATTTTTCTCACGAATACTTTTCACATATCACTTTCAAAATAACGAATATTTTAAAAACACATTGTACGCATTCTTGAGGACCAATAAAAGAATCATTAAAAAGTTCGCCTTACATTGGCTCTTCAAAAATATTTTCAAAAACACACGCACACAAAAAGAAAATTTTCAAAGTGAGTTAAGTGATTAAGAGCCCGTAGATAACTACGGATGAAAAGGGTGTTAACACCTTCCCTTTTCATAACCTACCCCCCAAACTCAAAAATCTCAAAGGTCTTTCCTGTTCTTTTCACCCTTTCCTTATTGGATAAAAAAAAGTCAGTGGCACTCTTATTATTCGCAAAATTTGTGATGAAACGCTAACCAAGTCAGTTATCCCACCGAATTACACATTTGATTTGTTACCTACTGAATATTCAGGGAATATTTAGTTAGCTTATGTAACATCCAAGATTGACAAATCATAATATTTGATGTTGGTTTTCGAAGATTTTCTTAGTTTCTAAATATGGAGACATTTTAGGAAACTAATGATTGAAGACATATTTTCTTGGAGAAGATTTTGCAGACTTTGTGCAGCCTCACTGCTGCTGGTTTTGAAGCCCAACCTAGTCCAGAATAAAGTTATAAATAGACTTGTGTATACCTAGTATTAGGTGGAACTTACGTGTGTTTTTTTGTTAGGATTTTAGAATCCTTATTGTTGGGTTTTTAGTTCTGTGTCAGATGTTCATAAGCTTTTAAGCATTCAACATATGTGTGTCAGATGCTTATAAGATGTTAAGCATTGAGTATTTGTGTGACAATTCTCATAAGCTTTTAAGCATTGAGTTTTGTGTGTCTTAGAAGAGTGACTTCAAATTTTGTTCTTTACTTGTGTTTAAAGTTGCTCCAATTATTGAGTATAATTGAAGAGGGATTTGAGGAGGTCCTCATACCTAGGTGTGTCTTAGGTAGAAGTTAAGCAAAGGGTACTGATTAAGTGGGTAGGCTGTAAACTGGAATGTTTGTTGTGAGGTTTATAAATTGATACTGTCTAGTTAATTTCGTCCCTGGCTTAGTAGCCCCCAGAGTAGGAAGGTTGTTTTGAACTGGGTAAATATATCTTGTGTTATTTATTTTCAGCATTGTTTATTTTGTCCACACATCTTATTGTTGCACGTGAAGTCGGATCCTGTGTCTCGACATATCTTTGTACATTCGGGATCTGATACCCAAAATTTCAATTATCAGATTCTTAAGTCTCCATGAGTAGTCTTGAGAATCTCCTAAGCCTCTTTAGCTTTAGTACATGTATTGATTAGTCTAAACATGTTCTCAACACCATTGAATATGGCATTCAAGGCTTTTCCATTTTCCATAGCTTCATCATCTTTATTTTTGGACCAATCAACTTCATGATTCAAAATTGTTGTACCATATTGAGAAGTAATCATAGGATGTTTCCAACCTTTAATCACAACCTACCAAGTTTTTTTATATGGATTTGAGAAAGGCAACCATCTTAAATTTACAATAATTATAATTTGAGCCATCCAAAATAGGTAGTTTATTGATAGACCATCCATCCTTAGTGTTGTCCATTAGAATATAAAATACCTTCCCTGGAGCTCACCCAAACAAAACAGGGTGCATGCTCTAATGTCAATTGAAATTATATTCCTCAAGGGACATATGTTGGACCAGATGTTTGGGACAACTTGTCCAACTTGTTAAATCAACATGTTAAATAAACTCAATACCCTATTTTAGTGCAAACCACACCTACATCTGAAGGGCATCCATAACCAATAAAGGCAATCCACTCTTCTATAGAACTAGTACAAAGTGTATTAGATGAAAAAGCTCCTTGTTCAATGCCTCTCTTCCTAATTCTACCCCAGTGTCTTTCTATTTAGGACTCCCCCTAAATATGAGAACCCCCTCTCACTTTCTCTTAATAACTAATCCCAAGTGATCAACTTCAATAAACAACTTCAATGAATTTTGAATTATAATTCAACTAAACAACCTAACTGCCATGCTTTATGAATGAATAAATTGCATGGTGTACAATTAACATAAATAAAGACTCAGCGTAAAACATAAATTAACACTCAAGCTTCTCATCTTCAAGGCATGGAATGAGTATCTATATATAGAAATCCTTAGTTAGGCTTTTCTCCTTGGATATAGGCGTTGATCAAGTCCAAATATGGTGGAGATTTAGTTAGCATTTGTTTCTCCAAAAGAGCTCCACTAAAAAGATTTGATTTGATTTGAATTCAAATTTAAATCACCATGATTTAAATTTAACCTAATTAAATAATCAACCAAATCCATTGGCTAAAAGATATCAATAATATTTGTTTCCACATAAGCAGAAACACGCTCCTAGTAACTCAAAAACGTGCGCACACAACAACAACCATGTTATTTAGTAAAAAAAAAAACAACTTTGTTTTTTAGACAAGGGAAAAATTATGCACACATTTGGGACATCTGTTCCCACATGTTACCTTCTTCACAAAAAACATCTTGAACACCCTATGTTGTTTTGCATAACACAGTCAATCCAAAAGGAACAACGCTATAACATAAATATGTTTAAACAATAACAAAAAGATTAAATCTTTAGAGTTTCGAGTCTCAACAACAAAAATAACAACAACCATTTGGTGAGAATAAGGACACAAAGAGGTCTAGAGGGTGGAGGGGGTGAATAGAATAATACCTTAAAAGACAATTTCAAAAGTATTTTAGGTCCCATAGACGAAATTAGAGATTGTAAGAAGCGCGGAAGAAAAACACACAATTAAGAGAGCTTGGAAGCATCTTAATGAATTAAACCAAATTAAATAATACATAATATCACTAAGGACTTGATTTCTTCTAATGAAAGTCAATCACAAGACAACCAAACCCACTATTAACAAAGCGGTTTAAAAGCTCTTTACATATATGTACTTTCAAGACATAATTGGTTTCATGATAATCCAATAATATTGATACACCACAAGCCTAAGGTTATACATAAAATCTCTATAATCATGATCTAACTTATATGACATATAAACGATGCAATAATGCACTAGCACAATGACAATTTTAATGAATACTAGAAAATTAAAAGGATATAAAGGAAGAAGAAAAGATACACACACAAATATATATATATATATATATATATATATATATATATATATATATATATATATATATATATATATATATATTATTGAATGATGAAGGGTCTCAATGCTACAACATCGCAATAGCCAGAGCGATTACAATATAACTCAAATGTGAATAAAGTACAAACACATGAATATTAAATGATAAGAAAATTACAAATGTGCAACCAAACTATAACATATACCCTCAAATTGGCAAAAACCATATGATAACGTGACTACACTTTCAGTCTCCCCTTTTTTATGTTTGGAAAATTTGGATATATTATTGTTGACCAATTATTCAGACCATTATTTGGAATTTGATGATGAAATGAATCCGATGAATTTCCCTAGTGCACATATGTTGAGCGTACAACACTTATCTTAAGATGTAAAGCTCTCCAAGCATTAAACACTTAATGCCGTAAATATCGATAATATCCCGATAACTTCTCCCCCTTTAAAAAATACCAAAAAGAGAAAAAAGATAGAGAAAAATAATACGCAAATAGTTGAATACAATATAATACAAAAGCCAAAAATTGAATGTCACAATATTTAACTAAACAAACACCATTAAAATTGCATACGATACTGTGATGTGGTGGGAGAACTGACTTGAAGGTTTTGCCTTTTATCGCAAATGTTGCGGTTAGCAAGAGTTACCACCGACTTTTCTTTTATCCAAAAGGAAAGGTGAAAAAGCATAGGAAAGACCTTTGAGATTGTTTCTTGAGTTCGAGGGGTAGATTATGAAAAGGGAAGGTATTAGCACCCTTTTCATCCATGGTTTTTCATGGGCTCTTAGTTACTTGCTAGATCACTTGCTTTTGTTTGAAATTGTGCTTTGTGTGGTTCTGAAATTATTTTGTAAAAGAGGCCATTGTTTAGGCAATCTTTGTAATGATTCTTGTTTGTAAGAATTTATACAAAGATGTTTGTCTTTTTGAAAATGTTTTCAAGTTTGTAAGATGTTTTGAAATGTGTGTGTTTGTTTTGAAAATAACAAGGATATTTGTTTGAAATGGAGCAAGTAACCAAAAGTAATCTACCTACTAAAATGTCTTTCTTGTTCATTTTCTTTTCATTTGATATTGTTGTCTTACCATTGATTTGGTAAGCAACCCTATCTTTGGATGTAAACGGGACGGGTGTGGGTCATCGTATAGCCATGATTAGCAATGTTACAAGGTATCTTAGCATTCTTTTTTTGAGGGACTAAGATCATTTGTAAGGAAACTTAGATAGCGCCATCGAGGGACTATGATCTTGTATTTCGATTGTTTTTGCTAAGACACCCCATATGCATAATATGGCCATTTTGTTCAAGGCAACCAAGTGGAGTAACCCTAGGGGTGTTTGTGTGCAAGTGTGACATTTTCATGCTTGATTTTGTCTTGAATTATGGTTTTATATTTGATTAGTTTTATATTGCCATACAAACCCTAATTATTAACATGTTATATAAAGCGATAAATTGCAGAAAGTAAATATCCTACGCTATTACAATCATTTGGGGATGGGGTGTACAAATTTACAAATGGGGATTGCAAGATATTAAAGTCCTAATTATCTATTACAACCATATTGAATATTGTTGTACCCCAAAATTTTCCCTCTCATTTTACCAAGATTTCCCCCCCACAAGACTCCTTGGACTCCAGACAGAATTAGGGTTTGCTCTGCTCAAGACATCTCCTTGCACTGTTGAACTGAAATTAGGCTTTGAGTTTGCACATGGATTTTTGGACTTCCAATGCGCAAAGTGACTTTCATACTTCATTTTGGACTTATAATATTTCCCATACCAAGTTTTACGCCTTGAATCAAATTTTTGCTCAGTCAATTGGACAGTTGACCTAGAAATCAGCTGTATTGGGGAAAAAGTCAATTGTGGCCAATTTACAGTCAAACCTCATAATTTTTTATCCACATCAACATTTTAGACTCATAGGAACCATTTGATCAAGTTTGGACCATAACTCCTCAAGAAATTTGACCAGATCTTCAAAAGGGCAAAATGGTCATTTTTAGGGTTTTAACTCCAGAAGGGCAATTTCTGATTTTTAACCTAGCCAATGTCAAATTGGGTTCAAGCATGGATTCAAGGACTCAATGTAATCATCTTGACCTAATCACAAGGTTCAAAAGATCTCAAGTGCATTGGATTGACAAATGAATTTTCCAATCAACTGATCAAAAATCAATTGTACACTGAAAAGTCAAACTTTGACTTTTTGGTCAAAATCAAGTGCCAAGGGTCATTTTTCATCAAGATGTGTCAAAACATGAAACTTTTTCATCAAGAAACCCAATTTTTCAAATTAGGGTTTAAGATTGAAAAATTTCATAACTTAGAAATTTTTCTAAGTTATGAAATTTTCTTTTTTTTTCCCAACTTTGCCCAACTTTTTCACCATGATGCAATTGGATTCAAAGAAAACTTCCAACATGAAAGTTGTAGTCCTCCACAAAGTCTAAAATCTTTATTCACAAAGTTTTCCCAAAGGTTTCTTTGATATCAAGTTATGATTTTTGGAATAAGGGTCCATGAAATGTTTAACTTAGTGAAATTTTGCCCTAGTTTAGGCAGAATTTTGACCTATCTTCATGGCAATTTTTCACATAGTTCCACTTGGAATCTCAAAATGAATTTCAAAGATGTATTTTATAGCATGTTACAAGCTTTCCAAAATGTTCAAGAACTCTCCAAGATCATTTGTGGTTAGGGAGAATCGAAGGTTTGAATTTGGGAAATTATCACTTTGATCCATGGCATTTTCATGTTGACACAAGTTGCAAAATCTGTCCAACTTTGCTTGTACTTGAATACAGGACCTTAAACCATTCCACACTCAAAAATTGAATACAAACTCAATGGACTAATGCATTGTTCTAATCAATGGAAGATTACACAAAGGATTAATCCAAAAATGGCAAAAAGGTAGCATTGCCATTTTGATAAAGGTGGCTTTATGTCAACTTATTTCCCTTGAGCCTTGAACCCATCTCTTTGCGTCAAACAAGCTCCATAAACTTAGGCAAAGGTACAACAACTTTGTGCATGCTTGAAACTAGCCTGTACAGGCCTGCCCTTGGTCACTTCACACTTTTCTTAAAAAACAAGTCAACTTGCCAAAATCACATAACTCATGTATCTGATAAAACCAACTCTTGTAACCATTCCAAACAACTTTTGCATATCACATTGAGCCAGAAACACAAGCTATCCAGTCTTCAAACACCCTTGAACATCAAAACACCAAAAACTTGCAAAACAGGGCAGCTTCTGCAGTTTCACCTCCATCTCACAAACCACTCGTGAGTTTTGTCCCAAACCTCTTCCAACACACTCCATACAACCCATCTAAGCTCTCCCAACCATTGGCCAGTGACTGTAACTCCATTTACACACTTCACCATTTCTAAAATTCTGTTTGTGCAGGTTGACTTCTACAAGCTTGTCCAAGCAAGTTCAAAGCAAACTAAGCATCAGGAAAGGTCAAAGGAATTTCGAGCAAGCTCCCAAGCATCTCAGGCATCACTGAAAATCCCTACATTGCCATACTCGAGTTCAACTGAAGCAAGTATTTTCCAACTTTATATCTCTCTATTTAGGAATCATTAGGCTTAGGTTTGTGAATAAAAAATGTAGTACTCATTGCCCTTAAGCTGTACATATGCATAGATTTCATTTAAGTTAACTGTGTTGGGAGAATTTGAATGATGAACTTTCTGAAAAATCTATGTTAGAAATTAGGGCCAGAGAAATTCTCTCTGGTCTTTGAGAGTTAGATTAAGTTTTTTATATGGTTAGAATCGTATGATCATGCTCTATAACTTTCATGTTGCAAGTTTTTGCTTTAGAGCACGTATGCAGGGTTTCCCAGTTTGAACATACAGGCGCGCGTTTTTTGTCACAAGGTTAAAGATGAAGGCCAGTTGGGCTGGGCCTGGCTATTTCTCACTTTTGACACCCCCTGACTTGCTTCTCACAGCCCCTTGGCCCATTTGATTTTATTTTGTATATTTTTCATTTCTTTTTTAATTTCTGACTTTATTTTATTTTTCTAAATATTAAAAATTACTAAAAATATTTTCATAAATTTTCATATTTTATTTTATTATTTTTATTATTTTTTCTAGTATAGAAATAATTACTTTTATAATATACTTTTATTTTCTTTAATAAAAATTGTAAATAATATTAAAAAAAAACATTATATTTTTATATTTAGTATTTACATATACTTAAATAACATTTTCTCATATTATTTTTATTTTTCAACATTTGTATGTATTTTATTTATTTTATTATACATAAATAAGTAATACATAATATATATATACTTTCTTAAAACAAATTAGGGTTTCCACCCTTAATAAAAATAATCTTCTATTTTATTATTTTTAACACATTAAATATTTTATTTTTACATACATAAAAATAATACAAAAACTTTTTTGCATATTTATAATATATTGCATATTTATTTAATTGTCCATTTAAATATTTGCTTATTTATTATTTGAACAAAGAATTTAATTTTGGTTGTAATAATCTTAGGGTTTTAATTTCTTGCAAATAATCCCCTATTCAAATTTGTATCCCCCTCCCCATATCAATTTTGTAATAGTGGTAGATTTATTTTTATGCACTTTATGCTTTCAAATATGCCATGATAGCAAGATTAGGGTTTGTATGCAAAAATCCAAAATCAACAAATAGCTAGACCTAATACAAGACAAAATGCATGAAAAATTGACAACACAATGCACACAAACACCCCTAGGGTTTCATCCAATTGTTGCCTTTAAAAGGGCCATGGTATGCATGTTAGGTATCTTGGCAAAACAAAAATCAACACAAAAGATCATAGTCCCTCGATGACGCTATCTTGGTTGCCTATACACAAATGATCTAGTCCCTCAAAAAATTTCTAAAGATACTTAGTACTATTTCTATCATGGTCAATACGATGACCCGCGTCTGTCCCGTTTAACATCCAAACACAAGGTTGTTTACCAAATGCAATGGTAAAACAACACTGTCAAAGGGTTAAAAATGTGTAGGAAAGATCTTTGAGTAGATAGGGTAGACAACTCTTAGTTACTTGATCAAAACTTGCAAAACATCCTTGCTATTTTCAAACACAAATCACAACACAATTTAAAAACATTTCCCAAAACAAACTTTCAAACATTGAAACATTTTTCAAAAGACAAAACACCTTTGTATACATTCAAACAAGAATCATTACAAAGGTTGCCATAACGATGGCCTCTTTTCAAAATACTTTCAAAACCACATACCAAGCACCATTTCAAACAATTGAAAAGCAAAAGCAAGTGATCTAAAACAAGTAACTAAGAGCCCATGGAAAACCATGGATGAAAAGGGTGCTAGCAAATTCCCTTTTCATAATCTACCCCCCAAACCCAAGAAAACATCTCAAAGGTCTTTCCTATGCTTTTTGACCTTTCCTTTGGATAAATAAAAATTCGGTGGCGACTCTTGCTAAACCGAAACATTTGCGAACACAATCGCAAAACCTCAAGTTAGTTCTCCTACCGTATCACAGAACTGGAGACTCTGCTAGGGACGAATATAAAAGTGGGGTTACCTTAGGGTTTTAGATCACCTTTACATGCTTATCTTGTTTGCCTTGATTGCTTTACATTTGGTTCTATTGTTTGGGTTTGAAATCCTCTACTCAGATTTGGGAAACATTCATAGGTAAATAGCAATACGTTGTGGAAACTGTGCGGGGTATACTGACATGGTTGAAGCAATAGCTATATTAGTGCGACATATTTTTGGGTACCGGTAGCCTATGAGTTAATCAAAGAGAATACGGGGCCGCTGAGTGATGTCATGAAGCACTAGTGGACTTTTAGAACCATTACTTGACCATCTTGGCCTTTTTAGGGGTAGTGAGATGACCGGCTTTGGTGCAGTCTAAAGTTGGTAGATACTGGATACTACAGTCATTGAGGGTTGTTTTCTTGGAATATTTCGGTCGCCAGTTAAGTGGCTAAACTGAAACAATGAACACAAAAAATAATCCAGTGATATTGAGCTCCTTAGAACCCGGTTACTATTTATAGGACAGGTTGAGCCAACTAAACTTCAAGAGGGTACTCACATATGAAACCCCATGCAAGCCTAAAAATAGGATCTTGTGTGACTTGTTTGTACATATATACTTGTGCATAACATCATAGACATCATGAAGCATCATATGCATCTACTAACCATTTCAAGGATTTGGATCTTCATCTTTGTTCCTGTTTTGTAGGTAATGGAATCACTTCGCAGGAAAACCATTCAAGTCATACTTCAAGGATTCCTGAGAATTCTCCATTCACCGAGAGGCATGGTCGTCTTCTCAACTTAGTCAACACCAACACTGAGGAAGACATGGTGAAAGTTCTCTTCCAGTTCTTTGACCCCATACACCACTGCTTCACATTTCCTGATTACCAGCTTGTGCCTACTTTGGAGGAATTTTATCAACTCCTGAGGATTCCTATTCTCCGTCAACTACCCTACAATGGTACGGAAAGAGATCCAAAGCCTGAAGATGTTGCTCAAGCCCTACACTTGCAACCATCTGATATCATAGGTCAATGGGAAACCAGAAGTGCTGTCAAGGGTTTCTTGTCAAAGTTTCTGTTTGAGAAGGCCTAAAGCTGATAGAATTCATTGGACTTACAAGATTTTGAGGAGATTGTAGCTCTCCTCATCGATGGGTTGGTCTTGTTCCCAAACCCTGACCAGCTTATAGATGTCGGTGCTGTCAAGATCTTCATGGCTCGCAACCCGGTGCCTATATTGCTTGGGGATATCCTCCACTCATTTCACACACGAACAATGAGGAAAAGAGGTGTTCTAATGTGTTGTACTCCTCTTCTAGCAAGGTGGTTTATTTCTCACCTTCCCTAATCAGTCTTGAAGAATGAGAAAGGCTTGAGGTGGTCACAACAATTGATGACTCTTACACATTCAGATGTTCATTGGTGTTCTCGATCCAGATAAAATGTCATCATCATTGATAGTTGTGGGGAATTCCCTAATGTCCCGCTACTTGGCATTAGGGGAGGCATCACCTACAACCCCTGCTTGGCTCTGAGACAGTTTAGGTATGACCGAAGGGATGGCCCTCATGACATGCTGATTCCAGACTTGGTTTTTGACTTCGACAACGACGATGAAGGACTTTGACAAAGGTTCATCCGAGCTTGGAGGATGCCCAACAAGGTGGACAGTAAGACCTTGGGACACAAGAATTCCATCCCTCTTGAGCCTTACCTCAAGTGGGTATAAACCCGCGCCCAAAGTCTTATGATGCCTTACCCCTACATACTTCCTATGATCAAAGAGCCTATTTTGGAAGGAGAGGTTCCATACACCCTCCTACATCCTGACATGCCAACATCACTTGAAGATTTGCAAAGGAGTTGGATACAACTCAAGGGAGAACGCGACACTTTTGAAGCCCAATTCTACGCCAGTGAGAAGAAGGTTTTGGAACTTACTCGCCAACTTCACGTAGAGCAGAATCTCAACACCTACATAGCACCAAAGAGGATACGCAACGTCTTTTTACATTAGAATTTTGTATTATTTTTCCCATGGGGCATTTATGTACTAAAAAATTCTTCTTATTAATATGACGTGTGTTCTTTTTGTTTGCAACAAATTTGAATTTCTGAATTCTTGAATGCATTACATGAATAACACATCATTTATCATATGCATAAGCAGGTCTTCACACCAGATTTCCTTATCTCTCTGCTGTTTATTTCAGCAAGATGGATATACAGCAGACGGTCAAAGACTTACAAGCGCAGAATTCACAGTTCCAACAGCTACTCATGACCTTGGCAAAGGGCCAGGAGGAGCTCAAAGGTCTATTGGAAAAGGAAAAGGAAAAGGAAAAGGAGAAAAAGAAAAATAAAAGAGTTGGTGTGGCTACTTTGGGTAGAAGGTTCGAAGGTCAAGCTAAAAGGGTTATGGATTTCCCCTCAACATCTGATGAAGGGGTTGGTAAGGGTAAAGGAACTGCCGTGCAATCTGAGTCTGAGGAAGAATAAGATGAAGAGGATGAAGACTATTATGAGCAACAGTACCCACCTACAGATGACAAGTATAAGAATCTGGAAGAGCGTCTCGCTGCCATGGAGGTGCAAAGAGTGCCTGGGCTAGACTTTGAAGAGCTAGGTTTGGTTGTTGGGATTGTGATTCCCCCTAAGTTCAAGGTGCCTCTTTTTTCTAAATACGACATTTTGTATTGTCCAAAGATGCATCTGCGGTCTTACGTCAGAAAAATCCAACTGCATTCTTCTGATAAGGATCAGTGGGTTCATTTCTTCCAGGATAGTCTTTCGGGGACGCAGTTAGATTGGTTTTACCAGCTAGAGAGGTCTGATGTGCATAATTGGGAGGATTTGGCTGCTGCCTTCTACAGACAATATCAATATAATATGGATTTAGCACCAACCCGTACTCAATTACAGAGTATGGGCATGGTATCAAATGAAGGTTTCAAAGAGTATGCCCAGAAATGGAGAGACTTGGCAGGACGAGTACAACCACCTCTATCTGAGAGGGAGTTGGTTGATATGTTCTTGGGTACACTGTCAGGCCCCTTTTTCAATCACCTGATTGGAAGTTCGTCTGCGGGGTTCACCGAGTTAATTCTGACTGCTGAGAGAGTTGAAGAAGGAATAAAGAGCGGAAAAATTCAAAAGGATGCATCTGCTTCCGCGGCCATCAAAAAGACTTTTCCAGCCAAGAAGGAAATCTCAGCTGTCTACTCTCAGAGAAGTCAAGGAAGAGTTGAGCGCCGGCCAGCGGTGGGGGCTGTAATGATTCAAAAGACTGCAGATGATCAGCCTAGAAACAATCAACCCAGAACCAACCAAGCAAGGGTGGAAAGGCCTGCACGACAATTCACCCGGATCAACATGACACCTACTCAGGTTCTCCCTCACCTGTTAAAGTTAAACCTTTCCAGTTTGAAAGAAGCGCCGAAGAATCTGAATACAACTTATCCTTACTACCATGCAAATGCCAAGTGTGCTTATCATTCAAATAGCCAGGGGCATGACACCAACAATTGTTGGGCCCTCAAAAATAAGATCCAGGACTTGATAGATGCTAAAGAGGTGGAATTCGACGCCCCTGAAAAGCCTAACGTGATCTCTGCTCCAATGCCAAAACATGGTCACAATGTCCATGATGTTGAAGAAGATCTTTATGTTGCTACTGTCGATGATTTGATGACTCCACTACCGATAATCAAGATGAATTTGTTGAAAGCCAGGATTTTCTCGGGCTGTGAAAAAGATTGCTACCTTTGTTCGTCCTTACAATTCGACTGTCTGTTGTTGAAGTTAGGCATCCAACGCCTAATGGATGATCAAGAAATCCTCTTTGAGAAAACTCCTGTTACTCCGACTCCTGTCAACGATGTTTCTATAATTACCATTTCCACTAATCTTTCCAAGGTCTCCAAAAGACCTGTTAAGATTACATCCGATCCAAATATTGTACCTCTGAAGATAACTATACCGGGGCCTATCCCATACAAGTCCAACAAATCAATACCGTGGAATTATGGAGGAGAGATCTTCTACCACGGTGTTAAGCAGATTGAATCAGTTGAAGAAAGTTCCGATGAAGAGACTCCTGACATAGGAAATATTGCTGGGACGAGTAAAATCACCCGCAGCGGAAGAATTTTCTCTCTGGAGATTGCTCCTCCAAGGGCAATCTTCGGACCCTCAAATGCTCCTAAGGTTACTCCTGTGTCGGTCAACATATCTGTGCAAACTCCAGTTATTAAAGAAATTGTTACTCCCGTAGTTGTACCCTCTGCTGTTGCTGCAGATAAAGGTAAGGGGATCAAAGAAGCACCTGTCAGGACGAGGGCTCAGCCTTTGGTCATCCCCGAGACCACTCAAAAAGAAATGGAAGAGATTTTGAAAATAATCAAGAGAAGCGATTATAATGTTGTTGAGCAACTGGGGAAAACCCCTTCAAAAATCTCTATGCTGGCCCTGTTGCTCTGTTCCGAAGCTTATGCCAAAGCTTTGATCAAATTCTTGAAAACGGCCCATGTGCCCCAGGAAACCTCCGCGGACCAGTTTCAGGAATGTGTAGCTAGCCTAACAGCAGACAACGGTCTAGGGTTCTCCGACGCCGATCTAACAGTCAAAGGGAGAGAACATAATGACGCCCTGCATGTCTCGGTGGAATGCAGGGGGACTACTCTGGCACATGTTCTGATGGACACTGGTTCATCGCTGAATGTCTTACCAAAGAAGGCATTGGATAGGCTAGATTGTGAAGGTATAACTTTGAAGCCCAGCAACATCATTGTCAGAGCCTTTGATGGTTCTAAACGGATGGTCCACGGGGAGGTGGAAATCCCGATTAAAGTGGGTACTGAAACCTTCAATTCCACATTCTATGTCATGGACATCCGTCCCTCCTATTCTTGCTTGTTGGGAAGACCCTGGATTCATTGCGCTGGATCCATTACTTCAACTCTGCACCAAAAGCTTAAATACCCTGTCCAGGGGAAAATTGTAACAGTTCACGGTGAAGAGGAATACATGATAAGCCATCTTAATTCTTTCCGCTAGGTGGAATTGGATGGTGAATTCATCCAAACCCCCTTTCAGCATTTTGAGGAGGTAGCTCAGGAGATTGCGGCGGTACCTTTTGTACCCATGATTACCCAACCTCCGCCTCGAATGTCGTCACTCAAAGATGCAAAGGCTGTGATTGAAGAAGGAGGAAGCACAGTCTGGGGGAAACTTCCTGATTTTCCTTTCAAGTCTGATAAATTCGGCTTGGGTTTCACTGCTGCTAGTCAGAAGGTTGTGCGTCACTCCCGGGCTGGAGGACCACTAGTGAAGGTCACCCATCATGGAGTCAGTGCTTTGGAGGATGGTGAAGAGGAGAGCAATCTTGAAGACTGGATTTTCCCTACCGTTGAAGGAGGCTTGTGCAATTGGGAGGCAAAGGACTTTATTCCCATTACTTTCATCAATCAGTAATTTATCTTTCAAACATTTCTGTTGGTTTGTAATAATTCCTAAACAATTCGTACAGTTTTAACCATGTGCCTTACCCGAGGTACATCGGTCCATTTGTAAGGGTTTGATTTTTCATCTTCATATGCCATTTTTATGAATAATGGACGTTTTCATATATAAACTTTTGTGTTAATTTTCTTTCTTTTTACATTTTATTTGTTTAAAGGTGGCCATCCCTTACACACACCCACACTCACCAATGCAGGTACCCATCCATTCCGGATTCCATGGGGAACAATTCTGCTATGACCTTCAGTGACTCTGAAGATCTGGTCAATCATGTCGAATACGAAGGTGATGAAGACTGTGAAATTCCTGGAGAGTTGGCTAGACTGATGCAACAGGAAGAAAGGGCTATTCTACCTCACGAGGAGTTGTTAGAGACTATCAACTTGGGAACAGAGGAAGACAGAGAAGAAGTTAAAGTGGGAGCCAACCTAAATCCAAGTGTCAAGGAGCGCTTAGTTCAACTGTTGAATGAATATGTTGAGATCTTCGCCTGGTCCTACGAAGGCATGTCGGGGCTTGACACAGATATTGTGGTTCACCGTCTCCCTACAAGAGAAGACTGTCCACCAATTAAACAGAAAGTTCGTTGCATGAGGCCTGACTTGTCTGAAAAGATCAAAGCTGAAGTGATGAAGCAGTTCAATGTTGGCTTTCTTGCTGTTACTTCCTATCCACAATGGGTTGCTAACATTGTGCTCGTGCCTAAGAAGCATGGAAAAGTCAGGATGTGCGTGGGTTACAGAGACTTAAATAGGGTTATCCCTAAAGATGACTTTCCACTACCGCACATTGACATCTTGGTTGACAATACAGCTCAGCATAAGGTATTTTCTTTCATGGATGGATTTTCAGGGTACAACCAGATCAAAATGGCCCCTGAAGACATGGAGAAAACTACTTTTGTTACACAGTGGGGTACATTCTGTTATAAAGTGATACCATTCGGCATGAAGAATATCGGGGCAACCTATCAACGCGCCATGGTTGCTTTGTTTCATGATATGATACATCATGAGATAGAGGTCTACGTAGACGACATGATAGCCCGTTCACAAATGAAAGAAGAACACCTCGACCATCTGCAAAAGCTGTTTGTCAGGTTGAAAGAGTAGAAGCTCAGACTGAACCCTAACAAGTGCACTTTTGGAGTCAGGTCTGGTAAACTCTTGGCTTTCATAGTCAGTAACAAAGGCATCAAGGTTGATCCTGCCAAAGTCAAAGCTATACAAGAAATGCCTGCCCATCACACTGAGAAGGAGGTCAGAGGTTTCTTGGGACGCCTAAACTACATTGCAAGGTTCATTTCTCACCTAACATCTACCTGTGAACCAAACTTCAAGCTGTTGAAGAAAGATCAGGTGGTTGAATGGAATGATAACTGTCAAGTTTCTTTCGATAAAATCAAGGAGTATCTACTGGAACCTCTTATCTTGATGCCACCCATCAAAGGAAGGTCGTTAATCATATATCTGATTGTCCTGGAGAATTCAATGGGGTGCGTATTGGGCCAACATGATGAGTCTGGCCGAAAAGAGAATTCCATTTATTACCTTAGCAAAAAGTTTACCGACTGTGAGACCTGATACTCACTACTCGAGAAAACTTGTTGCGCTTTGGTATGGGCTGCTCGCCGGCTAAGGAAGTATATGTTGACACATACCACTCTGCTGATCTCTAAGATGGATCCGATCAAGTACATCTTTAAGAAACCGGCTCTATCCGGAAGAATCGCTAGATGGCAGATGATCCTCACCGAGTATGATGTACAATATACGACCCAAAAAGCTATAAAGGGGAGTGTGCTAGCCGATCATCTGGCCCATCAAGCTGTCGAAGATTACCAATCCATGAGATTCGACTTCCCCGACGAATATATCATGACTTTGAGACAAATTGAAGAGAACAGACCGTATGACGGACCTGAACAAGGATCCCGATGGACCCTGTACTTTGATGGTGCCTCCAACGCACTTGGAAACGGTATCGGCGCGGTACTTATTTCTCCAAAAGGTTGCCATACACCTTTCACTGCCAGACTCTGATTCATCTGCACCAATAACATGGTCGAGTATAAAGCTTGTATCTTTTGTCTCAAGGCTGCAATTGACTTGGGAATCAAATCTTTGGTTGTATTTGGGGACTCAGCTTTGGTTATCAGTCAAATTAAAGGAGAGTGGGATACTAAACATCCAAACCTCATACCTTAGAAAGAACATGTCCTAACATTGTTACCACATTTCGAGCAGATTACCTTCGAGCACTTCCCGCGAGAAGAGAATCAGCTAGCAGAGGCGCTAGCTACAATGTCATCCATGTTTAAACTTAACTGGGATAATGAGGGTCCCCAAATCACCATTGAACGGATGGACGAACATGCACATTATCACGAGATTAATACCGAAGAAGTAGTGGACCGACCGTGGTTTCATGACGTCAAAAGGTATCTCGAAGCACAAGAATACCCTGAAGGAGCTTTCGTCAATGACAAAAAGTTTCTAAGGAGGTTCTCAGCTAAGTTCTTCCTAAGCAATGGTATCCTATACAAGCGCAATCATGATTGCATTCTGCTCCGTTGTGTGGATAAGGTTGAAGCTGAACAGATTATGGCTGAACTTCACAATGGTACCTTCGGCACCCACTCGAGCGGTCATACGATGGCTAAGAAGATTCTACGGGTAGGCTATTACTGGTCTACCATAGAAGATGACTGCCATCAACATTTTCGTACTTGTCACAAATGTCAAATCTACGCTGACAAGGTACATATACCTCCAGTTCCTCTCAATGTCTTAACAGCTCCTTGGCCATTCGCGATGTGGGGAATCGACATGATTGGAGAGATCAAGCCTACAAGATCTAATGGACATTGTTTCATCCTGGTGGCCATTGATTACTTCACCAAGTGGGTCGAAGCTGCTTCCTTTGCCTTCGTCACAAAGAATGTTGTTGCTCGCTTTATCAAGCAGAATCTCATTTGCCGGTATGGTATCCCTGACAGAATCATCACTAACAACAGTACAAACCTGAACAACACTATGATCACCGCTCTGTGCGAGCAGTTCAAGATTCAACATCACAATTCATCTCCCTATCGGCCAAAGATGAACGGTGTTGTCGAAGCTGCGAACAAAAATATCAAGAAGATCATTCAAAATATGATAGTCACCTACAAGGACTGGCATGAGATGTTACCGTTTGCTCTGCACGGGTACCGTACCACGACATGAACATCAACTGGGGAAACACCCTATTCTTTGGTATATGGCATGGAAGTTGTTTTACCTATCGAGGTTCAGATTCCCTCCTTGAGAATCATGAAGGATGCTGGTTTGAGTGAAGACGATTGGATTCAGACCTGACTTGATCAACTTAACTTGATTGATGAGAAACGACTTACCGCTATTTGTCATGGTCAGACGTATCAAAAATGGATGATCAAGGCATTCAACAAGAAAGTCAGGCGCCAGGTATATCAAGCCGGGGATCTTGTAATCAAGCAGATCATCTTGCCGCAAAGTGATCCCAGGGGCAAATGGACTCCTACTTACGAAGGACCATTTATGATCAAAAACATCTTTTCTGGTGGGGCAATGATCCTGACCACCATAGACGGTGACGACCTACCGCACACTGCGAACGCAGACATAGTCAAAAGATACTACGCATAAACGACCCGACAAGTTGAAAACCTGAAAGGGCGATTTGGGCAAAAATGGGCATCCCGGTGAACCGAAAACCCGAAAGGGCGGTTCAGGAAAAAATTAGGGATAAATAAAAAAATCTGTACACCCGGCAAGTTGAAAACCCGAAAGGGCGACTTGGGCAAAAAAGGGTTTCCCGGTGGATCGAAAACCCGAAAGGGCGGTCCAGGCAAAAGTTAGGGAATTAAAGCGTATGACTATGTCTCGTCGGATCACTTTAAAGACAATCTCTTCACAGACAAACTCCAGGCTTCTGATCAATCCAATCATCTTCGGGCGAAGCAGCGAATGGACAAGATATCTAGAGTTACGAAGGCTATAGCATAATGGGAACCCCATGGAATTTTTTTTACACATAGCCATCTTTCTTTGTATAAATTTTTCTCAATTTTTATGACAACATTCTCTTACTAGGATGTCTGTCTCCTTTGTACAAAATACTTACACAAAGTTAATACAAAGATACTTCAAAGTGCAGAAAACTATTTTCCTTTTCTTTTTCTTTACCCTCGTGTTTTTATTTGAAAAGTCCAACGATTTATAAATAAGCATATGCATTTGAATATAATCATTGTTTACAAATAAACGAAATGTGAAAGAATAATTACTGACAGGTTGAAAGGATAGGAAAACGTCTTTAGGCCATTCCAAGAGAAATTTCCTGCAGTACGTCATCTAGATCCCTAGGAGAGCTACAACCTTGAAAACATATCCCCAACAGAGTTACAATTTCAGAATCTTTGCCAGAGTCTAAACTTCAAACTCCCAATCCCTGGCGGAGTCATATTTTCAAACCTTTAATTCTTATCAGAGTTAAAATCCTCAGTAGAGCAAAAACTTTGGGTCATAAATCCCCAGTAAAGATGAAACCTCCCAATCCCTAACGGAGTCAAGTTTCCAACTACCAATCCACAGTAGAGAGCATCCAGTTTCTCCAGATTCCCCAACAATTTGTCTTAAAATCTGAGAATGAACCAGATAACAATTAACTTTCATCCTCAACTAAGGATAATTCCCCAGTAGATTGGCATACAACCCAAGTTCCTAAATTTGTTCCAAACAGGAATAAGCCTCTTCCCCCAGAGTCTTGAACTTACTCTCCAGCCTGATAGCTTACTCTCCAACAGTATAGCTATTCCCCACAGAGTTTCTTAACTCCCCAATTTGAAGTCCCCAGGGATTTATTTCCCCTAGCAGATTGAAGATCCTCAGTCTGGATTCCTCAGTAAAAGTTACCAGAGCCTTCATCACTCCCCAGTTTGAGTTTGTCAAAATTTTAAATCCCTTGCAGATCGAAGATTCTCATTCTCACTCCTCCAGTGAAGCCCCCAAGGTTTTAGTTCCCCAGAAGATTGAAGTTCCTCATTCTTACTCGTCGTAGAAGCCATCAAAGTTTTCATTATTCTCCAACAGATCAAGGTTTTATTTCATCTAATCCCCAGTAGAGATCATCAGAGCTTCCATATTTCCCCAGCCGACTAAGGATTCCCATTGATGTACTCCCCAACTGCAGTCGTCAAAGATCTCTGGATTCCCCAAACAGGTTTCTCAAGCAGACTTGAAAGATCCCTTTTCCCCAAGAAAGTCATGAAGGATTCTCACATCCCACATAAGTTTTCAAAGTTCTTGTTAATCCCCACTAGTTGCCAAGGATTTTCTATCCCCGACAGTGGTCCTAGGATTTCTCATCCTCAACAATCAAAGATTTTGAATCTCCAGCAGCGGCCAAAGATTTATTTTCCTCAACAAGACAGCTAATCAACTTACATGTGCATACATTACATTCATATATCATAAACATTGATAAAACACATTTTATTGCATCATACATGTCATACAAAATAATTTTGTGTTTCAGCTAACATTTTACCCTTTTCAGGATAAGATTAAAAGTTATCCCTAACAGATATTCAGAATTCAGATACAATACGGATACACACCAAGACATGGAAGTCATTATGTTACTCATTCAGATCTCTTATTCAGATACAACATGGATACACCCCAGACACGGAGGTCATTCTATTACTCATTCGTAATTCAAAATCAAGATACAGTACGGATACGCACCAGACAAGGATGCCATTCTGTCACTCATTCAGACGTCAGCAATCAGATACAGATTAGATACACTCCAGACACGGAAGTCATTCTATCATTTTTTCAGATCCCAGTTACAGTATGGATACACTCAAGACAAGGAAGTCATTCTGCTACTCATACATATCTCAACTTCAGATACAGTCCAGATACGCTCCAGACACGGTATCCATTCTGTCGCTCATTCAAACATTTTCCAGCCCAGAGTTGCTCTAGACACGGATGTTATTCTGTCGCTTATTCAGATTCCAGATTCGGATACAATACAAATACACTCCAGACACGACAGTCATTCTGTTATTCATTCAAGAATCAAATACAGTTACAACTCGGATACGCTCCAGACACGGATGCCATTCCCTTGCTCATACAAATCCAATCTCCAAATACAACTCAGATACGTTCCAGATACGGATACCATTATGATGCTCATTCTCCTGATTTTCAACAAACAATCTTGGATGGCATCTCTAAGCCCATCTCCAGCAAGATTCAACCATCTCCAAATGGCATCTTTAAGCCTATTTCCTCTACCACGTTTGGACGAGTGCAAATTTACAGGCACTCTAGTGTCCAATCATCTTTTACCTTCGAGTCACGAAAGGAAAACTCGCCAATCTAACTCTTCAGGTTCAAGAAGATTGAACAGGGGAAGCTGTTGTACCCCAAAATTTTCCCTCTCATTTTACCAAGATTTCCCCCCACAAGACTCCTTGGACTCCAGACAGAATTAGGGTTTGCTCTACTCAAGACATCTCCTTGCACTTTTGAACTGAAATTAGGGTTTGAGTTTACACAAGGATTTTTGTACTTCCAATGCTCAAAGTGACTTTCATACTTCATGTTGGACTTATAATATTTCCCATACCAAGTTTCAAGCCTTGAATCAAATTTTTGCCCAGTCAATTGGACAGTTGACCTAGAAATCAGCTGTATTGGGGAAAAAGTCAATTGTGGCCAATTTACAGTCAAAACTCATAATTTTTTATCCACATCAACATTTTAGACTCATAGGAACCATTTTATCAAGTTTGGACCATAACTCCTCATGAAATTTGATCAGATCTTCAAAAGGGCAAAATGGTCATTTTTAGGGTTTTGAATGCAGAAGGGCAATTTTTGATTTTTATCCTAGCCAATGTAAAATTGGGTTCAAGCATGGATTCAAGGACTTAATGGCATCATCTTGACCTAATCACAAGGTTCAAAAGATCACAAGTGCATTGGATTGACAAATGAAATTTCCAATCAACTGATCAAAAATAAATTATACACTGAAAAGTCAAACTTTGACTTTTTGGTCAAAATCAAGTGCCAAGGGTCATTTTTCATCAAGATGTGTCAAAACATGAAACTTGTTCATCAAGAAACCCAATTTTTCAAATTAGGGTTTAAGATTGAAAATTTTCATAACTTGGAAATTTTTCTAAGTTATGAAATTTTCTTATTTTTTCCCAACTTTGCCCAACGTTTTCACCATGATGTAACTGGATTCAAAGAAAACTTCCAACATGAAAGTTGTAGTACTCCATAAAATATACAACCTTTATTCACAAAGTTTTCCCAAAGGATGCTTGGATCTCAAGTTATGATTTTTGGAATAAGGGTCCATGAAACTTTTAACTTAGTGAAATTTTGCCCTAGTTTAGGCAGGATTTTGACCTATCTTCATGCCAATTTTTCACATAGTTCCACTTGGAATCTCAAAATGCATTTCAAATATGGATTGTAGAGCATGTTACAATCTTTCCCAAATGTCCAAGAACTGACCAAGATCATTTATGGTTAGGGAGAATCGAAGGTTTGAATTTGGGAAATAATCACTTTGATCCATGGCATTTTCATGTTGACACAAGTTGCAAAATTTGTCCAACTTTTCTTGTACTTGAATACAGGACCTTAAACCCTTCCAAACTCAAAAATTGAATGCAAACTCAATGGACTAATGCATTGTTCTGATCAATGGAAGATTACACAAAGGATTAATCCAAAAATGGTAAAAAGGTAGCATTGCCATTTTGATAAAGGTGGATTTATGTCAACTTGTTTCCCTTGAGCCTTAAACCCATCTCTTTGCAGCAAACAAGCACCATAAACTTAGGCAAAGGTACAACAACTTTGTGCATTCTTGAAACTAGCCTGTACAGGCCTGCCCTTGGTCACTTCACACTTTTCTTAAAAAACAAGTCAACTTGCCAAAATCACATAACTCTTGTATCTGATAAAACCAACTCTTGTAACCATTCCAAACAAATTTTGCATATCACATTGAGCCAGAAACACGAGCTATCCAGTCTTTAAACACCCTTGAACATCAAAACAACAAAAAGATGCAAAACAGAGAAGCTTCTGCAGTTTCACCTCCATCTCACAAACCACTCGTGTGTTTTGTCCCAAACCTCTTCCAACATACTCCATACAACCCACCTAAGTTTTCCCAACCATTGGCCAGTGACTGTAACTCCATTTACACACTTCACCATTTCTGAATTCTGTTTGTGCAGGTTGAATTCTACAAGCTTGTCCAAGCAAGTTTAAAGCAAACTAAGCATTGGGGAAGGTCAAAGGAAGTTCAAGCAAGCTCCCAAGCATCTCAGGCATCACTGAAAATCCCTACATTGCCATACTCGAGTTCAACTGAAGCAGGTATTTTCCAACTTTCTATCTCTCTATTTAGGAATCATTGGGCTTAGGTTTGTGAATAAAAAATGTAGTACTCATTTCCCTTAAGTTGTACATATGCATAGATTTTATTTAAGTTAACTGCGTTGGGAGAATTTGAATGATGAACTTTCTGAAAAATCTAGGTTAGAAATTAGGGCCAGAGAAATTCTCTCTGGTCTTTGAGAGTTAGATTAAGTTTTTTATATGGTTAGAATCGTATGATCATGTTCTATAACTTTCATGTTTCAAGTTTTTGCTTTAGAGCATGTATGTAGGGTTTCCCAATTTGAACATACAGGCGCATGTTTTTTGTCACAAGGTTGAAGATGAAGGCCAGGTGGGCTGGGCCTGGCTATTTCTCACTTTTGACACCCCCTGGCTTGCTTCTCACAGCCCCTTGGCCCATTTGATTTTATTTTGTATATTTTTCATTTCTTTTTTAATTTCTGACTTTATTTTATTTTTCTAAATATTAAAAATTACTAAAAACATTTTCATAAATTTTCATATTTTATTTTATTATTTTTATTATTTTTTCTAGTATAGAAATAATTACTTTTATAATATACTTTTCTTTTTCTTTAATAAAAATTGTAAATAATATTAAAAAAAACATTATATTTTTGTTTTTAGTATTTACATATACTTAAATAATATTTTCTCATATTATTTTTATTTTTTAACATTTGTATATATTTTATTTATTTTATTATACATAAATAAATAATACATAATATATATATACTTTCTTAAAACAAATTAGGGTTTCCACCCTTAATAAAAATAATCTTTTATTTTATTATTTTTAAGACATTAAATATTTTAATTTTACATACATAAAAATAATACAAAAACTTTTTTGCATATTTATAATATATTGCATATTTATTTAATTGTCCATTTAAATATTTGCTTATTTATTATTTGAACAAAGAATTCAATTTGGTTGTAATAATCTTAGGGTTTTAATTTCTTGCAAAAAATCCCCTATTCAAATTTGTATCCCCCTCCCCATATCAATGTTGTAATAGTGGTAGATTTATTTTTATGCACTTTATGCTTTCAAATATGCCATGATTGCAACAAATAGCTAGACCTAATACAAGACAAAATGCATGAAAAATTGACAACACAATGCACACAAACACCCCTAGGGTTTCATCCACTTGTTGCCTTTAAAAGGGCCATGGTATGCATGTTAGGTATCTTGGCAAAACAAAAATCAACACAAAAGATCATAGTCCCTCGATGATGCTATCTTGGTTACCTATACACAAATGATCTAGTCCCTCAAAAAATTGCTAAAGATACTTAACACTATTGCTATCATGGTCAATACGATGACCCGCGCCTGTCCCGTTTAACATCCAAACACAAGGTTGTTTACCAAATGCAATGGTAAAACAACACTGTCAAAGGGTTAAAAATATGTAGGAAAGATCTTTGAGTAGATAGGGTAGACAACTCTTAGTTACTTGATCAAAACTTGCAAAATATCCTTGTTATTTTCAAACACACATCACAACACAATTTCAAAACATTTCCCAAAACAAACTTTCAAACATTGAAACATTTTTCAAAAGACAAAACGCCTTCGTATACATTCAAACAAGAATCATTACAAAGGTTGCCACAACGATGGCCTCTTTTCTAAATACTTTCAAAACAACACACAAAGCACCATTTCAAACAATTTAAAAGCAAAAGCAAGTGATCTAAAACAAGTAACTAAGAGCCCATGGAAAACCATGGATGAAAAGGGTTCTAGCACCTTCCCTTTTCATAATCTACCCCCCGAACTCAAGAAAACATCTTAAAGGTATTTCCTGTGCTTTTTGTCCTTTCCTTTGGATAAATAAAAAGTCGATGGCGACTCTTGCTAAACCGAAATATTTGCGAACACAACCGCAAAACCTCAAGTCAGTTCTCCCACCGCATCACAAATAGCCACGAAGAAAATATATGAAGCATGTAAAAATAAAGAGAAATGAAAGGAAAAGAAAATTTTTTGGATCATTATGTGTTGACACATGCCGTAAAATCAAGCTTCTCGAATGCACTATTGCTTTGATGAAGACAAATCATGATTGATAAAGAAGGCAAAAATTATTGATCAAGCTAAAAGCCTCTTTGGATGAATTCTTTGGTTCAAGCCCATAGAAAATTTTAAGGTATAATTATAATACTTACCTTGAACTTAAGATATAGATGCTCAATGGTCAAAAAGACACATTTTATATTGTCCAACTCTTTATTCAAGTTTTTTTCAAAGAAAAAGTTCAACTTTCATTTGAGTGCAATCAATTTGCATGTTAGTGCAATCGATTGCATGCTTCAAGTTTTTCAAAACATGGCTACTGACTTCCAGTGCAATCGATTTGCATGGTTGTGCAATCGATTGCACACTCAAAATATTTGGAAATTTGGCTACTGGAACCCCGTGCAATCGATTTGCATGGTTGTGCAATCGATTGCATACTCAAATTATTTTGAAATCTTGCTACTGGAACCCCGTGCAATCGATTTGCATGAAGGGTGCAATCGATTTCCTGCTGTATGGTTTTGAAAAACAGTTGCTTTACACCTGCCTGTTCATGATACTATTTCATGGAAAACTTTTCACTCAATCTTGGCAATTGTTCATGATTTTTTACAAACCTTTTATTCAAAGGTCACTGCATTTTAGCCTCAAAAATGAACCAAATGATGATGATTGAAATGAAGAGTTTAAAGTTAAGGATACTTACCTTGCATCTAGAATTTATATTTTGAGCTTGAGGTGTTGCCTTGTGGACTGTTATGGCTTTTGATGGCTAGTTTACAACAAGACTTCTGGCTTTTCTCTCTATTTTTGTAACCTTTGTCCAACCTTTTTCCAACCTTTTTTCCTTGCAAATGCTTCTACTATTTATAGGCAAGGGGTTTGTGCATATGAGCTGATTGGGTTTATAAGACAGCATATTATGGTTTGGTTGGATTACAAAATTCAAACTATGTCAAGTACTCCATAGTCCCAAGGTGAAGTACCAAAGTTGTTGGTATAGAGGAGCTGCTTCCCATGATTTATGGTTGAGTATAATCAGCAACAAGCAAGGTATGGACTCAAGATAAACTTTGTACAAAAAGTTTGCTTTTCAAGAATAACAATGGTGCTTTTATGCCATAAATGGAAAGATCATTTGGACAATGGCTTAAAAACTTGGGTAATAGCTCAAAAGTGGGTGTAAACATTATATTATGTAGAGATTTACAAGCAAGAAGGCCTGCAACATAAGATTATACATAATAGCATAAGGGTTTTGTTATGTGTTCTTCAATAGAATGACTTGCAAATCAAGGGTGGATGCCCAACTTCATGCCCTTGAATCTCCTAGCTCAAGTATTATAAATTCATACTCTTGGATGTTTTGGAAAGCTTGAAACATCCTCTATAACTTTCATGTTGGCCATTTTGACAAAATCATCTTGTAACTATGTGAAAAAATGCCAAGATATTGGGGTGAAATCCTGACCAACATCTATTGAAAATTTCTCTAAGTGTTAAATGAAAATGTCATGACTTCATGAATTTATAACTCAAAATCCAAGTACTTCTAGGAGAAGTTGTGTAAAGAAATGTTGTAGATATCATCGAGATCTACAACTTTCATGTTAAAAGTTTCCCTTTAACTATCTTGCATCTTGGTGAAAGAATGGCATGAAGTGATGAAATTATCATGTATAAAACACTTCGAAAATTTCTAAGTCTTGGAAATCTTGACTTTTCAAGTTGACTTTTGACTTTCTTGACTTCTTAATGATCAAGCTTGATATTCTTGAATGTCTTGATGAAATTTGATCTTTGGAATGTAATGTTGACCAAAAAAGTCAAAGTTTGACTTTCTAATATGCAATTGACCATTTTTCCCTTGTGCCAATTCCAAGCCTAAATTGATGTATGAGTGCTGCAAACTTGACGTCATAGAAGATCTTGTGAGAGAATCCTTGAGAAATGAGAGGACAAATTTTTGGGTACAACAACTGCCCCTGTTCAATCTTCTTAAACCTGTAGAGTTAGATTAGTGAGTCTGCCATTCGTGACTTGAAGGTGAAAGATGATTGAACACTAGAGTGCCCATAAATTTGCACTCGAAGATGGATGGGGAATGGGCTTATAGATGCCATTTGGAGGAAAGTTGTTAAACATTAGAAGAAATATCAACATAAATCTATTGTTGGTTTATACTAAAACTTGATGTTTTACCTGTGAGAAAAAGAGTTAGTAAAATGCAGATGCATGCATGATGTTCACCAGATGTGGTATTATGCTAAATGCATAGGGTATGTATATGCTATAATGTATGATGATGTATGTTTCTGTCTGGGAAAATAAATCTCTGACTACTGCTGAGGAAATTCTGGGGGGTTGAATCCCTGATTTCCGTTGAGGATGAAGAATATGCATATCTTTAAACTTTGTTGAAAGGATGCTTTCGCTGGGGAATATCTCTTGAATGTAAGTTGTTTTCTGGTCAGATCCAGGCTTCACAATTTGCTGAGGATGAAGTAGTCAACTGCTATTTGGTCGGATCCAGGATTCACGGTAACTTATTGGGGGAAGAGATGAATTAACTGTTATTTGGTCGGATTCCAGGCTTTGCAGAAAATTTCTTGAAATTGAATAGTTATCTGGTCGGATCCGGGCTTCACAACAAATTGCTGGGGATACGAAAGTTAACTATTATCTGGTTGGATCCAGGCTTCACAGTAACTTGAAATGGTAACTACTATCTGGTCGGATCCAGGTTTAATGGTTTTTGGAAAGCTGTACTATTATCTGGTCGAGTCCAGGATTCATAGTGTCTCTCTGGGGATCATAGTTAATTGTTATCTGGTCGGGCTCTAGGTTCCACAATAAACTGTTTGAAAACTATCATTTGGTCGGGTCCAGGCTTTACAGATTTCTGAGGTTGATGAGGTCAATTGCTATCTGGTCGGGTCCAGGTTTCACAATAAACTGTTTGGGGATTTAGTTGTTATCCGGTCAGTTTCCAGGTTTCACAATGAATCTCCGAGAGTAATCGCTATCTGGTCGGATCCAGACTTCACAACAACTTGTTGGGGGTAGAGGCAAACTCTAATGGGGAAAGGAAATTAAACCTTGGTAGGATTGAGTCCAGGTTCCTCTATATCTTTGAAGAATTAGACTATTATCTGGTCGGGTCTAGGTTTCATAGCATCTTGAAATTGAGATCAACTGTTATCTGGTCGGGTCCAGGTTTCAGATACTCAAACTGTTATCTGGTCGAGTCCAGGTTTCAGTAACTTGAAGAAGTCAAACTATTATTTGGTCGGGTCCAGGCTTGAAAATTATTCTAATACCTGGTCGGATCTAGGCTTCATAGTATCTTTTTTTGAAATAGTAAAGGTTTTGCTGACGGCTTTACTGGGGATCAGGGGTTATGGCCCTATGATTTGCAACAATCTGAAAGAAAATTCAAACTGGAGAGTGTAGACTCAGTCGGGTAGGACAGACTCAACTTGGGGAGGATATATTCAACTGGGGAGGATAAACTTCGCTTGGGGATAATAGCCTTGGCCGGGGAAGATATGCTCAGCTAGGGAACTTTGTGGTGTCTTGATTGTTGTATGTTGGGGAAATTTGAACTTGGATGGGGAATTATGTGGTTCCTCGATGATTGTTAGGGAAATAAAAACCTGTTGGGGAAAGGTTTGTTGCAGCCGTCCTCATGGGGATAATGATAATGAGATAACTCTATGGGGATATTTCTTACACATTAAAGAGATGCTTACTGCTGCTTAGCAGGACACATGTGCCAAATAGTTTTTAATTATATTCATATGCATATGTTCATTCAATTTTAGTTATTGGACAAATTTGCATTCAAAACAAAGACAGAAATTTTGCACTTCAAAGTGTATTTGTATTGATATTTTTCCCATGAATATGCGTTTTTGTACAGAGAGACGGAGATCCTAGTAAGAGGAAATTATCGAAAGGAAAACAAACATTGAGAATGAAAACAAAATAGCCATGTGAAATGATCTTATTGCCTTCCAACTCTACTATTGCCCCAATGTCTTCGAATGTGTCTTGCCGTTGATAGAAGTTGATTGGATTGATCTTGGACCGTTTGAACTTGGACCTTGATGATAAAATTGACTGTATTGATTCCACGGGACATAGTCATACGCTTTTAATCCTTAACTTTTTCCTGGACCGCCCTTTCGGGTTTTCAGCCCACCTGGATACCCTTTTTTGCCCAAGTCGCCCTTTCGGGTTTTCAACATGCCGGGTGTAAAGTGTTTTTGTTTTATCCCTAACTTTTGCCCGAACCTTTTGGTTCGCCGGGATGCCCTTGTTTTTCCAAGGTATGTCAACCTAGCTGGTCTCTTATGCGTAGTATTTTTTAACTATGTCCGTGTTTATGGGATGTGGGAAATCCTCGCCATCCATGGTAGTCATCATTATGGCACCGCCAGAGAAAACTCTCTTGACAACAAATGGCCCTTCATAGGTGGGAGTCCATTTTCCTCTGGGGTCTCCTTGTGGTAGAATGATGCGTTTTATCACCAAGTAACCAACTTGATATACTCGAGGCTTGATCTTTTTGTTGAAAGCCTTGATCATCCGTTTTTGGTACGTCTAACCATGGCAAACATCAGCTAACCGTTTTTCGTCAATGAAGTTCAGCTGATCCAATCTCGTTTGAATCCACTCGTCTTCGCCTAAGCCTTCCTCAATCATAATCCTCAACAAGGAAATTTGAATTCCACTAGAAGAACAACTTCCATGCCATAAACTAAGGAAAAGGGAGTTACCCCAGTTGAGATTCTAGCTGAAGTACGGTAGCCATGTAGAGTAAACGACAACATCTCATGCCAATCCTTATAGGTTACTACCATCTTCTGCATAATCTTCTTGATATTTTTGTTGGCTGCTTCGACTGCGCCATTCATTTTTGGTCTATATGGAGAAGAATTGTAATGCTTGATCTTAAAATGAGTGCAAAGCTCAGTAATCATAGCATTATTGAGGTTAGTCCCATTGTCGGTGATGATCCTTTCGGGGATACCATAACGCCAGATGAGGTTGTGTTTGATGAATCTGGCTACCACATTCTTGGTGACTGAGGAAAATGAGGCCTCTTCGACCCATTTGGTGAAATAGTCGATAGTAACAAGAATGAAGCGATGTCTGTTGGAAGTTGTTGGCGTGACCTCTCCAATCATGTTAATGCCCCACATTGCAAATGGCCACGGAGCGGTCATGGCATTCAGAGGGATAGGAGGCACATGGACCTTGTCAGCATAGATTTGGCATTTGTGACAGGTCCTTGAATGTTGATGGCAATCATTCTCCATTGTTGACCAATAGTAACCTGCTCTTAAGATTTTCTTGTCAATCGTATGCCCACTTGAGTGAGTACCGAAGAGACCATCGTGTATGTCTTCCATAATTTCCTCTGCCTCCTTCTTGCCCACACATCAGAGTAGAGTCGAATCATGGTTGCATTTATATAATATCCCGTTACTTAGGAAGAATTTGGCTGCAAATCTTCGCAAGAACTTTCTGTCATTGATAGATGCCCCATCGGGATACTCTTGTGTTTCAAGGAATCTAATCACCTCATGGTACCATGGCTTTTCTACATTGGTGTCAAGCTCATAGCAATGTGAAGGTTCATCGAATCTTTCAATTGTTATCATAGGGGCTTCGTTGTCCCATTTGACTTTGAACATTGAAGACATGGTTGCCAAAGCGTCAGCCAACTGGTTTTCTTCCCTAGGGAAGTGCTCGAACGTGATCTCTTCGAAGTAAGGAATTAGGGATATCACAAGTTCCTTTTAAGGGATAAGATTAGGTTGTTTAGTGTCCCAATCTCCTTTTACTTGGCTGATCACCAAGGTGGAATCTCCAAACACATCCAAATTCTTGATCCTTAAGTCAATGGCAGCTTTCAGACCTAAGATGCATGCTTCATACTCAGCCATATTGTTTGTGCAATCGAAGCATAGTCTGGCAGTGAAAGGAGTGTGGCAACCTTCGGGAGAGATGATCACAACACCGATTTCGTTACCTAAGGCGTTGGAAGCTCCATCAAATACCAAAGTCCATCGGGATCCTTGTTCAGGTCCTTCATACGGTCCAGGTTTTGCACAGTCGATTACTAGCATGATATCCTCATCAGGGAAGTCGAAGTTCATTGACTGATAATCATCCACGGCTTGATGGGCCAAATGATCTTCTAGTACACTTCCTTTGATGGCTTTTCGAGTCGTGTATTAAATGTCATACTCAGTCAAGATCATTTGCCACCTGGCTATCCGTCTGGAAAGGGAAGGTTTCTCGAAGATGTACTTAATGGGGTCCATTTTAGAAATCAACAAAGTGGTATGAGTCAACATATATTGTCTTAGCCGGCAAGCAGCTCTTGCCAGAGCGTAGCAAGTTTTCTCGAGCAGTGAATATCTGGTTTCACAGTCGGTAAATTTTTTGCTCAGGTAATAAATAGCATGCTCTTTTCGGCTAGCTCGTCATGTTGGCCCAAAACACACCCCATAGAATTCTCTAGTACTGTCAAGTACATGATCAAGGGTCTTCCTTCAACTGGAGGCATGAGAATAGGAGGTTCTTGTAGGTATTCTTTGATTTTGTTAAAGGCAATCTGGAATTCATTGTTCCATCTGACTACCTGATCTTTCTTCAAGAGTTTGAAGAGTGGTTCACAAGTAGCAGTCAAGTGGGATATGAAACAGGCAATGTAATTGAGACAAACCAAGAATCCTCTGACTTCTTTTTCAGAATGAGGGACTGGAATTTCTTGGATGGCCTTTACCTTGGCAGGGTCTACTTTAATGCCTTTATTACTGACAACAAAACCTAGAAGCTTTCCAGAGCGTACTCCAAACGTGCACTTGTTAGGGTTTAACCTCAGCTTGTACTTCTTCAGCCTCTCGAATAATTTGTGCAGGTGATCGAGATGTTCTTCTTTGGTTTATGATCTGGCAATCATATGATCCACATATACCTCTATCTCATGATGAATCATGTCATGAAATAAAGATACCATAGCCCTTTGATATGTTGCCCCTGCATTCTTTAGTCTGAACGGCATGACCTTGTAGCAGAAGGTGCCCCATTGTGTAACGAAAGTAGTATTCTCCATGTCTTTGGGAGCCATCCTTATTTGATTATAGCCTGAGAAACCATCCATGAAAGAGAAGACTGTATGCTTAGCAGTATTATCAACTAAGACGTCAATGTATGGTAGAGGGAAATCATCTTTGGGGCTTTCCCTATTCAGATCCCTATAGTCTACGCACACGCGAACTTTCCTATCTTTCTTTGGCACTGGCACCATATTGGCAACCCATTGAGGATAGGATGTCACAGCTAGGAACCCCGCATCAAATTGTTTCATCACTTTAGTTTTGATATTTTCAGACATATCAGGCCTCATGCGGCGAACCTTTTGCTTGACAGGCGGACAATCTTCTTTTGTCGGCAGTTGATGAACTACGATGTTGGTATCCAACCCAGACATATCTTCATAAGACCAAGCAAAAACTTCCACATAATCATACAACATATGAACTAACCTGCTCTTGACACTGCTTTCGAAGATAGCGCCGATCTTGATTTCCTTCTTATCTGACTCAGTACCCAGGTTGATAACTTCAACTGACTCTTCGTGCCGTTGAATATCTTTTTCCTCTTATAATAGAAGTCTGGCTAGTTCTCCCGGTATGTCACAATCTTCCTCGCTTTCGTCTTTGGCTTGGTTGATAGGACATTCAAAGTCATAGTCGGCAATAGTAGAGTCATTGGCAATAGGATCCATAGTGGATGTGGACCTGCAAGAGTGTGTGCGCGTGTGCATATAAGATACATGGCTATTTTTTTTAAAAATGTAATTGAAAGAAAGGACAGAAAATGAACACAAATATTCGAATGCAAAAGAGTCCAATGTGCTGAATGATCATATGATTAGATGAACATAAATAAAACTCTTGACAAATGGACCAAAGTGTCCCGGGCCAGACATATGGTTGAAAAGTCATTGTCAAAATATTACAGACGACATGTTCTTGAATTGAAAGAAAAGCAATAACAAGTAGATTACTCCTCAATGAAGGAGATGAGCACAAAGTCCTTTGTATGCCAACTCTTCAGCTCCGTAGTAGTTGGATACACCCATTCTTCAAATGCGGATTCTTCTTTAGAGTTACCCACGACGTTGACTTCATGGCTTCCAATGCGGAGAGGTGGCTTTCCAGCACGAGCACGCCTCACTTCCTTCTGAGCTTTTCCAGTGAAGCCCAACCCAAATTTGTCCGTTTTAAAAGGGATATCGAGGAGTTTCCCCCAAGTATCACAGTTTCCTTCTTCAATTGCCGCACAGGCATCCTTGGCTGAAACCATCTTTGGCATGGCCTTAACAACTTTGGACTCATCAGAAGAACATTTAGTCGCAACAATCATCGATGGTACAACCTCAAAGGCTTGACATGGGGTTTCAATGAATTCTTCGTCCATCTCTACATACTTGAAAGAGTTAAGGTGGCTCACCATAAACTCTTCTTCCCCACAAACGGTGACTATTCTGCCCTTGATTGGATATTTGAGTTTCTGGTGGAGGGTTGAGGTTACATCCCCAACTTTATGGATCCACAGGCGACCTAACAGACAAAAATAGGCTGGACGAATATCCATAATATAGAAAGTGGAGTTGAAGGTTTGGGAACCCACTTTTATTGGAAGATCTACGTCCCCATGAACAGTCCTCTTTGATCCATCAAACACCCTTACGATGATATCACTTGGCTTCAAGATTAAATCTTCACAGTCAAGACGGGCTAACGCCCCCTTTGGTAATACATTCATAGAAGAACCAGTGTCAACTAGCACATGTGCTAAGGTAGTCCCTTTGAACTCGATAGAAACATGTAAAGCTTTATTGTGATTCTTCCCGAGAGGTGTTAAGTCAATATCTGAAAATCCTAAGCCATTATAAACTGTCAGGCTAGCCACACAATTCTCAAATTGGTTTGTTATTGTCTCATGGGGGACATGAGCCTTTTTCAGGAACTTGATTAATGTTTGAGCATGGGCATCGGAGCAAAGCAACAATGACAACATTGAAATATTAGAGGGGTTTTGCCCCAACTGTTTTACAATCTTGAAGTCGCTTCTTTTTATGATCTTTAAAATCTCGTCCGTCTCGTGAGCGGAGGGTTCTTCATTAGTTACGTCCTTGGAGGGTACTTTAATCACATCAGGATCAATAACCTTCCCTTTCCCTTTTGTCTCGGTACTTGGCTTGGCGACGGTAATGCGGATGGGCGTCTTTGTAACTACTGGAGGTGAGATATTGGGTGAGAATATTCTCCCAGTTCTAGTTACTTTGCTTGAGCCAGCTATGTTGTCGACATCGTCATGTTTTCCTTCTCCGATCCAGGCATCTTGTTTAATCCCATGATAGAAAACCTCAGCACCGTAATTCCATGGTACCACTTTTGAAGAGTAAGGAATCAGTAATTATTAATGGAGAAATGGTGGGTTCATTTGAAATCCTAATAGGACCTTTGGAGGTGATCCTAATAGGTTTGTTTGAGATGGTAATAATAGAGAGGTCTTCACATTTGTTGATCAAACTCTTGGCAAATGGAGTCTTTTCAAACAGAATTTTGTTGCTATCCATCAGGCGTTGTATGCCTTTTTTCAGCCTTTCACAAACATTGTGTCGTCTTGTACATCACACACAGTCTTTTTTACAGCCAGGGAAGATCCCAGCTTTCAACAGATTGTTCTTGATTATATTCAATAGAGTAGTCAAATCTTCAACATAGGTAACAAAAATTATATCTTCGACAGCATTAACACCTTTGTCATGCTTCAGCATTGGAGCGGTAATTACATTCGGAATTGGAGGAGGATCAAACTCAATAGTTTTGTTGTCATTTAAATCCTGAATTATTGTTCTTCAAGGCCCATCACTGGTCAGCCTCGTGCTCGGGGCTGTTTGAATGGTAAGCACATTTAGCGTTTGGATTATACTTTGGTGACGAGGTGTCAGGGTTGGCGGGAGGATCGTGCAACGTCACTAAATTATCCTTGAGAAAATGTTGAAGGGCTTGAGATACAGACATGCCTAACCTTGTAAATTATCTTCTTGGAGTTTCAAAACGTTGATGATTTGAGGATGGTCTTGGAGTAGGAGTTGGATTGGAGATTCAGACAACATTGACAGACGGATGATTATTCTTCTTGGTATGGGCCCTTGCCCCATACACATCATTAACTTCTTTATTTGCAGAAAAAGGTTTCTTGATAGGATTGGTGGTGGAGGTAGATGCTACAGAGATCTTCCCACTTTTGATGCCACTTTCAACTCTTTCACCGATTAAGATTAATTCGGTGAAACCAGATGAAGAACAACCAACCAACAGATTAAATAAAGGACCAGATAAAGTGCCCATGAACATGTCGATGTTTTACCTATCAGTCAAGGGAGGTTGGACCCTACTAGCAAGGTCTCTCCACTTTTGCGCATATTCCTTAAATCCTTCATTCTTTCCCATGGTCATATCTTGTAACTGAACCCTTGTTGGCGCCAAGTCGGCATTGTATTGATACTGATGGTAAAAGGCAGTAGCTAGATCCTCCAAAGTGTTAATACGAGAACCATCTAACTGATAAAACCATTCAAGTTGTGTTCCAGCCAAGCTCTCTCGGAAAAAATGAACCTAAATCTTCTTATCAGCAGTGTGCGGCTGTATCTTGCGTACATAAGATTTCAAATGGAATTTGGGACAAGAAACCCCATCGTACTTTGCAAAGATTTGTAGTTTGAATTTGTGGGGAATGATTACCCCATAGATCAAACTCAAATCATCAAAATATAAACCGGCGACGACTTGAATTTCAACAACTTTCAATCTGTCTTCTAACTGCTTGTATTTTATGTCAGCGGGTGGATACTGCTCGTTGAAATAATCATCATCAGATTCTTGATTATTAGCACATTCAGCCTGAGTACTCTTGACCTCATCGACCTGGTTCTCGTCCTCTTCAGATGAGTCTCCTCCTATCGGGATTTGACGAATTCTCTCCTCGAACCTTCTACCCATTTTGAGCAGAGCTTTCTTCTTTGGCTTTTTCTTAACGGCCAGCAAAGCCATCATATCTTGCTTCCCCTTGGCTAGGACGAGTAGAGTTTCCTGAAACTGATAATTCTGGGCTTTGAGTTCCGTAACAGTTTTTTCTAGATCCAACTTACTGAAATAAACAGCAGAAAGATAAGGAAACCTGTTATGCGAAAACCTGTCATGTTATGATGCATGGAATATGTATATGCAAATAATTTCAAGGATTAATGAAATTTAAATTTGTATAGACAAAAGAATGAACAAACGTTAATTCTCATTTAGACAAAACAAGAAAGATTACATCATGCCTCTTGGGCTTACAAAATAGCTTTCTAGGATAAAAAGATCGAACGTATCCTCTTCGGTGCGAGATAAGCGTTCACATTCTGCTCTTCTTGTAGCTGTTTTGTAAGCTCTAAGACCCTCTTATCACTAGAATAGAACTGAGCCTCAAAACTGTCTCGTTCTTCCTTCAGCTGGATCCACCCCTTTTGTAAGTCTTCGAGAGAGGTAGGCATATCATGATGGAGGATAGTGTAGGGAACATTTCCTTCGACCATAGGCTCCATAATGATTGGTAAGATGGAAGGATAAGGTATCACAAGTTTCTGAGCATGAGCTCGTACCCATTTAAGGTAAGGCTCGAGGGGAATGGAATTCTTGTGTCCTAGCGTCTTACTATCCACTCTGTTCACCATCCTCCATGCTCGGATAAATCTCTGACGGTAATGTTGATTGTCGCTCTCGTAGTCAAATACCAAACCTTGAAAAAGTATCTCATGGGGACCTCCTCTAATGCCAAGTAAAGGGACATTAGGGAATTCTCCACAACGATTGATGATAGTAACATTCTCCAAAGAGCGGGAACACCAATGAATATCTGAATGTCTGAGCATTATCAACCTATGTGACCACCTTGAACCTGGCTCATTCTTCAATACAGATTGGGGAAGATGAGAAATAAACCATCTTGCCAAGAGAGGAGTACAAGACATGAGGATACCTCTTTTCCTCGTGGTACGAGTGTGAAAGGAATGAAGGATGTCCCCTAGCAAAGTAGGCACTGGGTTACGAGACATGAAGATTTTGACGGTGTTCACATCTATGAGTTGGTCAGGATTTGGAAACAAAACCATCACATAGATAAGGAGAGCCACAATTTCCTCAAAGGCTTGTAAATCCAAAGAGTTCCAACAGTTTTGGGCTTTCTCAAACAAGAACTTTTCTAGGAAACCCTTGACACCACTCCTTGTTTCCCAATTAGTTGTGATATCAGATGGTTGCAAATGTAGAGCTTGAGCAATCTCTTATGGATTTGGATCTCTTTCCGTACCATTGCAAGGTAGTTGATTGAGAACGGGAATCCTCAAGAGTCGGGAGAATTCTTCCAAAGTTGGCACAAGTTGATAATCGGGAAATGTGAAGCAATGGTGTAGGGGATCAAAGAACTAAAAGAGCACCTTCATCATGTCTTCATCAGTGTTGGAAGTGACCAAGTTTAGTAGGCGACCATGTCTTTCAGTAAATGGAGAATTTTCAGGAATCCTTAATGCTAACTCTTTGAGTTGAGGAGGGATCCTTACGAGATTTACTTGAATGGTTTTTCAGCGAATAAAATCCATGTCCTACAAAACAGAACAAAGATAAATCCCAAGATCCTTGAAATGGTTAGTGAGTATGAGTATGATGTTATGATGTTTATGATTTCATGTACAAGTAGATATATACATACAAAGCAAACAAGTCCTTAGTTTTAGGCTTGCATGGAGTCTCATAGGTAAGTACCCTCTTGAAGTTTAGTTGGCTCAAACCTGTCCTAGTAATAGTAACCGGGTTCTAAGGAGCTCAATATCACTGATTTGTTTTATTGGGAATTGTTTCAGTGCAATCATCTTTAATGGAGATCGAAATATCCCAAAAAATCAAACCTCAATGAGTGTAGTATCGAGTATCTACCAACTTCGGACTGCACCAAAGCCGGTCATCTCACTACATCCTAAAGGCCAAGTTGGTCAAGTAAAGGTTCTAAAAGTTCATTAGTGCTTCATGACATCACTCAGCGGCCCCGTATTCTCCTTTACTACCCAAGGGCTACCGATACCCAGAAATATGTCGCACTAACGTAGCTATTTCTTAGACCGTGTTGGTATATCCCACACAGTTTCCACAACGTATTGCTACTTACCTATAAGGTATCCCAAATATGGGTAGAGGATTCAAACCCAAACAAAGAACCAAAATGTAAAGCACACAAGTCAAACAAAGAAAGCAAGTAAATGTGATCTAACCCTAAGGTAACCCCACTTTTAAATTTTCCCCAACAGAGTCACCAGTTTTGTGATGCGGTGGGAGAATTGACTTGAAGGTTTTGCGTTTTATCGCAAATGTTGCGCTTAGCAAGAGTCGTCACCGACTTTTATTTTATCCAAAAGGAAAGGTGAAAAAGCATAGGAAAGACCTTTGAGATTGTTTCTTGAGTTTGGGGGGTAGATTATGAAAAGGGAAGGTATTAGCACCCTTTTCATCCATGGTTTTCCATGGGCTCTTTGTTACTTGCTAGATCACTTGCTTTTGTTTGAATTTCTGTTTTGTGTGGTTTTGAAAGTATTTTGTAAAAGAGGCCATTGTTTAGGAAATCTTTGTAATGGTTCTCGTTCGTAAAAATGTATACAAAGATGTTTGTCTTTTTTAAAATGTTTTCAAGTTTGTAAGATGTTTTGAAATGTGTGTGTTTATTTTGAAAATAGCAAGGATATTTTTTTGAAATGGAGCAAGTAACCAAAAGTAATCTACCTACTTAAATGTCTTTCTTGTTCATTTTCTTTTCCTTTGATATTGTTGTCTTACCATTGATTTGGTAAGCAACCCTATCTTTGGATGTAAACGGGACGGGCGTGGGTCATCGTATAGCCATGATTAGCAATGTTGAAAGGTATCATAGCATTCTTTTTTTGAGGGACTAAGATCATTTGCAAGGCAACTTAGATAGCGTCATCGAGGGACTATGATCTTGTATTTTGATTGTTTTTGCTAAGACACCCCACATGCATAATATGGCTATTTTGTTCAAGGCAACCAAGTGGAGTAACCCTAGGGGTGTTTGTGTGCAAGTGTGTCATTTTCATACTTGATTTTGTCTTGAATTAGGCTTTCTATTTGATTGGTTTTATCTTGCCATACAAACCCTAATTATTAACATGTTATATATAGCGATAAATTGCGGAAAATAAATATCCTACGCTATTACAATCATTTGGGGATGGGGTGTACAAATTTACAAATGGGGATTGCAAGAAATTAAAGTCCTAATTATCTATTACAACCATATTAAATAGCCATGAAGAAAATATATGAAGCATGTAAAAATAAAGAGAAATTAAAGGAAAAGAAAACATTTTGGACCATTATGTGTCGACACATGCCGTAAAATCAAGCTTCTCAAATGCACTTTTTCTTTGATGAAGACAAATCATGATTGATAAAGAAGGAAAAAAATTATTGATCAAGCTAAAAGCCTTTTTGGATGAAGTCTTTGGTTCAAGCCCTTAGAAAATTTCAAGGTATAATGATAATACTTACATTGAACTTAAGATATAGATGCTCAATGGTCAAAAAGACACATTTTATATTGTCCAACTCTTTATTCAAGTTTTTTCAAAGCAAAAATTCAATTTTCATTTGAGTGCAATCGATTTGCATGTTAGTGCAATCGATTGCATGCTTCAGTTTTTTCAAAACATGGCTACTGACTTCCAGTGCAATCGATTTGCATGGTTGTGCAATCGATTGCACACTCAAAATATTTGGAAATCTGGCTACTGGAACCTCGTGCAATCGATTTGCATGGTTGTGCAATCGATTGCACACTCAAAATATTTGGAAATATGGCTACTGGAACCCCGTGCAATCGATTTGCATGAAGGGTGCAATCGATTGCCTGCTGTATGGTTTTGAAAAACAGCTGCTTTACACCTTCCTGTTCATGATACTATTTCATGGAAAACTTTTCACTCAATCTTGCCAATTGTTCATGATTTTTTACAAACCTTTTCTTCAAAGGTCACTGCATTTTAGCCTAATAAATGAACCAAATGATGATGATTGAAATGAAGAGTTTAAAGTTAAGGAGACTTACCTTGCAGCTAGAATTTATGTTTTGAGCTTGAGGTGTTGCCTTGTGGACTGTTATGGCTTTTGATGGCTAGTTTACAACAAGACTTATGGATTTTCTCTCTATTTTTTCAATCTTTTTCCAACCTTTTTTCCTTGAAAATGCTTCTTCTATTTATAGGCAAGGGGTTTGTGCATATGAGTTGATTGGGTTTATAAGACAGCATGTTATGGCTTGGTTGGATTACAAAAATCAAACTATGTCAAGTACTCCATAGTCCCAAGGAGATGTACCAAAGTTGCTAGTATAGAGGAGCTACTTCCCATGATTTATGGTTGAGTATAATCAGCAAAAAGAAAGGTATGGGCTCAAGACAAACTATGTACAAAAAGCTTGCTTTTCAAGAATAGCAATGGTGCCTTTATGCCATAAATGGAAAGATCCTTTGGACAATGACTTAAACACTTGGGTAATAGCTCAAAAGTGGGTGTAAACATTAAATTATGTAGATATTTACAAGCAAGAAGTCCTGCAACATAATATTATGCAGCATAGCATAAGGGTTTTGTTGTGTGTTCTTCAATAGAATGACTTGCAAATCAAGGGTGGATGCCCAACTTCATGCCCTTGAATCTCCTAGATCAAGTATGATAAATTCATGCTCTTGGATGTTTTGGAAATCTTGAAACATCCTCTATAACTTTAATGTTGGCCATTTTGACAAAATCATCTCAGAACTATCTGAAAAAATGTCAAGAAGTTGGGGTGAAATCCTGACCAACATCTATTGAAAATTTCTCTAAGTGTTAAATGAAAATGTCATGACTTCATGAATTTATAACTCAAAATACAAGCACTTCTAGGATAAGTTATGTAAAGTAATGTTGTAGATATCATGGAGATATACAAATTTCATGTTGAAAGTTTCCCTTGAACTGTCTTGCATCTTGGTGAAAGAATGACATGAAGTGATGAAATTATCATGTATAAAACACTTAGAAAATTTCTAAGTCTTGGAAATCTTGACTTTTCAAGTTGAATTTTGACTTTCTTGACTTCTTGATGATCAAGTTTGATATTCTTGAATGTCTTGATGAAATTTGATCTTTGGAATGTAATGTTGACCAAAAAAGTCAAAGTTTGACTTTCTAATATGGAATTGACCATTTTGCCCTTGTGCCAATTCCAAGCCTAAATTGATGTATGAGTGCTGCAAACTTGACGTCATTGAAGATCTTGTGAGAGAATCCTTGAGAAATGAGAGGGAAAATTTTGGGGTGCAACAGATACCGACTATTGCAAACAGACAATTTTAATAAAAAGATCAAGATAGAGATATAATAAAGAGAATTGCAAATATATCATATCATACGTGACTAAAACTTATCACATAGTACATAATCCAAAATATAGTCAATAATATTAAAACAACCAAGAAATTCCAAAATGTCATAAATATCCAAAAGTGGCATGATGTAAATGCTATGACATGATATGCAAAAAAATAAAAATAAATCAAGGTAAATCAGCTTCTTCATAGTAGGAGGTGCATAATTTGTAGGATCAAGAATGGGGTTAAAAGGTTATGAATCAAAATCAATAGGAAAAATGAGAGTGGATCTTCTAGATGCCTAACAACAGCTCTCACGGAATCCACTTGAGCAATGACTCGGGCTTCACTGCTTGTATCTCAGCCTTCAACTCTTCCTTCAACTTTACCTAACTATCTTCACCTTCCTTAGCAACACTCTCAATGTGTGCCATGATACGATCTTCCCAAACCTATTTTTCAGCTAAAATCTTTCCAAACCACTCATCTAAATATGCTTTCACATTAGGAGAAAGAAAACCAACAAATGATGAATTGATCCCTTCATCAGGAAGCTTCATACCTATACCATAAACAATAAAATGTTCCCCTCTTTCATATCTATAGTACCTCATTAGATTAATAGAGGAGGAGTCAATCAACTTTGGTGATTTTTCCAAATCAACAATAGATGAAGTATTACTGTTCAATTCAAGAATGAAGAGTAGTGCTACATCCTTTGAGAAATGAACTTGACCCACTTGTTGTGAGGTTTCATTTACAACATTTTAATGAAAATCCAATGCAAAATACACATTTCAAATTTAACATGTATGATATTAAAGTTGGCCATATCCAGACAATTAACAAATACAGGCTTAGATATACTTGTAACCAAATCAAGCTTTCTGAATTTTGGAGCATTAGTAGTACAAATTTCATCACCTCTAGCCAAAACACCAAAACAAGTACCAAAATAATTTAAAGAGAACTTAATTAGATTACCCTTAAGATGAAACGCTAATCATTCATCATTGATTTTTAAATTGCCGTAAAATGCTTTAACAAGCTCATAATCATACTTCTTATTCAGAATAAAAAATCTCAAGAAACTATGTTGCTCAAATAGATCCAAAAATCTAACTCCTTATTTTGTCTCAACGGGCTTTTCAACAAAATACTCAGAGTCAGGAGGTTTGTTTGAGAACTCATTTTAGACCTTTTATGAATTCTTGCATTAGATGAATCCTTGCTTGTTTGAACTTTTGTTCTTGGCCTTTTTGGAACTAGAGGAGCAGATGAATATGAAGTAGAAACTTAGACCTTCCTATTTTGTTTTTCATTGAACTTATTTTGTGGAATTTGAGAAGACATGATATTGTGGATGATGATAAAGGTTGGAGGGAAAGGGTTTGTAAATGATTGATGATGATGAGATGAAATGGATGCTAATGTTATGAAGAGAATGTATGAAATGAGTTATGAGAGAAAATGGTTTAGAGAAAATGGGAGTATGGGGCGTGTGAAAAGAGAATGAATGGAAAAAGATGAAAAATGAACTTAATTAATGGTCTAAAATGCGCGCCCCTTCAGCTCATGATTCGAATCAGATTGTTTCTTTGATTCAAACAATACACTTGAAAATTTGAAATAATGACATGTGATTCGAATCACATTATAGTTATGACTCCAATCAAACCTCCACAATTCCAAACACTTAAAATTTAAATTTTTGTGTTTTGAATTAGGTCGTTTCTATGATTCGAATCATGAAGCATATTTTTGAAATTTTGCTTTAATGAATGAAAATTTTATTTTGATGAAATACAAAAAAAAAATTTAGTGATAGTTTTTTTAATGAGAAATATATTTAATGAATGAAAATTAATAATGATGATGATGCATGTATGAATAAATTTAAATGCATATAAATATATGCAATATATGGACGAAAAATTAAATTAAACTAATGCATTTAATAATTTAAATGATGGGATGCCCAGTCATATTGCATACCTATACATATACACATATTAAACATATAATAAACTTGCAGTTGAATAATTATTACTATGTATACTAAAAAATAAATAAATAAGGGTTGGAACGTGATCGCGACTTTAAGAGTCTAATGGGTTTACTGACTGCAAGTTCAGTCAAATCGTGTTGTTTTAAAAAGATATCGAACCCACAGGGACTGCTAATGAAATTAATGTTATTTAAAGTTACTATGTAAATCTAAAGCTAATGATTAATCTAGGGTTTTAGGAAAATGGGAAATAAATTTGAATTCTAATAAAAATATTCAATAATGGGACACTGGTATGTAAGTTATTGTACTTCAGAAATTCGATAAAATTTTGGTGTGTAAAAATACTTTTCTATGGAAAACCTTAATTTAAAGGACTTTATCTCACACTGTCGTGCTGTTGATTTTGACCATACTTTAAAGCCAAAATGCTTTGTTTTCGCTCACTCATTTGAATTAAAAGTAGTTTTTGAAAATCAATAATTTCTAATTAATCCTAAAGCGTTGTCGATGTGTTTAGGATTAATGCCTAATTTCCACTATCCGGTTAAAATCTCAAATTGTCGCTCTATTGATCCTAACCTTTATGGCTTTTTACTTTTGTAGAAAAATTGTTTTTATTTTTAAATTGGAAACCAAAACCAAAAAATTACTTATAACAGATAAATCCAATTATCGTCAAATCTCGTTCGGACAACTGTTGTTACATACCGGTATTTACTTACTTAGTCAGACATGGTTCTAAACACAAACATGCTAGTACGGTTAATAAACAATAAATAGAACATTATTTCAGAAAACATAACAATATTGAGATAAGATTAAAATGAGAATCCAAACTAAAACTAAAAATGCAAATAAAATAAAACTTGATACAAAATGAAATCGGATTAAACTGGAAAATAATCTTTGTGTACAAAAAATTGAAAGAAGTTGAAATAATCCCGACACACTTGAAGAATCCAGCACAAAATACATAATTGAAAATAATGTCCAAAAACTAGAGTCATGATAGTCCCCTGATGTGGAAGATCTATCACTATTTATGAGTAATTTGACTGCCTAAAAAAATATAAGAAGGAAGCTCTGCCTGGTAAAATTGACGAACCCTCTACTCCCATTGATCCCTTTTATAGTGGAACCCCGTCCTTCAAAATTTGGTGAATAACGTGCATTTAAGACGACTGCGTTGATCGAGAAAAATGGAGAAAATAAAGGGACGCATGGAGAATTCAGGCGTATATTTCTTAGTGGCAGAGGGCACGTTTGGAAGTGGCAGGAAACACTTAAAGGAAGTTTGGACGTGGCAAGGGTCACGCTTCGTGTGGTGGGCGCCACTCTTCACGTGTGGCAGGATCCACATGTTGAAGTGGTGGGCGCCACCTCTTTGTAAGATGAGCTTGGGCTTTTTTTTTCTTCTTTTTGCTAACACCACTCTTTCCTCTTTTCACCATTTTACTTGAATTTATTTATTTCTTATCTTCTTTTCACTCGAATCTCCAACTCTGCTTGAGATACCTGAATTAGGACAATAATACTGACATAACAAGACATAAATAAAGGAAAAATAAACTAAAAATTCATGTGAGTCAAATTAAATATATGATATAATTTCACGTTATCAAATTCCCCCATACTTGAACCTTTGCTTTTCCTCAAGCAAATAACCAATATGGTAATTACACTAAATATGGGTCTGAAACAAAAACACGATAAAACTCGAATCATACGTGGTTGCAAGGCTTTTGTTAGAAAGATAGGTACTAAATGTCAATACCAAGGATACCGTAGTGACACAAAATCACAGAATCTAATAAAAAAGTCCCTCCCTATACAAACTGATCTAAATCATTATATTATAACTCGACCTAATTTTTATTTGTTTCATTTTATCCACTTTCATTCACGCGCAATCACATTAATCCCTTTATCTGTACATACACATAGTAAGGGAATCAGTTAGTAATTATGATCCTTTGTCTCGGGGTTCTGGTACATAAGTTTGGTAACCCCTTTTATTTAACCAATTTCAGTTGCGGGGGATCAGACTCTAGTCTGCCCTACCAAGTTCAGCACCAGAAACCTCTGAACCAACTGACAACAGGTTATTTTATTATATTTTGTAGGTTCCACAACCGTTAGATTAAGTGACCGTGTGAGGGTCACCTAACATAATAGGTGTATTCCCTATTTTAAATTTATTATGGCATATACATTTTAGAATTTTTGAGATCATTCACTTATACTCATCGACTCTCTACATTATTTGTGCTTAAGATGGTATTGAATACTAATATAAACTACTCGGGGCTAATTTAAAACTCAAACTTAAGGTATCTACATAAGAGGTATTCAAATTGATCTTGAATACTTAGGGGATTTAAGGTGTCAAAACGGTACTGATTTTATTGAACTTTTCCCAAGTCGTTATAACACGGCCTAAATTGCAAAACAACCTATATACTTTTAGAGTGACGTGTCATGCATTAATACCAAAATTTAATTTTTATGTTTTTTTGTTATGGCTCAAGAAACTGGGAAAATCAAATAAATAACGGAAACCACACATAAAGACTCGACAACACATGAATTTGACTCAATTAACACTAAACAAAGGAAATGACCATAATAATGAAATCTACCTAGAAATAAATATGAACGATAAAGCACCTCCCCCACACTTAAACCGAAAATTGTCCCCAATGTTTCGAAATAAGGTTAAAAAAGACAAACAAACATAGAATGAAGTTAATGCATGCCTCCACTACCCTCTGACTCGTTAGATGAATGTTTTCGTCGGTGATGACTCTTGGTGTGGTGGGGACGATCAGAGAGCTGAAGCTGCTGAATTTGGGCTGTTAGTGCGGCATTTGAATCTTGCAACTGGCGGAGGGTGTTAGCCATGTGTGATTGGTTTTCTTGTATCTGGGTGAAGGATCTTGTTGCTTTAGCGTGATATTTGTGCATGTAATAAATTATCTCTTGTTGTTGCTCATACATAGTATATAACAACCCATCACGCTCTTCCTCGCACGCCATTTGTTCTCTCATCATATCTTAAGTAAAATAATAGCCGCCAAAAGAGATACCTGCATAGAAGTTAGAAGAACGAGGTACAGTGTGTGCATATGTAACATTAGCATGAGATGGATGGGGGTTGGGTATTCATTGGAGATCCCCTCTCTCATTGGTCGCACTCGTCATTAGTGTCCCCGCAAACAACTACATTCTCATGAATATGAGCGGGGACTTGGTTAGGTACTGGGTCATCAATATAGCAAAAATTATTCAGATTGTGCACATCTATGCGGTCTGGGTTCGGAAGAATGAAATTCGGGAAAACGCGATTTTTAATCATAAATTCAAATTCATCGACTCAACGTCGTTTTAATAAATTCATGCTCCTAACCATATTGATATCTATTGCACATGACAGGAGTGGCGTGATGGTCAAAAAAATTTCTATGAGTCCTAGGACTCGAGCTATAGAGGTTATTAATCTGCCAAAGGCTATTGCTTTCTTTTTCATGGTGACTAAAGCATGCATGTGAGAGATTATGAACGAAACCGTATTAACCTTTTCAGGCAAAAATGTGGCAAACATATATAAGAATTCTTTTTCGTTCACTTTGATAGAATTTTCCCGGACAAAAATAGTGCAATCCAAGAGTTGGCGGAAATAACATATAGCTGGGTTGTGAATTAATGAGGTTTTGTTTCCTTCAAAGCTATGTGTTACTGTACCCGTTATATCCCTCCAGAATGGTTAAAAAGCTTTTTTCCATCCCTCATTATCTGAAATGTCATATACCACTTTATTCCCGTGGGGAAAATGTAGCAAAATAACAAGTTGGTCAAAAGTAAATGCATACTCAACATTAAACATGCGAAACTAAACAGTTCCACAATAACAACCAGTGTTGGGAGTGGGGTCTAAAATCAGAGAACTAAGGAATTCAAGGGTTAGCTGGACATATACAGGATCCTTAAAAGATAAGAAATAATTTAAACTCAATGTATTAAGCATATGGTTAACACTATCAAAAATTCCTAAAGTTGTTAAACAAGGTTCATCAACATACCTTGTTGATTCTATGTATCTTTCGCTTAGAGCCCTATATAGTTGTTTCTGTATTTCACCATGCGTGCCTTATTTGAATAATATCTTGTACCCTTGCATTTGTGCCCTTTTTCTGTTGTTTCTTCTTTTAATGAAGGGAATATGGTAAAGAAATATAGTTTAAAGAAGAGAGACGTTGGGATGCTGAAGGTTTACAGGTATCAAAATGGAATTGAAGGTGGATATAAATGGTGTTAAGTGTGGGTGGTAATATAAATGCAGTTAATTATTATGGTCAAAGAAAGAAGAAAGTGTGTGCAGGTAATGTGGCTGGAATGAAAGGTAAGTAGCGAAGTGGCAGGGGCCACTTATGAAGGGTGGAAGGTGCCAAATGCCAAGGTGGTGGGCGTCACAAGGAAAGGTGGCAGGTGCCACATAGTGATGATCAATAGTGGCGGGCGGAAGGAACTAGGTGGCAGGAGCCACTGTTTTTTTCCCCATGATTTTGCATAGATAAAAGATGGTGGGCGCCACATGTGATAGACTAGGTTCTCTGCATGAAATTTAATTGGACATTCAAAAGGTGGTTGGGGTTACTTGTGAATAAGTTTGATTGTTTCATATGAGCATGTCAGTTTCACATGTGCAAGTCATTTCCTTTATTTTCTTTTTGACCATCTCAATATGCATGTGTCAGTTACTCTTCTTACATGTTACTTCTTTTGACTACAATGTATATCTAATACTTACCATAATATATTAGCAAAGTAGTAAAGTAAACAACTTAAGTCATTAAAACTCATTAAATGTTGAATAAAACTCAGAGTTTCTACAAAGTTACTGAAACAAAAAATTCTTAAACAATAAAAAAAATATTAAAAAATGAAATGCAAATCTAAAAAACTCTGGAAATCCTAATCTAGAAAACAGTGGAAATCCTAAAATTAAATTTAGTCCTTCCCCCACACTTAAAACAGATAGTGTCCTCACTGTTTTAAATGTCAGAGTTAGAAATACAGTATTATCCAAAAGCATTAGCCACTAAGATGGCAACCCGTAGGAGGAGGAGAAGAATAAATATGCTGATATATATGATCCAATTGCTCTGTTACTATGTCTATAAAGTCATAGAAATCCACGTGCAAAGTGCTTAACTCGCCACTAAGCTTGGAAATATCAGTCTCTAAGGTGGTGAATGCAGCAGTGTGATCAATAGGCTAAGCGGTAGCGGTAGGGCAACCAGAGGCACTTGAGTTAGTAACAGAGAGATATCCATAAAAATGGTCATAAATGTGGGGTGTCTCTAGAGGAGAGATTAGAGCATCTTGTGGTCCATCCAAATCAAAGAGCCAATTGTTTCTGTCATGCACACTAGTCATATGGTTTGGCGAAGTAAACTGGTGCACAACATGATTGTTAATAAGAAAATGAAACTCATTTGGGCCTAAGTTTCCAATAATGCCAGTGTTAAAACATAATTGAATGTGCATGGGTCCGAATCCACCTAGAGGGTTAAGTCTAATAAGTGGTTGTCGCAATCCAATGGCGTTGGCAATCATGGTTACTAGGCCTTATATTAGGATTAGTACATGGGTAGCTTGTGAAATACGAGCAAATTTAGCGAACATAAATGTTGCGGCATTTATGGGACGGACTTATGAAGCATAATACATTATGAAAACTTCATCTTTGGACACTAAGGTGATGTTTTGTTCATTTTCCAATAAGGTGTGAGCTAGAATCTTATGTAAATAACATAAAGCAGGATTGTGGATGTTCTCATAATGCATGTCATTTGGCTCAGGATGGTTATTTCCGGAAATTCTACCCCAAAATTAGTTTAGTTCAAGGTTCATGAGGAGTTCTTCTTGGGTGATGGTAAAGACATCAGGGCCATTTGGAAATCCTAGGAGTTCGACCATTTCTCCATGGTTAAAGCGGTAGTCTACACAAAACATCCTAAAGGTGATTAAGCCTCTATTTAATCCCAACCCATGGCTAGGTAAATAAACAAGGGAGCTCAGGAATTGAAGGGTCATCCTATGGTAATAACTAAATCTTCTCCTCACAGCAAAATGTTCCCAACCAATTTCGTTAAGAAGAAACATAACACTCTCTCTGATACCTAGTTTAGTCATAGAAAGCCTGACAGGATAGATAGTTAATGATATTTCTCTCTGAGATAAAACCTCAAAACGCCTCATCTGGGCTCTTCCTCTAAAAATAATATCCATATAGTCCACTTGTTACATCTTGAAAGTTATTAGCTAGCTAAAGTTAAGTTAGCCTGAAAGTAAGTAGACAATGATACTAAGTTAGTAATGGTTAATTGTAAAGAGTAATACCGCGTATCAAAGAAAAAGAAAATAGAAATAAAAATAGTTAAGAATAATAAGAGAAAATCAAAATTAAATTTAAAAACATGGGTTGCCTCCCACCAAGCTCTTCTTTAATTTCATAAGCTCAACAAGGTTTTTAACAAAAATTAATTTGATGAATGAGCGGGCAGCTCTTCAAGCATTAGACTAGTATAATAGTCTATTTCGTTGACACAATGATAATGTTTCAAATTCTGCCCATTCACTATAAACGGATCAGTAGATTTATCCTTGATTTTTGTCGTTCCATTTTGAAAAACTTTGGTGATTTCGAAGGGACCGGACCACCTAGAATGAAGTTTACCCGGAAAGAGTCGAAGTCGAGAGTTAAATAGAAGGACTAAATCCCCTTCTTTAAACTCTCTTCTTATATGTGTTTATCATGCCATTTCTTTGTTGTTTCCTTGTAAATTTTGGCGTTCGCATAAGCATCTAATCGTAATTCCTCGAGTTCATGAATATCTAACACTCATTTTTCACATGTGGATACATAGTGCTTATTGAGGGACTTAATTGCCCAATAAGCTTTATGCTTTATTTCAACTGGAAAATGGCATGACTTACCATAGATTAATTTAAACGGTGTTGTTCCTATGGGAGTCTTATAGGTTGTTATGTATTCCCATAAAACATCAGGTAGCTTAGACGACCAGTCTTTCCTAGATGTAGCAACCATCTTTTCTAAAATTTGTTTAATCTCCCTATTGGAGACTTCCACTTGGACACTTGTTTGTGGGTGGTAAGGTGTTGCTATATGGTGTTTGACTCCATTCTTAAGTAATAATTTTTCGAATATTTTGGAGATAAAATGAGACCCTCCATCACTAATGACAAGTCTCGGTACACCAAATCTAGGGAAGATTTGATTCTTAAAAATCTGAATTACTACTCGCACGTCATTCGTAGGGGAAGCAATATCTTCGATCCATTTTGACACGTAATCAACAGCTACGAGTATAAACTTATTTCCAAAGGACGATGGGAAGGGCCCCATAAATTCAATACCCCACGCTTCAAAAACTTCTACTTCTAGGATATTATTCAATGACATTTCGTTTCTCCTAGAGATGTTACCAGTGTGTTGACAACGGTCGCAATTTATAATAGCGGCGTATACATCCTTCCATAAGTTTGGCCAATAGAGGTCGAATTGTAGGATTTTCGCACATGTTTTAGACGTGCTTGCATGCCCTCCATTAGGCACAGCATGGCAGTGAGTTATAATACTTTCTATCTCCTCCTCAGGAACACAATGGCAAAAAATTCCATCAGTGCCTCTCTTGAAAAGTATGAGTTCATCCCAGTAATACTGTTTAAGGTCATGGAAAATTTTCTTCTTTTATTGGTAGGTTAACTTGGGTGGAAAAACATCGGCTGCTAAGAAGACAGAAATCTTAGTAAGAGGAAATCATCATAAAAATTGAAAAAATGGGTACAAAGTTATAAACAAAGAAAAACAGCTATGTGGAAATGATCCCATCGAGTTTTAACTCTAATATTTCCCCTATGTCTTCAAGCATCACATCACTTATTGTTGGAAGAGGGTAATTGAATTGATATGTACCGTTTGAACTTGACGCTAGTAATAAAGCTAGTTGTACGTAAATGGGCGATCCAACGGGACATAGTCATACACTTTAATCCCTAACATTTTCCTGGACTGCCCTTTCGGGTTTTCAGTCCATCGAGATATCCTTTTTTGCCCAAGCCGCCTTTTCAGGTTTTCAACTTGTCGGATGTACAATTATTTATATATATCCCTAAATTTTTCCCGAACCCTTTTGGTTCACCGGTATGCCCTTATTTTTTCCTAGGTCTGTCAACCTAGCGGGTCTCTTTTATGCGTAGTATTATTTGACTATGTCCACAATCGCAGGGTGCGGAAAATCTTCACCGCCCATGGTGGTAAGTATCATAGCACTGCTAGAAAATATATTTTTTATCATAAATGGCTCTTCGTATGTGGGAGTCCATTTTCCCTTGGGATCATCTTGTGGTAGGATGATGTGCTTTATTACCAAATCACCATCCTGGTACGTCAGATGTTTGACTTTCTTGTTAAAGGCCTTGATCACGCGTTTCTGATACATCTGACCATAGAAAACAACTGCGAGCCTTTTTTCATCAATCAAATTTATATGGTCAAGTCGAGTCTGAATCCATTCGTCTTCATTTAAACCTGTGTCTTTCAAATCCTTAGGGAAAGAATCTAGACTTCAACAGGTAAGACAACTTCCATACCATAGACTAAAGAGAACGGGGTTACCCCAATTGACGTACGTACTCAAGTGCGATAACCATGCAGATCAAATGGTAACATATCATGCCAATCTTTGTATGTCACAGTCATCTTCTGCCAGATCTTCTTAATGTTCATGTTGACGGCTTCCACTGTGCAATTCTTCTTTGGCTGGTACGAAGAAGAATTGTGATGCTTAATCTTAAACTACGCGCAGAGTTCCGTGATCATAGTATTTTGAAGATTAGTGTCATTGCTCATGATGATCCTTTCAAGGATACCATACCGACAGATAAGGTTGTACTTAATGAATCGAGCCACAACATTCTTGGTAACAGAAACAAACGAGGCTGCCTCTACCCACTTTGTGAAGTAATCAATAGCGACAAGGATGAAACGATGCCCATTGATAGAAGTAGGCTTAATCTCTCCAATCATATCAATTCCCCACATTGCAAACGGCCAAGGAGCAGTTAAGACATTCAAAGAAACCGGAGGCACATGTACTTTGTCAGCATAAATCTGGGATTTGTTGCAAGTTCTAGAATGACGATGGCAATTGGTTTCCATGGTAGATCAATAATAACCTGCTCTCAGAATCTTCTTAGCCATTGTATGTCCACTAGAGTGAGCACCAAAGAAGCCTTCATGTATATCTTCCATAATTTTCTCAGCTTCCTTTTTGTCTACACAATGAAGCAAAGTCAAATCGTGGTTGCGCTTGTACTAGATTTTTTTACTCGAAAAGAATTGGCAGAGAACCTCCTAAGAAATTTCTTATCATTGATAGATGCCCCTTCAGGATACTCTTGAGTTTCGAGGTATCTTTTTACTTCGTGGTACCAAGGATTTTCCTCTACTCCATCAGTATCAACTTCATAGAAATATGTTGGTTCATCTAGTCTATAAATAGTAATTCGAGAAGCTTCATTATCCCATTTGACTTTAAACATAATGACAATGGTAGCTAGTGCTTCTGCCAATTAATTCTCTTCTCGCGGAATATGTTCAAAAGTGATTTCTTTGAAGTATGAAATTAATGTCAACACATGCTCTCAATAAGGAATGAGATTTGGATGCTTCGTGTCCCATTCTCCCTTAAACTGACTAATCACTAGGGATGAGTCCCCATATACATTCAATAATTTAATTCTCATATCAACGGCATCTTTGATACCCATGATGCATGCTTCGTACTAGGCCATATTGTTGGTATAGTCAAAACATAATATGGCGGTGAAAGGCGTATGGAATCCCTTTGGAGAGACAATCACAACACCATTTCCGTTAACAAGCGCGTTAGAAGATCCATCAAAAACCATAGCCCATCGGGATCCCGGTCAAGTCCTTCAAATGATATTCCAGTACGCTTCCTTTGATTGCCTTTCAAGTAGTGTACTAAATATCGTATTTTGTCAAGACCATTTTCCATCTTGCTATTCTTCTGGAGAGAGATGGTTTCTCGAATATGTATTTTATTGGATCCATCTTAGAGATCAACAAAGTAGTATGAGTCAACATATATTGTCTCAGTCGGCGAGCAGCCCATGCCAAAGTGCATCAAGTTTTATCAAGCAATAAGTATCTTGTTTCACAGTCGGTAAACTTTTTGATAAGGTAGTATATTGCATGTTATAATACAGTGATAGAACTTACTTTTTGGTTTTATCCAAATGTGAGGATAGCAAGAGTCACCACTGACTTTTCTTTTATCCAATGAGGAAAGGTGAAAAGAACAAGAAAGACCTTTGATAGATTTTGAGTTTTGTGTGTGTCAGATTTATTTCAAAATATTTTGAAAAGCCAATGTAAGGCTAAATTTATAATGATTCTTGTATCAGTCCTTAAGAATGCATACAGAGTGTTTGAAAATATTTATTTGAAAGTGTGATGTGTAAAAATTTGTTTTTTAGAAAAGTTATGAGCAAGCGATTAAGAGTTCGTTAACCACTAAAGGTCGTTCTTATTCTTTTCCTTCTCCTTTAGAGATAGTGCCATCCATACCATTAGTTGGTAGGTAGCCCTATCTATTGGATATGAAAGGACAAGCGTAGGGTCGTTGAATGGTCATTGAAGACAACATGTAGAGATACTTTAGAAATTTGTATGGGAAGGACTAGCTCATTTTTCGTAAGAAACTTTGAATGGTCATTGAGGGACTATGATCTTTATTCGTAAGGGTCTTTTGCTAAAGTATCCCTACTTTCGAGGGACATGACCATTGTTTCCGAAGGCATCAAAGAGAGGTTACCCTAGAGGTGTAATTATAAATAGTGTTTTGATTCAGTTATTTATCATGTATTAGGGATATCTATGTTGATTTTAGTCTTGCCATACAAACCCTAATTACTAACAGTTATGAAGTATACAGAAAATTAAAGTGCGAAAAGTAAAGACCTAAGCTATTATAGGGCTTTGGGGCAGTTACATAAGAAAATGCGGGGAAGTAAAGTGCAGAGTTTAAACCTAAGCTATTACATCCTATGAGCAGTTACATAATAGGTAAAATTGTGCGACCTATACAATTTCTCTAAGAAAATAAATAGCGGAAAAAATAAGAAAATGTTAGAAAAATGTTTGAATGTTTTTTTTTGTATTTTTTGTGAAAAAATAATTTGAATGATAATAATAATTAAAACATAAATTCTAATTTATTTTAATATTTAAGAAAAGGGTTGATTAATTAATTAATTAAATAGATCAAGAAAATTAAATATTAGCTAAAAACCCTATATCTAATTCATTAGTATTATAAAAAATTAGGTTAATCTAATGATTTATTAATTAAAAAATTAGGGTTAGAAAAAGAAAATAAAGCAAATTAGGTTAAAAGATAAAATAGGAAAAAAGATTGCATGAGGTGGGTGTTGAACCCACACCCTCTTGGCTTTCACGCTGCACTCCTTGCCACCAGGCCAAGCGCCTGTGCGTGTTTGAGAATAGGTGATGCATAATATATTAAAAACCTATGTGTTAGATGGAAAATAACAAAAAATATTTTCAACGTGTAGGGATCGAACCCACACCTTTATGTTCACAACCCAATGCCTTGACCAACGGTGCTACGCTTTCATCCGATTATATAATATAAAACATTAAATATAAGATAAAGAAAATCCAGAAAATTAGAAGTCAAACACATTTTAAACACGTGTGTGTTAGTGGGGTCAGCATATTTGAATGGACGAATAGAGGGATGACACGCAGCCCAGGGAGGATTAAACCACCACACACGGTGGTTGACCACCTTCTTCTCTGATTGTCCAAAATTCTCATCCTGCAAGATAGCACGATTTAAAACAAGAGATTAAGCCTACCCCCCTAAATTCGGGTATGCAAACTCAGTGGTGCCTTCCATTTAGCTTGAAAATGCCCGTAAAAGGAGACACAATAAAGTCAGAGCTTCATGCCCTAACAATGGCGTTTTCTTATCCCTGCATCAAACCTCAAAAGCAATAGTTCTAAAACATTCCAAACATTAGTGTGAACATGTATGAATGCTTATAAACGATTTATAACGTGAAAATTAAGAGTTTGTAATTGAGAAATTTTACCAAACTGGTGGGCTTGAATGAAATATTCTAGGCGTGGACAAGCTTGCTTCTTAACTTGGTAGTGATCCTGGGAACTTCAGGAATGTGTTTGGATGCTTGGTTGCGATTAGAGAAGGTTGCAAATAGGGTTTTGTGTTTTCCCTAGTTTGAGAAATTTTGAGATTTTTTAGAGTTCTTGTAGGAAGCCTTTTTCGTGTCTTTAGTACATGAATGTCTTATGTATTTATAGGACCTGGATTTAGGTTAACATAACTGTATCAAATCTTGATAATTCATGGTGAAAATATTTGACTAGCAAATTATATGAAACTTGCAATTTTGGCCAAGATTTGATTCAAAGATCTTCACACGGTTTAGCCAGCTCAGATATATGATTTGTGACTCATGATTTGATCAAAAATAGGTTCATGCACCTCTCATGATTTAATGGATATTTTATTTGATTTATTTTGATTTAAATTGAATAAAATAATAATGATAGAAATAAAAATCACAAAAATATATGAATGGGTTTAAAGGTTCTCTAACATGTTATGAACACATTTGAACCTGAAAACTTAGGCCCAATAGCCTAAAATTACAAATTTTCTCAATTTGGAGTTCATGCATTTTCTCAAAATTTCCCAACTTGTGCAAATCATAACTTGCTCAATTTTTGTCATATGAAGGTGATCTTTGACTTTTTGGAAACCTTAAGATTTCACCTACAACTTTCATGTTGGTCATTTTTTTCATTTGAAATCTTTAACTTGATGTAAGTTGTTTTGACAAAAAGTGTCTTTGTGTTGACTTTTAAAATGACCTATAATGTTTTGGCCCATATCTTTCAAATGAAGCATTTTTTTACCTTGAGCTTTGAGAGAAAAAGTTGTAGAGAATTGAATTTCCATCATATGGGCTTTGGTTGAGAATTTTATGATGAAGTATGTGAAAGTTGTGCTTGGTCAAAGTTCAGTTGACTTCTCCTAGAAAACTCTAATGTAGGAACTTTTGACTTTTGATAAATCTTGAGGTTTCTTGATGAATCATGATCAACCCTTGATCAAATGATGAACGTGATTTCAAAATCTTGATGTTGACCAAAAACCTTGAATTTTGATTGTATGTTGACCACATTTGACTTTTTGTCCAATATAGTTGATTTTCACTCATCTGAGCAATAGACTGAGCAAATTTGTGATGTAAGGTTTGAAACTTGACATGAGGATTATTTGAAGCATATGAGGAACCATGAAACTCACTTGAGGCATTAGAAGCTCAATTTTCTTTGAGAAAACCAAAACCCTAATTGTAGGGCACTACTTAGGAGGAGGGTTCATCTGATCAATTCTTGAATAGTCTTGAGTACTTCAGAACCTTAGGAGCATGATTAGATCTTGAACCAATTTTTATTAAAAAATGAGAGGTCAAATTTTGGGGTACAACAGTTGCCCATGTTCAATCTTCTTAAACCTGACGAGTTAGATTGGCATGCTCTTCATTCAGGGCCTGAAGGTAGAAGATGATTGAACACTTAAGTGCCTAAAAATTTGCACTCACATGTGCACGAAGTAACATTGTTGGTTGATTATACAACTTGAATGTGCTTAAAGATTCCATTCGGAGAGGTGATAGAGTGTCGCTGGAGATGGGCTTATAGATGTCATCCAAAATAACTACTGTTAGGAGTATGAGAATGAGTCTACGTCTGACTATATCTAAAGAATTCTTTTTAGAAAATATCTGAATGGAAATGCTTTTCAAGGCAGAGCCCTGAAGGATATGATTTTCAGAATTCAGTCTCTGAAGGGGAATGCTTTTTCAGAATAAACCTCGGAAGGAGAATTATTTTCAGAAGGAAGCCCTGAAGGAGATGCTTTTCAGAATTTAGTCTCTGGAGGGGAATGCTTTTCAGAATAAACCTCTGAAGGAGAATGTTTTTCAGAATGAAGACGTGAAGGAGATGCTTTTCAGAATAAACCTCTGAAGGAGAATTCTTTTCAGAATAAACTTCTAAAGGAGAATTCTTTTTAGAATAAACCTCTGAAGGAAATGCTCGCCAGAATTCAGTCTCTGGGGAATGCTTTTCAGAATAAGCTTCTGAAGGGGAATGATTTTTAGAATAAACCTCGGAAGGATAATGCTTTTCAGAACAAAGCCCTGAAGGAGAATGCTTTTCAGAATAAAACCTCTGAAGGAAATGCTCTCCAGAATTCAATCTCTAGGGGGAATGATTTTGAGAATAAACTTTTGAAAGGGAATGCTTTTTAGAATGAAGCCCTGAAGTATATGCTTTTCAGAATAAACCTCTGAAGGAGAATGCTTTTCTAAATTCAGTATTTGAAGGGGAATGCTTTTCAAAATTCAGCCTTTGAAGGGGATGATTTTCAGAATAAACCTCTGAAGGAGAATGCTTTTCAGAATAAACTTCTGAAGGATAATACTTTTAGAATATACCTCTAAAGGAAATTCTCTCTTGAATTCAGTCTCTAGGGGGAATACTTTTAAGAATAAACTTCTGAAGGGGAATGCTTTTCAGAGTAAACCTCTTAAGGAGAATGCTTTTCATAACGAAGCCCTGGAGGAGATGCTTTTCAGAATAAACCTCTGAAGGAGAGTGCTTTTCAGAATAAACCTCTGAAGGAAAATTCTTTCCAGAATAAAACCTATAAAGGAAATGCTTGCCAGAATTCAGTCTCTAGGGGAAATGCTTTTCAGAATAAACTTCTGAAGGGGAATGCTTTTCAGATTAAACCTCTGAAGAAAATGCTCGCCAGAACATAGCCTATGGGGGAAATGTTGGTTATATAGATAGTCACCCCGTCCTATTTCGGGAATTGATTCATAACCTGTCTATCGGTTGTTGGTAATATTTGTATGTTTGGGAACTTAACCTGGAAAAAACAAAGTTATTTCTATGCAATGTCATGATGTATGTAATGTGTTGCTTAATGATGCTCTCAGAATGTTATGTGTTTCGTATGCATATGTCATGATTTTTGTAAATGATGTATAGATGAAATATGTTATTGGAGCATATCAGTAGCTTCGTATAATAATGTATGGCTAAGGAAAATAAATCCGTGATTGTTGTTGGGGATGAAGATATTCATTCTTCAACTTTGTTTGTACGACCTCTATTGGGGATTTATGCTTTTTGTTTGAGGACATTTCGCTGGGTATGTTCAACTTTTGATTGGGGATAGAAGCATTCAAAGAGAGACGATCATTCTTTGTTATTTGAAGGATTTGATTAGTAACTGGGTATAAAAGAGACGGATAATCCTCTGATGTGTTATCTGATCAGGTTTCAGATATAAGAATTAGCTCTTATAGGGAGGACAACGTCGGATGATATCTGGTCGGAGAAGAGAATCTTGTCGGGGAACTCGCAAAATTGGAGAAATAAACTTCGTTGGGGAAATAAACCATATAGACCATGCTGAGAAGATAAACTCTGACGAGGATTAGCTTGTGAAAATAGTTGTGAGGAGATTTCTCTGTGGGGATTTATGGTCAACTTCGAACGTTATCTCGACTCCTAAAGTATTCAGTAAATGCTAATCATGTTTTCATGCATATATTTGTAAACAGTAATTATATTCAAATCCATGCGTTCATTCAATATAATCATTGGATGTTTTTGAAAACAAAACAAAGAAAGTAAAACAATTTTGAATTTGAAATTGATTGTATTGATTTGGAAAATTTTCCTATAAACAGACAGTTTTATACAAAGAGACAGAACTCCTTGTAAGAGGAAGTTGTCGTAAAATAAAAAGTGGTACAAAGAAAAATAGCTCTGTGGAAATGATCTCATCGAGTTTCAACTTTGATATTTCCCTGATGTCCTCAAGCATGTCATCCCTCTCTATTGGAAGAAGTTGATTGAACTGATCTGTACCATTTGAACTTGATGTCGGTAATTATGCTAGCTGTAAGTAGATGGGTGATCCAATAGGACATAGTCATACACTTTAATCCCTAACTTTTTCTTGGACCTCCCTTTCGGGTTTTCAGTCCACCAGAATATCCTTTTCTCCCCAAGCCTCCATTTCAGGTTTTTGACTTGCCGGATGTATAATTGTTATATATATATATATATATGTATCTGTTGTACCCCAAAATTTTCCCTCTCTTTTCTCAATACATTTCTCACAAAGGATCTCCAATGCTCAAGGATTCTCAATAATTGATCAGATAAACTCATCTCCTAAGCACTGAGGCCACAACTTAGGGTTTTGGTTTTCACAAGGGAGATTGGATTTCTAATGCCTCAAAAGACTTTCATGGTTCATTATGGGTCTCCAAGAATATGCATGCCATGTTTCCAATCTTGGATCACAATTTATCAGTTAATTGATTAGATGACTGGAAATCAGCTGTATTGGATAAAAAGTCAACTGTGGTCAACCTATAGTCAAACTTCAAGATTTTTGGCCAATATCAACATTTTGAATTCACATTCATCAATTGATCAAGCTTGGATCATAATTCCTCAAGAAAAGTGTTCAAATCATCAAAGGGGCAAAATGGTCAAAATTAGGGTTTTGATTGAGAATGACTGATTTTTGACTTTTGACCTAATACATGACCTAATGGTTTGAAGCATGACCTTAAGAATTCAAACACAATATCTTTACCTAATTTCATTGCTCAAATCATTTCTCAAGATCTAACAATTGACAATTGAAATTTGATTAACTGAGGAAAAAGTAAACGGTTACACCAAAAGTCAAACTTTGACTTTTTGGTCAACATTGAGTTTAAAAGATCAAGATTCATAAAGACACTCAAAAATATGAAACTTGGTCAACAAGAATCAAGAAAAGTCCATAAAAGTCATGGTTTTTCAAGACTTAGAAAATTTTCTAAGTACATTTTATACTTGATAAATTAATTACTTCATGACCCTTTTCACCAAGATGCAAGATGATTCAAAGAAAACATTCAACATGAAAGTTGTAGATCTTGATGAATTCTACAACTTTTTATTAGAGGGTTGATGTCCAAAAAATGCTTAGATTTGAAGATATAAGTCCATGAAGTCGTGATATTTTTCATAAAACACTTAGTGAAAATTTTAACCTAACTTCTTTGCCAATTTTCACCAAGATCCAAGATGATTTAGCCAAAATGGTCAACATGAAGGTTGTAGATAATGTTTTAAGCTTTCCAAAATTTCCAAGAACTTGAAGATATCATGCTTTAGCTAAGATAATAGAAGACAAGAAGTTGGGCATCTATTCTTGAATTACAAACCATTTTCTTGATGAACACATAACCAAATCTCAAGCCATGCTGTATAGATCTCACTTTGCATACTTCTAACTTGAATTTAATTCCCTAATTAATTAATTTCATAACAGATAGAGCTTTGATCCAAGTGTTTGAACCTTTGTCCAAGCTACATTTCTATTTATGGCACAAAGGCACCATTTTCATTCTTAAAAAGTTGCTTTAATCACAAAGTCAACTTGTCTTGAGCCTTGCACTTGTTCCTTCTACATAAGCTTCATCTACAAGATCATAAAAAGCATGTTTAAAGTTTATAGCCACCCTACAATCCATGTACCTTGCCTTGAAACCATATTTGTCAAGCTTGCTTCAAAAACAAGTCAAGCAAACACAACATGTGATTTTTTTTTTGTTTCTGACCACACCAAGCTCTCAAACCTTTTCCTATAAATTGAGACATCATCTACAAGCCAAGGACACGAATTTGCAAGCCTAAAAACTCCCTTAAACACTCTCAAACCATAATTGCATTCAAACTTCCATAACTTGTCATTTTCTGCCTAAAAACTTCAACCTCATAATCCACTTATGTGTTTCTTCTCCAAACCAATCCCAAAGCTTCCTTACATCAAATAAAACTCATCCTCATCCCTGTTTTGGAACTTTAACACATCCTTCATAATCCTCCATAACCAAAATCAGTCACCTGCACATTGACTTCTCTAGCACGATTCAACCACTCTCAGCTCAAAGTAACTATTGAAATAGCTTCCTGGAGGTTCAGTGAAGCTAACCAGATCATTATAACACCTTGAAGTATGCTCAAACTCAAAACACGATCTCCATCTGCAAGGTGAGTTTTATGAAATTCTAACTCTCTATAAAAGCATCATTTGGCTTTGATTTTAAAAGATAAAATGTAGACATCATAACCCTGAAACTAACCATGCCTTTAGATTTCATTTATGTTGCCTGAGCATAGAGAATTTTGAAGTTGAACTTACAAAAAAATATTAGGTTAAATTTGGTACCAATAGAAACTCTCATTCATCTTTGATTTATAGTTTATGAAATTTACATGGTTGGATTCGTTGTGAAAAATGCAATAAGTTTCATATTTACATTTCTTGATTTGGTTGAGAAATGAGGAAGTTACAAATTTGAACAATGGTGTTGTTGATCCTGATACGTGGTCACGGTTGAAGATGAAGTTCAAAACACTATGGCTAGGTTTATCTTAAATTTATTATAACATGTTTTATACATGGATAAAACAGACACCCCAGTGGCAGGAGGAGCGCGTATAATGCATTGGTATAGGGGGACCTGGGTTCGAGCCCCAGCATCCCATTTTGTTATTTTTCTCGCATATTTTTGTTCCTTTTTGTTGAAACAACGCGCCTGGGCCTCTAGCATATGGGCCTCAACATTTTTTTCCCTCTAACACCCCTTGTTTAATTAACAGTAGCAAGCCAAAAAAAATATTTTATTTTATTTTTCTGCCTAAAACAAAACAGTTTTGGGCCTAACACCTAACTCTTTTACTTTCTAACCACCTATTTTCTTTTCAAACCCTATGACTTTATATTTTACTTTTAACTTTATTTTGTTGTCTTTTCTTTTCTTTTATTATTATTTTTATATAAAACAATATATTTTATTAAAATACTTAAAAATAAAAATTATTATTTTATTTTCACTTTATTTTATTTCCTTTAATCAGAACACCTAAAAATATTTTCTTAACAAATTAATTTCTTTTTTTAAAAGTTAATTTAGACATAGGTTTTCACTTTAATGTTCTCTTTTAGTTAAATTAACTTAGACTTTAGGTTTCTAATTAATCAACTTCTTTTCAAATCAATTAGGGTAATTAAAATTCTTTTCATACAAAAAAGGCATAAAAATAATCTTCTTTTCTTTTACATTATCTTTATATTCTTGTATATTTTGTTTTTTATTATTCAATTTGGTTGTAATAGTAATTAGAGTTTATTTTACTTGCCATCCCCATTTGTAAATTTGTATCTCCCATCCCAAAATATGGTAATAGCGTAGGACTTTTAATTTCCGCAATTTATCGCTTTCCATATTATTGCTAGTAATTAGGGTTTGTATGGCAAGACGTAAAGCCAAACATTAGACAATCCTAATTCAAGACAAAATAAATGAAAACAATACACTTTGCACACATACATCTCTATGGTTAACCCACACTTGTTGCCTTAGATTAAAATAAGTCACGTCCCTCGAACATGGGATACTTTAGCAAAGATCCTTGATTACAAGATCGTAGTCCCTCGATGACCCTTCGAAGTTGCCTTCGGTAAGCTATCTTAGACCCTTATGACAAATTGCTAAGGTATCTTACAATGTTTCCTTCTATGACTATACATGACCCACGCCTGTCCCTTCACATCCAATGATATGGTTTCCTACCAACTAATGGTGAGATAACACTATCTAAAGGAGGAGGAAAAGAACAAATACTTTCTTTTGAGTAGGTAGAACGCTCGTAGTTTCTTTCTCACAAACATTTCAATATAAACATCTTTCAAAACACACCAACACTTTCAAGAACTATTTTCAAAAGTCAACACTTTGTATACATTCTTATAGAGATGAGAATCGTTACAAAGTTCTCCTAAACGAAGGAACTTTTCAAAAATACTTTCAAAACAAATCACAAGCACATTTACAAAGCATTTCAAAGTGAGCTAGCAACTAAGATCCCGTATATAACTATAGATGAAAAGGGTGCTAACACCTCCCATTATCATAACCTACCCCTCGAACTCAAGAAAAATTCTCAAAAGGACTTTCCTATTCTTTTCACCCTTTCCTTTATTGGATAAAAGAAAAGTCGATGGCGACTCTTTCTATCTGCAATAATTGCAATCAAACGCAAAACACCAAGTTAGTTCTCCCACCGTAATAAAGAACTAGAGACTTTGCTGGGGATGCCTAAAGTGGGGTTACCTTAAGAGCTAGATCACCTTTATTGCTTTACTTTCTTGATTTGTTTTCTTTAAATTTGTGGGTTATGCTTGGGTTTATTCTTGAAAAAAATTCCTATACCCGGATTTGGGGCATTTTAGGTAAGTAGAAATAGATTGTGGAGATTGTACGGCATACACCGATATTGTTAAAGCGATGGCTACGTTAGTGTGAAACATTTATGGGTACCGGTATCCTTTGTGTTGAATCAAAGAGAATACGGGGCCGCTGTGTGGTGTCATGAGGCACTACCTGACCATAGAACCTTTAAGTTGAACAACTTGTCCATTAGGAAGTAGTGAGATAGTCAGCTTCGGTGGAAAATTGGAGATTAGTTGATACTCGATACTACACTCATTGAGATTGGACTTTCGGGATATTTTGACCACAAGGAAAGATCGATTGTGCTGAGACAATGCCCGATAAAGAAAGATCAATGATATTCAGATTCCCTAGAACCCGATTACTTTTTAGGACAGTTTGAACCAACTAAAACTTCAAGAGGGTACTTACCTATAAACCTCGTGCAAACCTAAACCTAAGGAATTGTTTGCTTTGCTTGTATATAATTATGTGTACGTAACATCATGACATCATGCCATAGAATTTTCACTAACCCTTTCAAGGACCTAGGGATTTATCTTTGTTCTATTTTATATGATATGGCTTACACTCACAAAAACACCATCTAAATCAGCTTCGTGAAAGTGCCTCCTCAACTCCAAGAGTTAGCATCAAGGGTTCCTAAAGATTCTCCCTTTACCAAAAGATATAGTCAAATTCTTAGTTTTGCTACCTCAAGCTTTCAAGAAGAAATGATGTGTGTGCTTTTTCAGTTCTTTGATCCTATGCATCATTGCTTCACCTTTCCCTATAACCAATTGGTGCCTACATTGGAAGAATATTCTCAACTACTAGGAGTGTCTGTACTTGATCAAATACTATCCATCGGTTTAGAGGAAACTTGAAAGCCTGAAGTTATTGCCAAAGCCTTGCATTTGAGGAGTCCGACATTGTAGAAAATTGGGAAACAAGGAGTGGAATCAAGGGTTTTCTAGCCAAGTTTCTGTTAGAGAAGGCTCGACTGTTTTGGGAAGATTTGAATTTTCAAGCTTTTAAAGATGTTTTGGCTCTTCTAATCTATTATTTGGTTTGTTCCCTTATCCAGACCAACTCGTAGATGTGAATTCTGTTAAGGTTTTTCTTTCTCGTAACCCCGTACCTACCCTGCTTGGATACATTTTACATTGTTTTCACACTCGCACCATGAGGAAGAGAGGGACTCTTTTGTGTTGCATTCTATTGTTGTCTAGGTGGTTTGTTTCACACCTACCTTAGTAAATATTAAAGAATAAACAAGGCTTGACATGGTCTCAAAGGGTAATGTCGCTCTCTCATTCAAATATATATTGGTGTCTGTGATACGGTGGGAGAAATGACTTGAGTTTTTGCGTTTGTATTCACACTTGTTCGGTTTAGCAAGAGTCGCCACCGACTTTTTATTTTATCCTAAAGGAAATGTTAAAAAAGCACAGGAAAAACCTTTTGAGATGTTTCGTGGGTTCGGGGGGTAGATTATGAAAAGGGAAGGTATTAGCACCCTTTTCATCCATGGTTATCCATGGGCTCTTAGTTACTTGTTTTAGATCACTTGCCTTGATTTTTGATTGCTTGAAATGGTGTGTGTGTTTGTTTTGAAAATGTTTTGAAATAGACGCCTTTGTTTCGGCAACCGTTGTAATGACTCGTGTTTGAGTATATACGAAGGTGTGTATCTTTTCGAAAAGATGTTTCAAATGTTTTTGGAAGTTTGTTTTGAAAGTGTTTGTGGAGTGTGGTTTTGAAAAGTAGGAAAGTGTTTTTGCAAGTTGATCAAGTAACTAAGAGTTTTGTCTACCCCTAATGTACTCAAAGGTTTTTTTTCTCATGTTTTAACCCCTTTTTAACAATTTTGTTCCACCATTGTATTTGGTGGACAATCTTGCGTTTAGGATGTTTAACGGGACAGGCGCGAGTCATCGTATGGACCATGAATGCAATGGTGCCAAGTATCTTTGGAAACTTTTGCTTGAAGGGACTATGATCATTTTGATAGGAAACTTCCAAAAGCGTCATCGAGGGACTTATGATCATTTGAATTGTTTTGCCAAAGAAACTCGACGTGCAAGCATGGCCCATTTTGGAAGGCAACACGTGGGATTACCCTAGGGGGTACAAGTGTGATTGTGTATTGATTTCATGTATTTGTCTTGTATTAGGTTATCTAGCGTTTGATTTTATGTACATGCAAACCCTAGGTCTAAACATGGTATAATTCAAAAGCGATAAATTGCGGGAATTTAAAGTCCTAAACTATTACAAATAGTATCCGGGAGTGGGGGTACAAGTATACAAATGGGGGATGAGACTTATAGGAGGATAGTGTCCAATAATTACAACCAAATCGAATTGCGATCAAATGTAATATGTAATCAAATGTACTGCAATGTATAAGAATAAAGCAAATGTGAATGTGTCAATGTATTTGTGTATTGTAAATGTGTATGATTATTTACAAGGTGTGAAATGTTAATGTATTAAGTATCGTTAACTTAATGAAAAATTTGAATACTTCATTTATATTGTTATCATTTGGTATTTTATTAGATATGTACAAAGAAAATAAAATTTAATAAAAGAGAAATGAAAAGGTTTTAAGTTTAATTATATGTATTAGTGTATTTCTTATGTATTATTGTATTTTGGTTAATATGTATAAACAAAGTATTGTAAAAAAAAGAACGAAAGTTTTAAGTTTAATTGTATTTTAGGTATTTTATAAAATCTAAGTTAAACAAAAAATGTTCAATTTTTAAGAAAATTAATATTTGCGTTTTAAAATGTAACAAATAGTGAAATTTGTATAAAAAAGATTTGTTTAAAAAAAAATTTTAATCTATTAAATTAATCTAGTATTTGTATGTTCTTTTTAATATAACTAAACAAAAGATAATTTTTAGTATAAAATGTATTAGCTTGAGTTATAAAAAAAATGAAATGGTAAAAAATAACAAAAAGATATTAAAAGAGGGGAATGAATGGGCCAAAGAGATTTAGGGCCCAATCAATAAATAAACAGAAGAAGTAAAACGGGGAGGTGAGGCGTGTAGATGTAGTGGGCTTTAGGCATTTTTGTGGGGCAAGGCCCAGGGTTTCACAAAATATTGTAAGGGTTTAATTATTTGTTTCATTTGGGACATGGATTAGGGTTTGACATAACAACGGCGCCATTTACTTCGTCACCTTCGTCTTTTCCGGCCATAGCCCACTGAATGAGCTTTCTTCTTCGCCCAAGGCCACCGATCGCCACCTCTGCTTCCTCCCTCTCCATGGGTATGCACAATGGCGCCAAGAGACGGTAAAGCATCCCTCTTTTTCCTTAGGGTTTTGATCTTTTTATATGTTGCATGTTTTACTTTTCATCGTGTTCTGATCTTAAGTGTTATTATCGTTGTTTCTGTTGAGGTATGAAAGGGAATGGAAGAAAATTATACTACCTCTTGGAGACGGAGGAGGAAAGGATTGGGAGGCGCTCAGGCGGCTGGACGGAGGCTTGATGATGCGCGAGCTTTGCTGGAAAAAAATGGTACTCTGTATTCTTCCTTTGCTATGGTTTAATGATGCTGTCTGAAAACCTTGTATCTCTCTCTTCCTCTTCTTCTTGTTGCCTTGATGCCTGCCCTCTTGCTTCTGTTGCTATATGTCTGACCCCTGAATGCTTCTTTATCTTCTTCTTCTTGTCGCCCTGATGCCTGCCCTGTGATGAGGCTTCCTCTGAGGGCCTCTTTGTGCTGCTTTTGAATGCTTGCTTGCTGAGTAAAGATTCGTTATTACTACCCTTTGCCTTAGTTTCCTCGTATGCTGGATATAGTTGCTATGCTTGAGATTGATTTGAATGTTGCTTCAGATATGGTTATAGATTGATGTGCTGAGATATTTGCCTTTGTATGTTTCTGAGTATTGTTGCTGAGGGGCTTTGCTTACGAGTTGCCCATTAGTGTTGGCCTAGTGATGAATGCCATTCTGAGGGTCCGGGTTGCCTTGAATGCTTTTTTTTCTTCTTGTTGGCTTACATGGATGCTTTGATGATGTTGTTGTTGGCCCAGTGATGAAAGTTTTCTGAGGGCCTTGATGGGTGGTTTGAATGCTTGTTGATTTTGTGATTTTGAAAGGTTGAGCTTGAGGGCCTTGAAGCTTTTAGGCTTGATGACAGGTTGGTGCTTAGGCTTGCAAGCTTGGTACAAGTTTAGGCTTTTTTGAAATGGTTTGTGTATCTGGTTTCAAGCAGGCTTATGCAGGTTACTGACTTGGTTGATTGTTGTTCTGGTTTTTGGTTTAGAAAACACAGGTTTAGGTTTCAAGGCTTGGCTTTGTCGTGCTTGATGCAGGTATGAGGCTTGGGAGGTTGGCAGGTTGTGATGTTTATTGATGGTTAAGTCTTGTTGTTAGGTTGTTTGTGCTTTGGATCACCGGTTGAGTGTTTACAAGCTTCTGGTTTTATTTTGGAGACCGTTCTGTAATATCCTTTTTCTTACAGTTTTGAGGGTTCTTCTCCTTTTGATCTCTTTTTCTCTCCTGTGTTTTACTGCAGTTTTTGTTTTTATCTCTTTTCTTGCCTAAAGCCTGAGCCCTGTAAGCCTCCTTCTTTTACTCTCTTTCTCCTCTCTCTTGACTTTAAGCATATTATATTGCTTAGATGTACTTATCCTGAAAAGGCACTGGCTTAGAAAATGATGAAATTGACCTTGCTTGCTTGCATATGTAGTTTAGCTCTGCATACTTTATGTACTGCTTCCATATTTTCTGCTTCTTTGTAACAGTATTTTGATACTTTGATATCTTGAGATATCTTTTGGGCAGCTTGGACAGTTTTAAATGTGAACTCAGTTTGGACTTTGTTGGCCTAGTTCAGTTTGCCTTGTATCCTTGGTTTAGAACTTTTGGAATTATGCAGTACGTAACTTTTGTGCATTTTAAAACTTAAATTGCAAGACATTCCATCCCTCTTTGTGAACCGGGAGAAATCCCGTGATTTGCAGAGAGGGCAAACTGATTCCGGCCAGTCGCCTATAATGATGAACCCAAATTAACTGTTTGTCTTCTATTCATTTTATCTGCAATTGACTTTTCTTTCTTTTCTTATTTTTTTGTAGATAAAATCAAATGAAGCAGAGGGAGCAATGGATGGAAAATGAAGACTTAGGAATTAGGATAGTTTTTATTTCATTTTAAATATTTGTAAAATTATCATTGTAAATACTTTGTAAAAAAATACTGTATTTAAATAATAATTGAAACAAATAAATTAAATATGAATAAAATCTATTTTTTATTAGTTAATTCCTTTTCTTCTTTTCAATTGTTTATTTTATTATTTATAATTCTCAAATTATAATAATTGGAAATAAATTCCAACCATTTTAACTCAGAATAATAAATAATCCATAAACGTTCGGCATCTTGAATAATCAAAGCAATGCACCATCAAATCACACATGCCCAAATGTCTTTTCTTTTTACTGATTTAATCAAACACTGCAAACTCAATCCAAACGCCTCTTTCCAAATTTCATAGTAAACTGAAAAGAACTAAGAATTAATTCTTTCTGAGAAATGTGCGCGCAAAACCCTAGTTCTTGATTAAAATGCCAAAGAAGCGTTCGCCTGATTAAAACCTGAGCCAAACTCAAACAAACCCTAGCAACCTGCTTGAACCGCTTCAAAATCAAAGAAAACCCTAATTTTGTCTGACTGATAAGAAAAGTTTGTTTGACTGAATCTCACGCCAATCTGAAAAATCAGGAAAAGCCCGAAACTGTGGTTTCTTGTGGAAAAATACGAGGGCAAATTTTGGGGTACAACAGTGTCCCCGATCCCTAAAGGATGTTACCATCATTGACCGTTGTGGAGAGTTCCCTAATGTTCCACTCTTGGGTATTAGGGGAGGTATCACTTATAACCTTTGTCTTGCATTATGACAGTTTGGGTATGCATGAAGATATGGTCCCCTTGATGCGCTCATCCATGGTTTCGTATTCGACTACGAAAGCAATGTCCAAGGTTATCGTCAAAGGTTTGTACGAGCTTGGGGCATGTTAAACAAGGTTGATAGCAAGACTTTGGGGAATAAAAATTCCATCCCTCTTGAGACTTACCTCAAAATGGGTAGGAGCTCATGCTCAAAGTCTCATGATGCCGTATCCATCCATCATACATGTGATTATGGAACAAGTTGCCGAAGGAGAAATTCCTTATACCATTCTCCATCCTGACATGCCTACTGATTTTGAGGAAATGTAGAAATCATGGACTCAAATCAAGGGGGAACGAGATACCTTTGAAGTTCAATTTTATGAAAGCGAGAAGAAAGTGTTTGAGCTCACAAGGCAACTTCACGAGGAGCGAAGCCTAGATGACTACATTACACCAAAGAGGATGCATTTGTGGGAGACTTGAGTCATTTATTTTAGGAGTTTATTTTGTCGTCTCTTTAAGACCCATTTGCTTTTTCCATTGTAAGCCCAAAAGGAATTTTTGACTCTGGAACTTATTAATACAATTGATGTTTTGTTTACCTCTTTGATTAAGAAAATTTAAATCTCTTAAAATTCCTTGAAAACATTGCATTCGCATAACATGCATCATATCATGAGAAGGTTCTCTGATGCAGGTTTCCTCATATTTCTACTGTTTATTTCAGTACAAGATGGATCTCGAGAAAACCGTCAAGGACTTACAGACTCAACACACTCAATTTCAAGAGACTCTTCTCAACTTGGCAAAAGGCCAGCAAGAAATGATGCCGCACCTCATCACGAAGAAAAATACCAAGAAGAAAGTTGTGATCAACATGGAGAAGAGGTTCAAAGGCCCTGTCCGACAAGTTCAAATTGAAGAGGAATCCTCCAAGGAGGATGATAATCAAAACGAAGATGCTAGAAGCACCCGTCCTGAGGGTGGAAATAATCAAATCTCTGAAGACGAGGATTATTCTGATGAGCAATACCCACCGGCCGACGACAAATACAAGCAGCTAGAAGACAGATTAAAGGCTGTAGAGATCCAAGTTGTGTCTGGCTTGGACTTTAGATACTTGGGTTTGGTACCTAGGTTAGTCATCCCCCACAAATTCAAAATCCCTATCTTCTCCAAGTACGATGGTGTCTCATGTCCGAAGCTTCAACTAAGATCATATGTCCATAAGATTCAGCCGCTCACCGCTGATAGGAAACTATGGGGGCACTTTTTCCAAGAGTGTCTATCAGGAATGATGTTGGTGTGGTTTTAATAATTAGAAGGGGCTAATATCCATACTTGGGAAGATTTGGTTGCTGCCTTTTACCTCCAATATCAATATCACGCTGATCTTGCACAAACTCGGGTGCAACTACAAGGCATGACCATGGGTTCAAATGAGGGCTTCAAGGAATATGCCAAAAATATGAGAGACTTGGTTGGCAGGGTGCAACCATCTTTAACTGATAGAGAATTGGTAGACATGTTTATGAGTACATTGACCGGTCCTTTCTTCAACTTGTTGATTGGAAGTTCATCATCCGGGTTTATTAAATTGATCTTGGCTAGAGAGAGGGTTGAGAGTGGAATTAAAATGGGGAAGATACCAATGGCCTCCACTTCTAATGCTATGAAAAAACCATTTATTGGTAAAAAAAAGACTAATGTTGTGTATGGATCAAGAAGCCGTATTAAGAATGATCGTCATCATTCAGTAGGGGCAGTATTGATTTCTAACCCAACTCTGAGTCAACGACCACGTCAACAAAACAATCAATAAAGACCAGATTCCCCGAGAAGACAATTTACTATAATCAATATGCAATTATCCCAAGCTTTTCAACACCTATTGAAAGCTGATCTGGTGACATTACGAGACCCCCTGCTAATCCTAACACAACCTCCCCAAAATATAATCCCAATGCAAAATGTGCTTACCATTTAAATAGTCCCGGACATGATACCAATGACTGTTGGGTATTAAAGAACAAAATCCAATACCTGATTGATAACAAGACAATTAAATTCGACCCTCATCTAACTCCCAATGTGATCACCGCACCCATGCCCAGTCATGGTAAGGGTGTCAATGCCATTGAAGACGCCTCTTTTGTTTCCTTCATCAATGATTTGACCACTCCTTTGAAGACTATTAAAAATAATTTTTTGAAAGTCGGAGTATTTCTAGGCTGCCTTGAAGACTCTTATCATTGTACTGTGCAAATTAATGGTTGTACATGGCTGAAGAAAGGTGTCCAACACCTGATGGATAGCCTTGAAATTCTATTTGAGAAAACTCCATCTGGGAAAAGTTTGACCCAAAGTGTATCTCAAGAGCTTGAAGACGTGTCCATCATTACCATTTAAAACGCTCCTATTAGGATCACATCCAAAGTTCCTATTAGGATCTCCGCTGAACCAAGAATAGCGCCACTAATTATCACCACACTGTGGCTAGTCCCCTACTCTTCTGATAAAACTGTGCCCTGGAACTATGGGGCGGAAGTGTATTACCATGGTATCAGACAAGAACCGTGGATCACCAAGAATGAGAATTCTGAAGTTACAAACATTGTTGGATCATGTAAATTTACTAGGATGGGAAGGATCTTCTCACCAGAGATCTCACCTCCGATAACCACTACTACACCCATTCGTATTACTGTTGTTAAACTTGTTGCTGATACTCGACGAAAGGAAACAATGACTGAGCATGCCTGGACGAAGGCGCCCATAAAAGATATTGCAGTTGAGGATCCATCTACCCAAGAGATGGGGAGATTTTAAAAACCATCCGAAAAAGTGACTACAAGATAGTGGAACAGTTAGGGCAGACACCCTCGAAGATTTCCATGTTGTCTTTGTTGCTATGCTCCAAGGCATGTGCCCAAGCCCTGTTAAAATTACTGAAAAAATGCACATGTCCCACAAGAAACTACGGCTGACCAATTTAAAAACTATTTAGCAAGCATGACTGCTGACAATGTTTTGGGTAACCTCGGCGGGGAAGAATCATAACAAAGCTTTGCATGTTTCCATCGAGTGTAAAGGCACCACTTTAGCACATGTGTTAGAAGATATTGTGTCCTCCCTGAATGTCTTACCAAAAGGTGCTCTGGATAGGTTAGACTGTGAAGGTTTAGTACTGAAACCTAGTGACATCGTGGTGAGAGCTTTTGACGGATCAAAGAGAATGGTCCATAGAGAGGTTGATCTCTCTATCGAGGTTGGGTCTCAAGTCTTCAACTCAATATTCTATGTGATGGATATCCACCTGGCTTATTCTTGTCTACTCGGACGCCCATAGATTCATGTGGCATGTGCGGTTACCTCCACACTACATCAAAAGCTGAAGTACTCGGTCTAGGGGAAATTGTCACCGTCTGTGGGGAGGAAGAGTTTATGATCAGTCATTTAAATTCATTCAAATATGTTTAAATGGATGGAGAATTCATTGAGACTCCATGTCAAGCTTTTGAAGTGGTCCATCCAATGACTGTTGTTGCCAAGACTACTCCTACCACTCCCAGAGCTGCTAAATATACACCGAGGATGGCTTCTCTCAAAGATGCTTATGCCGTAGTTGAAGATGGAGGTTGCACCATTTAGGGACAACTCCCTGATATCCCATACAAGTCAGACAAGTTTGGGTTGGGCTTCACTTCCAAGGCTCAAAAAGAGGTTCGACATGCTCGTGCAGGGAAACTGCCTCTCTGTATTAGCAATAATGAAGTTAATGCTCTTGGAGACACTGACAATAACGGTGACTAGGATGACTGGATCTACCAAACTGTTGATGGAGGACACAACAACTGGAAGACCAAGGACTTCATCTCATTCTCCTTCAGCCAGGAGTAATTGTCATTTCCTTTTTTTATTACTTTGAGAAATTTGTCTGTAATTTCCATTAGAACAATGACTTTAAACCACGTGCCTTTCCCGGGGCACAATGGTCCATTTGTTAAGGTTCTGTCATTTTTATATGCCATATGCTCATTTTAATGAAAAACATTAGACTATTTTGCATTCAAATTTTGCGCTCTTTGTCTTTCTTTCACTTTAATGCATTTTCAAATAGTCATGTGGCCTTACATGCACACACACATTAGTAGATCCACATCCACTCTATATCTCATTTACAATGATTCTGCTAATGCCATCTATGACTATGAGAATCAAATCTATTAAGCCGAATACGAAGGTGAAGAAGATTGTGAGATGCTTAAGGAACTCACCAGACTCTTGATACAAGAGGAAAAGGCCATTAAACCGCACGAGGAACCAGTTGAAGTGATAAACTTGGGTACTGAGGCAGATGAGAAAGAAGTCAAGATTAGCCCTAACCTAGAAGATTGTGTCAAAAGAAGATTGGTTCAGGTGTTTCATGACTATGTTGAGGTGTTTTCTTGGTCATACGAGTATATGCCGGGGCTTGATACCGATATTGTAGTTCATCGTCTACCAATGAAAGAAAGTTGTCCTCCGATTAAGCAAAATGTTCATCGCATGCGGCCGATTATGTCTGAGAAGATCAATGTTGAGGTAATGAAGTAGTTCAATTCAAGTTTCCTGGAAGTAACATCATATCCCCAATGAGTTGCAAATGGTGTTCCAGTGTCGAAGAAAGATGGAAAGGTTCGTATGTTTGTGGGTTATATGGATTTAAATAGGGAAATCCCCAAATATGACTTTCCTCTACCACATATCAATGTCTTGGTTGACAACACTTCTCAACACAAAGTTTTCTCCTTCATGGATGGCTTCTTCGGTTACAACCAAATCAAAATGGCACTTGAAGACATGGAGAAAACCACTTTTGTTACACAGTGGGGCACATTCTTCTATAAGTTCATGCCGTTAGGACTGAAGAATACTGACGTGATTTATCAACGGGTTGTGGTGGCTCTATTTCATGACATGATCCATCATGAGATAGAAGTTTATGTTGATGACATGATTGCAAGATTTCAAACTGAGGAAGAACACCATGATCACTTGCACAAGCGATTTGAAAGGTTAAAGAAATATAAACTGAGGTTGAATCGCAACAAATGCACCTTTGGAGTGAGGTATGGAAAACTCCTAGGGTTCGTCGTCAGTGGAAAAGGTATTGAAGTCGATCATGAAAAAGTAAAAGCCATACAAGAAATGCCAGCTCCCTATACTGAGAAGGAGGTCAGGGGTTTCTTAGGTCGACTCAACTATATTTCCCGATTCATCTCTCACTTAACTGCTACTTGTGAGCCATTCTTCAAAATATTGAAGAAAGATGAAGTAGGCAGATGGAATGACGACTACCAAACGGCTTTTGACAAGATCAAGGAGTATCTATAAGAACCTCCAACACTAATGCCTCCATTCAAAGGAAGACCTTTGATCATGTACTTGACCATATTAGAGAATTCAATAGGGTGTCTGTTGGGCCAACAAGATGAGTCTGGTCGAAAAGAGCATGCGACATACTACCTTAGCAAAACTTTTACCGACTGTGAAACGATATATTCACTTCTTGAGAAAATGTGTTACGCTTTGGCATGGGTTGCTCATCGACTAAGACAATATATGTTGACTCATACTACTCTCTTGATTTCTAAGATAGATCCCATCAAGTACATCTTCGAGAAGCCAACTCTCTTCGGATGAATAGCCAGATGGAAAATGATCTTGACTGAATATGACATCCAGTACACTATACAAAAAGCAATCAAAGGAAGTGTGTTGGCGGATCATTTGGCCCATCAAGCTATTGATGAATACCAATCCAGGAACTTTGAATTCTCGGACGAGAATATCATGTTGATAACCGACTATGAAAAGCTTGGACCGTAAGAAGGACCTGAACAAGGATCTCGATGGACTATGGTTTTTGATGGAGCTTCCAATGCATTGGGTAACGAAATTGGTGTTGTGATCATTTCTCCTAAAGGTTGTCATACACCTTTCACTTCCAGACTTTGCTTCAACTGTACCAACAACATGGCTTAGTATGTAGCATGCATCTTGGGTCTTAAGGCTGCCATTGACCTAAGAATCAAATTCTTAAGCGTATACGAAGATTCGGCCCTGGTAATCAGTCAATTTAAGGGAGAGTGGGATACCAAACATCCGAATTTGATCCCTTATAAAGAGCTTGTGCTAACCCTGATCCCATACTTTGAAGAGGTCACTTTGAACATATGCCAAGGGACGAAAATCAATTTCCAGATGCTTTAGTAACTATGTCGTCTATGTTCAAGGTCAATTGGGATAACGAAGCTCCCATAATTATTATTGAAATATTCGATGAACCAGCACACTATTGTGATATTAACACTGGTGAGGAGAAGCCTTAGTTCCATGAGGTGAAAAGGTACATTGAAGCACAAGAATACCCTGAGGGAGCTTCAATCAACAACAAGAAATTCATGCAAAGTTTCTCATCCAAGTTCTTCCTAAGCAATGAGATTTTGTACAAGCGCAACAATGATTCTACTCTACTCCGTTGTGTGGATAAGAAAGAAGTAGAGAAGATCATGGAGGATATGCATGAAGGTATCTTCGGAACTCATTCCAATGGACACACTATTGCTAAGAAGATTATGAGGGATGGTTATTATTGGTCGACTATGGAAACTGATTATCACCACCATTCGAGGACTTTCCATAAATGCCAGATCTATGCTGATAAAGTTCTTGTGCCTCCAATATCATTAAATGTCATGACTGCTCCTTGGCCATTTGTAATGTGGCGCATTGACATGATCAGAGAAATCAAGCCCACTGCATCTAATGGACATTGTTTCATCCTCTTTTCCATTGACTACTTCATTAAATGGGTCGAAGCAGCTTCATTTTCCTCAGTTACCAAAAATGTTGTAGCCCGGTTTATCAAGCATAACCTCATCTATTGGTATGGCATCCTTGAAAGGATCATCACTGACAACGAAACCAACCTCAACAACACTATGTTTACTGAACTCTTCACCTAATTCAAAATCAAGCATCACAATTCTTCTCCATACAGACCTAAGATGAATGGTGCAGTGGAAGCTGTCAACAAGAACATAAAGAAGATTGTGCAAAAAATGGTTGTGACCTATAAAGACTGGAATGAGATACTGTTATTTTCTCTTCATGGATACCATACCTCGGCATGGACATCAACTGGGGCAACCCAATTCTCTTTAGTCTATGGCATGGATGTCGTCCTTCCTTTCGAAGTTCAGATCCCTTCTCTAAGAATTATGAAAGAATTAGACTTAGGCGCAGACGAATGGATTCAGACTAGGTTGGATCATTTAAACTTGATTGATGAAAAGAGGTTGGCTGTTGTCTGTCATGATCAAATGTATCAAAAGCGTATGATCAAGGAATTTAAAAATAATATCAAGCATCGAGTATATCAGACTGGCGACTTGGTAATAAAGCGCATCATTTTACCACAAGGCGATCCCAGGGGAAAATGGACTCCCACTAACGAAGGGCCATTTTTTGTCAAGAAAATCTTCTCAGGAGGTGCTATGATGCTAACCACTATGGAGAGTTAAGATTTCTCTCATCCTTTGAACGCAGACATAGTCAAAAAATACTACGCATAAAGAACGGAAAACCGTATTTGGGAAAAAATTAGGGATATATACAAAATATTGTACACCCGGCAAGTCAAAAACCTGAAAGGGAGGATTGGACAAAAAAGGGTATCCTGGTGGATTAAAAACCGAAAGGGAGGTCTAGGAAAAAGTTAAGGATTAAAGCGTATGACTATGTCCCATTGAATCACTACAACCAGATTTTATTACCAAGGTCAAAGTTCAAAGGGTACAATATCAGTTCAATCAACTTCTTCTGACGGCAAGGGATGATGTTCGAAGACATAAGGGAAATAGTAGAGTTGGAACCCAATGAGATCACTTCAACATGGCTATACATCTTATTTTTGCTTTGTATTATTTTCATTTCACGAAAAATTCTTCTTACTAGGATTTCCGTCTCTTTGTACAAAATCCCATGTTTATAGGCAAATTATCAATACAAATATACTTTGAAGTGCAAAAATTTTGTTTTATTTGTTTTGATTGCAAAAATGTCCAATGACTAAAATTAAAGGAACATATGCATATGAACATGATTAACTGTTAACAAATATATGCATAAGAACATGTGTAAGTACTTACTTAAGGAGCCAAGATAACACCCATAAATCCCTACAGAGTAAATTCATACATTCTATACAATTTCCTTTCAGAGTTCCAATCAACATATCTCTTGGAAACTCTCTTCCCCAGCCAAGTTTGGCCTTCCAAAACTGGAAGAGAAACCTTGCAAAATTCATTTTCATAGTAAAGTCACCATAATACTTCCTCAACCGAGTTCATTTCCCCAACAACCTACAAATTCCCCAGCTTAAGTCTATTTCTCAGATTACTACAAATAACTGACAAAACTCCTCTTCCCCAATAGAGTTAGTACTATCCCCAGAAAGTTACTACAAAGCCTTGAATTTGACCAGATACCAGTTAACTTTATCTTCCCCAGACGAGTCAGAAGCTTAATTATCTCTTTTATCCCCAGTCAGGATATAAAAGTTAAATTCCCCAGTAGAGTAGCGGACAACCAAGGTTCCTAAATTTATAATCCCCAAGCGGAGATCAACATCCCCAGCAAAGCAAACAGGAATCCCTAGCGGAATTATTCTAGACAAAATTGAAGACACACATGTTCTTTATCCTCAACAACAGTCAAGGAGTCATTTTTCCTAGACAAACATTTCACCTTCATACATCATAGCATATACATAAAAAATGCATATAGCACAATCTCATTTATTTTGAGAACATCATTACGCAAGGCATTGAAGGGGTAAGAAAACACTTAGAAGGGGGGGTTGAATAAGTGACTCTTTTTATTTTCAAAACAAAGCTCAACAATAATGAAATGACACAATTATTTTTATCTTGGTTCGTTTGAACTCCAACTACTCCAGTCCATCCGTCAAGGTGATTTCGCCTTTCTTAACAAGGACTTAATCCACTATAATCAACTGATTACAAACACACAACAATTGTTGTGACTAACAATGCACAAGTAATCTTACAAGTGACTAACACCACTAAGACTTAAATCTAGTCCTAGTCTGCTTGAGAAATCTGACCAACCTTGGTCTCTCAAGGAACAATTACAAGAGTTTAATCTTTACAGATAGTGAAATAAAATTTTCTTCTAATCAAGCTATATCACAACTGTGATTTTTCACTTAGAATAAATTGCACAAAGTGTATGAACAAAGAGTTTGTGAGCCCAAAATCTTTCACATAGTTTCTTGCTTCTTTTTGAAATGTAATTCGTTAGTTGGCTTGCAATAAATGTCCTTCTATTTATAGTAAGAACAAAATGACCGTTGTTGCCTTCAGAAAAGTGGAGAGCATTAAATGCTTGCGTGTTTCTTTGCACAATTCCATTTTCCAAGAAAATAGCTTTAGACACTTGAGTGCTTGACGCCGTCTTTGCATTAATGAGTAAACGACAACTTGTAAGAACATGTTTCCTATGCTTGAAAAGACAAGTTGGTTTTAACATTTGTATCAGAACATGCTTCAACGTCTTGATTTCAGAACATGCTTTACTTCATCTTCTAGGAATTGCTTTGCTTGCTAAGAACTTGATCAACACTTGCTTTCAAGTAATCTTCTGAGCAAGGAAACCTGCTAAATGTTAGAAGATATATTTAAATAAAATGTCTTACCAGAGTCAGCAGGTGCGCTTAAAAAAAAAGGTTCTTTCATTAAAGAACTTCTTCATAATTTTTTTGCTTAGCACTTCAGAATGCTTCTTGTCATAATATTATCTGAAATAGTCAAATACGTTCATCAAAATATAAATTATCTAAAATATAATTTATTGTTATCATCAAAACTCTGAGATAGATCAGAACTAATCTTGTTCTAACAATCTCCCCCTTTTTGATGATGATAAAAATTATTCAGATATAGAAATGAAATATGATAAGAGATAAGAATCTCCCCCTAAAATGAATATTTCTATATATAAAATTTCTAAGATTATTTATCAGAGCAAAAAAAATCTTCTTTGATTTCTTCAGAACTTCTTTATGAAGATAATGTGTAGCTGGAATATTCTTTCAGAGTTAAAAGGATACCTGCAAGAAAAAATTCTTGTTAGAACGTCTGAGACTTTAGTCCCATAACTGTTAAATAGTGATTAGTTCAAGAATACACATTTTCTCCCCCTTTTTGGCATAATCAAAAAGTGTTAAAAAATTGAAGAGCTGAAAAGTTTTCATAAAAAATATCCAGAAGTAGAAAACAACAAACAAAAGACAAGAAACAGAAAGACACTAGGATTTCTTAGTAACAAGAGCCATCAGAAGATTATTGATCTCAGAGGAAGATTCTTCTTGTTTCACCATCCAGTTCTTGATTTCTTGATTTGTTTGGTCTTTCTTATCCAAGCGTTCATGTATGACTTCATTCTCCCTCTTGAGCTCTTTCAGAGTGTCCATGATAAGTGAGGTAGGAGCAGAGGATGACAAAGCTTCAGCAGAAACAGGCTTAGAAGCAGCAATTGTTGAGTCAGAATGCACGAAGGTTGAAAGCAGAGTGCCCAGATCTATTGCAAGAGTTGGCACTGGTTCAGGTTCAGCCTTAACAGAAGGTTGATTCAATAGAACAATAGCCAGAGGGTTTGAATCTTCAGAGGATTCTTCAGATTCATCTTCTGATATGTCCATTGTTTCGGCTGGTGTATCAGCAATCATTAACGAAGACTTCTTATTCCAAATGTCAACAGCTTCTGTCTTGAAAGCATGCAGATGTTTGGAAAAGTTGTCCAGCACCTGAAAGTGGCATAAGTCTTGTAGCTTCAGTGACTCAGCATTAAAAGTTCTTATGAAGGTTTCCCATAGAATATCCGTTGCAGCTGTGTTCACGCTTCTGGAGCAATCTTCTTTTAGCAGATTCAACCATGCTTGAACATCTGTTAAAAAATTCTGAAATAATGTATTCACATCTGGCTGAATAGGTTTTGGGACAGCCTTCTTGAAAGTTTTGTTTTTCAAGAATTGTAGAGATTCATAATCCACTACAGTTCTTAAAAAACTAGCAAGTTCAGGATTTTTGGTAGGTTCAAGAGTGGCTGAATGATCAGGTTGGTCAACAAAGTTAGGTGGTGCTGATTGTTCATGAGGTTCAGATTATTCAATAGTTTCAAGTGGTTCAAAAGATTGTTGTTCTGGAATCACTACGCCAAAAAAGACCTACGAAAGCGCTTTTTTTGGCCTTTAAAAGCGCTTTCTAAGGTGGCGCTGCTAAAGGTTTTAGCAGCGCTTTTTGTTTAATGAAAAGCGCTCTCATAGGTCTACTTATGACAGTGCTTTTTCTAAAAAGCGCTCTCTTAGGTAGACCTATGACAGCGCTTTTTCCAAAAAGCGCTCTCTTAGGTAGACCTATGACAGCGCTTTTTCACATAAAGCGCTTTCATAGGTAGACCTATGACAGCGCTTTTTTATGAAAAAGCGCTTTCATTGGTGGCGCTTTTTTTGGAAAAAAGCTTCCATAGGTTGTCTTTTAGCAGCGTTTTTTCTTGAAAAAGCGCTGTCATAGGTCTACCTATGAAAGCGCTTTATGTGAAAAAGCACTGTCATAGGTCTACCTATGAAAGCGCTTTTCTCCAAAAAGCGCTTTCATAGGGTGTTTTTTTTAGAGGTATTATTTATATCATTCATATACCTGCATTGTTTGCCATAACCTGTAATTCATAAATAGCGGTAATGCATTGTAATTCCGATACCCCGTTCTCGTACTCTTTCGACAATCGATTGGAATAAAACCGTGTCTTATCCATGGTTTACGGTTTCTGAGTCAAAACCAATACTCAATATAACAAAATTAAACCAATACTCAATACTTTTCACTAAATTCATTTTATTCTATCAACTACTTTAGTACACAAGTATAACACAAGAAACCATAAACAAGAAACTATCATTGCTCAAAATCAATCATAAATTATGTTTGTATCTCAAATTATATATAAACCATTGTTATCTGTATTCTAACTCAAAGTCAGTATTACAAAATCAACTCTAACAACAACTAAACCAGTCCTTATATTATTCTCTGCTCAATAAAATATTAACACAACTCTTCTTTGGTTTCTTCCAACTGAAGTTTCGTGTAATATGGACATTTGTACTCATCGAAGTACTACATAAGATAACATAATATGCATGATTTAGTTAAAAGTAAAAAATTATATGGAATATCTGAGAAATAATAAAACAAATTCTAAGTTATAAATTCATACCGTGACTGGAATCTCTATTTGATTCAGTTGAATGATTTCTTTGATAAACCGCATAACGATGTATCCGCAATCTATACCGTTTTGTTGTTGAGGACACTACATAGAAAAACAAATAAGAATATATAGTTGTATTGTTTTATCAAATAGCGTAAATATTATAATCAAAATAGTGGAAATTAATATACCTGCACTTTGATCCAATTAATGTTGTTTGATTTAGACCGTCGTACCCGAGCTTCTCTTTGACACCGGAATACTTGTATCGCTCTAACAAAATTAAAAATATATATTTAGAACAATGTCACATAAATAATTAAATACATAAATACACATAAATATTTAGAATAATCTCACTTACGTATCAATCATTAACTTCATATCCGGATAATTTGTCCAATCACCGTCAACCGAATTCAGATAATAGACCACTTCTTTTATAGGATCGATAGCAACCAACAACCAGTGACGTCTATAAATTAAAACAACAGTTTAGAAGAAATTTTTCTACGCAAAAATTACAAATATTAAAATGAATTTAGAATGAAAATCTAACCCTGTAGGAATAGTATTATATGCCCAAAGATATAAGCTTTCTGTACTGCCAGTTGCCATGAATCTTTCGACTAAGTGCTCTCTTACTGAATCCGGTTCCCTACCAATTGTCGCTCCGCTGACACGGGAGGAAGACACAAAATGGAATCTGTTTGACAATTGATTCCCGCGCATCAATTTGTCATATAACAGCCTTAAATAGAAACATAATTAATATTATAGTATATTCATTGAAAATGTTTAAAAAAGATTTCAGCTAATTACATAATATAAAGATGGGGTTACCGGATGTATGCGTGCATAATAATGACGCCCAATTCTTTATGACGGAAAATCTATTCTACGTCCTCATGTCCAATTATTTATGTGCAAGGAAAACCAAAAATACCTTGATCCATATCAATTTGACGAATACCACCATCCATCAAATTTGTTGTTCCCACTATTGTTTCCAGACACTGCCAGTATCGAGGGAAAAATCTAGTGGGCACCCTTTTCTTGGGTGGTACGCCAACTATTTTCTGGCTCACTTGTTGTGACCCATGAAAAGGTACCTAAAAATCATATAAACTCGGTTAAATTATAAAATTATGCAGTTTTTTATTCGGATCATATAATTAACACTTTAAACGTACCTCTTTTGGTGATACGTCAGACTCGTTGTGCCGCAAAATCCCTTTACCCTTAGATGCGGGTGTTGTAGGAGTCTATAATTACCATGGAAATAACTGAGGTTAGAATTGACAGTTGAATATTTAAAGATTCATAATTGTTTTCAACATACCTGATCATCTATGAAAATGAGGTCGGATGGCCATGCAACAAAAGATCCAATTGCATCTCGCAGCATTATGGTCTCAGCAACAATGTCAGGTACCGACAGTAATGCATCCATATCTAAAGCAATGTCAACCGATACTTTCATGTGACCATCCGGAAGCGGTCTATTATGAAGTAAATCTCCCGAACTGTTATGGACTTTTCCCTTGCCAACTAGTCGATAAGTCGGTGACGATAGGTAGAGCTGGCAAGATGAAATGCCCTAAACCAATAATAACCGTTAGAAGTGACTAAAAATATTCTATAGTAATAACGGATATATATTGAAAATTACCTCGGGAAATTTATGCTGAAAGTTGATACTAGCTTTGTCACTAGTTTCTTTTAAGTGTGAACTACTCTTTTCCGCCATATATCTCTCTTTATCCTTCTGCAATTCACGAACTTGAGCTTGTAAATCCTGCAATGTTTGCATCACTTCTGCATTGCTAGGATTTCTTCTCCTTGGATGCTTATACAAAGAGGTTGGAGTCACACCATGACCTTTACCCCTCACCCGACCCGGATACTCATCAATATTTAGTGCTCGACTAAGTATGCTCCTGGTATCGTGAGGATCCTCACCTGGGGATACCGATTGGGACAAGGTCTCCTGTAATTCAATTACATATAAAAAATTATTAGTGGAGATAAAAAATTACTTAAATATTAATAAACATTAATTGATTTAACTAAAGACACAATCTTATACTTACACATTCATCATACACATGTTGGATATCGGGATTAACAGCTTGATCCTTGCCCACACGGGCTTCCTTCCACAACAAATGTGCCGGTAGTGATGTTGCGTCACTTTTCGTCTCTTCTAACTACACAATGACGGAGGTCTTAAGATCATCAACTATATAACACATTGAGAGAATTAATAAGATCGTAGAGTTTATATTTACTTACAATTTTTTCCTCTAAGCGAGCATATCCCAAACACCCTTTTTTGTATGGATATGCGGGTTTTGACGCTCTCTCGCGATTTATAGCACTCACTTTCTTGAAATTCTCATCTCTTCTTTGGCCTACAAAACCAACCCATTCTTCAGGTGTAATGAAGTTCTCATACTTCTTTGGACGTTCCGGATCCTCTTCAAGAAAAATTCCTTCATCATCTTTAAGATACTTGTTGGTTAAAAATGTTCTCCACCCTCTGTGTCTTTTTCCAGCCAAACCCATTATATACTTTTTACGGGTATCTTCAATGTTAAAAGACCTCTACAAAAAAACATACGCATAAAGTGTGTTAGTAAAAGAAATTTAAACACATATTATCGGCAAGATAAAGCAAATAACAAAAACCATATATGTACCTTTATCTCAGTCCAAACTTTCTCCTTAGCCTCATCCAACTCTCCTCTTTTCCATCTAGGAGTGGTGATCGAAATGTGTATACGAACAAGCGTACCAATGTAGCTTGTCAACTTTGCAGCATTAGACCCAATTAATTGGTCATTATCATTCCATTCTACATTATAGGTTATTCCTCTATCTCTATCACGTATGATTCCCCTCATAATAGTAATACCTCGTGTAATATCTTTTTCTGAAGTATTTTCTTGAGTATTTTCAGGAGCATTTTCAGGAGCATTTGCATTATCTTGATTACTAGCCATTTGACCTTAATAATGAAAAAAAATAAACATGAAATGTCAAATAAAAATGAAATGAAAAATATAAAAAAGAAATGACAAATAAAAATGAAATGGCAAATTAAAATGAAATGACAAATATAAATGAAATAGCAAATAAAAATGAAATGACAAATATAAAAATGAAATGACAAATAAAAATGAAATGGCAAATTAAAATGAAATGAAAAATATAAATGAAATAGCAAATAAAAATGAAATGACAAATATAAAAATGAAATGACAAATAAAAATGAAATGGCAAATTAAAATGAAATGACAAATATAAATGAAATAGCAAATAAAAATGAAATGACAAATATAAAAATGAAATGACAAATAAAAATGAAATGGAAAATCAAAATGAAATGACAAATATAAAAATGAAATGGCAAGTTATATATACTATTACCCTTTTCACTAAGGTCTCTTTCTTTTCTTGGTAGGAATGTGTTCTACTCGTCTCTTAACAACGCGGACAGTTGGATTGATCCAAATACCCTCATTATGATCGTTTCTAATACATGATTCATTATCATTTTGATCAGTTATGGTTAAAGATTCAATGTCAACACCAATATCACTTTGATATCCAATGCTTTCATCAATTACTTTGTTAGATAGTAGCACTATAGACCATTTCGTACTTGTCGGATCATTGACATAGAACACTTGTTTAGCTTGAGAGGCTAGAATGAAAGGCTCATCTTTGTACCCCACCCTATTAAGATCCACTTGCAAAAAACCTGACTTATCCATTCGTATGCCATTATTATTTTCAACCCACTTGCAACCAAATATAGGAATCTGAAACTTCTCGTAATCAAACATCCAAATGTGCTCGATAACCCCAAAATATGACAGGTTTGCAAATTTTGGGTTTAAGTCCTTCACACTTGATATATGCATTGCTTCAGCGATCAAGGTGACACCACTATTTTGCATAGTACTTTTGTCATCCTGTTCTTTGGTATAAAATGTGTATCCATTAATTTCATATGTGCTATAAGAAAACACAATTAAACTTGGACCGTATGCTAAACATCTCAATCTTTCTATTACTGAAGCATGATCTGAACGATACTTTGAATAAATATGTTCCTTAAACCATGGTATGAAACTTCGATTGTGCTCTCGTACAATCCAATTCTCATTTCTATTCGGATTTAAACCTCGAAGAACACCCTTGTGAATTTCAACATACGGCTCAACTTCAAGCTCATTATGCAGAACATACAAATGCACTTGATCCCGTTCGACCATTGATACTGTCACAACTTTATTTCCAATTAGCTTCTTACCTTCTTTTTTTCAACAATGTGAGATTTGGGGAGTCCAATTGATTGAACATTTGACAGATATTCAGTACAAAACTCAATCGCTTCTTCAACAATATATTGTTTAGCAATACAACCCTCTGGTCGACTTCGGTTTTTCACATACCCTTTTAATATTTTCATATAACGTTCAGTAGGGTACATCCATCTCATATAAGCTGGTCCGCACAGTTGTGTCTCTTTGACAAGATGAACGACAAGATGAACCATTATGTCAAAAATGAGGGAGGGAAAATACATTTCAAGATCACACAAAGTAACAACTATTTCTTTTTGCAATGTTGGTAAGATCCCAGGATCGATCACCTTGCTGCAAATTGACTTGAAGAAAAAACACAGTTTAGTTATTGCGCTTCTTACTTTTTCTGGAAGAATAGAACGTATACCTATCGGTAGAAAATGTTCCATTATAACATGGCAATCATGCGTCTTTAAACTCTTTAACTTGAGGTCTTGCATAGTCACAAGTCTTCTAATATCTGATGAGTAGCCTTCTGGAACTTTAACCTCACTTAGGAACTTACACAATATTTTTTTCTCCTTTCTGGATAGAGTGTAAACAGCAGGTGGTAGATATGTTCGTGTTCCTTTTTTCACGGGTCCCAATTCAGTTCTTATTCCCATCTCTACCATGTCCTCCCTTGCTTTAAGACCATCCTTAGACTTCCCTTTTAAATTGAGTAACGTACCAATAACACTGTCAAATACATTTTTTTCAATATGCATAACATCAAGAAAATGTCTTACGTACAAAGATTTCCAATATGGCAATTCAAAAAAAATCGACCTCTTCTTCCACCCACCTGTAACAACTTTATGTGCAAAAGGCTTGCCAAACTGAATACTCACATCTTTCACCTTTTCAAATAATTGATCACCTGTCAATCCAGGCGGAGCTCTACGTTGTTCGGTATCTCCGTTGAACACTTTTCTGCATCCACGATATTGATGTTTAGAATTTAAGAATCTACGATGACCGAGAAAGACATTCTTCTGACAAAGTTTCAATCGCATCGTATCGGTTCCATCTTCACAGATAGGACACACTTTTTCACCTTTAATGCTATACCCGGATAGATTTCCGTAGGCTGGAAAATCGTTAATTGTTCCAAACAACATCGCCCTCAAGTTGAAACTTTCTTTCCTATACCCATCATAAACCTCCACACCGTTCTCCCACAAAATCTTCAAATCTTCGATTAAAGGTTCCAAATATACGTCTATGTCATTTCCTGGTTGTTTAGGCCCAGAAATTAACATAGATAACATCATGTACTTACGCTTCATACATAGCCACAGAGGTAGGTTATAAATCATAAGAATTACAGGCCATGTGCTGTGCGAGATACTTTGAATACCGTGTGGGTTCATTCCATCGGTAGACAATGCCAAGCGAAGGTTTCTTGCGTCTTTTCCAAATTCAGGATAATCATTATCAATTTTCATCCACTATGGTGAATCTGCCGGATGTCGAAACTTTCCATCAACAATTCTTTCATCTGCATGCCAAGTTAAATGTCTTGAATCGGTTTCACTACGATACATCCGTCTAAATATCTGAATTATAGGAAAATACCATAAGACTTTTGTCGGAGACAACTTTTTCTTATATCGAGGGGCACCGCATTTAGGACACTCATTTAACGATGCATACTCGTTTCGAAACAAAACGCAATCTTTTGGACAGGCATGTATCTTGTCATAGCTCATGCAAATAGAGTACAACATCTTTTTGGCCTCATACGTTCGATTAGGGAGAACATTATCCTCTGGTAGCATATCTTTCATAAGGGCTAGTAACTCTGTGAAACTTTTATCCGACCATCCATTGCCCGCCTTTAAGTTGTACAACTTTAATACCGCAGACAATCTTGTGAATTTTGTACAACCATTATACAACGGTTTCTCTGCATCGCTTACCAACCTCTCGAACATTTTGGGACAATCATTAAGATCTTCTTCAAGCGCTTATGCAATCTCTTCAACTCGATCATAATCGTATGTATCTGTGCCATTGTCGTTTGAAGCATAGGTCCTATTATCCCCCGATTCATCATTCCCATCACTTTTCTCACCATGCATATTCCAACATGTATAACTTCTATCAATTCCATACCGTATTAGATGCGATGCCAACTGAACCGCGTCAACCTGATTCCCATAACAGCAACACAAACAAGGACATGTCATTCGACCGGGGTCTTCGGCATGCGCAACAGCAAACTTAACGAATTTTGATACCCCGTTCTCGTACTCTTTCGACAATCGATTGGAATACATCCATGTCTTATCCATGGTTTACGGTTTCTGAGTCAATCTGAGCTAAACAAAAACTTAACTTAATCAATTTGTCGAACACATGGTGTGAAATCAATTTTAATCAGATTTTTCTTTGGTTTTGTTGATATGAAAAATCAATTGCAATTTTATAGATTACAATCAACTCAACAAAAAATTGTTTAAAATATTATTGATAAGAAAATTATCTCAATATGTTGATTGCACAATCAATGAATTCATAATTTACAATAAAAATGAGTGAAAGAGAAGGAGAGATAAATTTGTTTAAGGAGTTCTCCTATCGATCTAAGGGCACACCTTCCCTTAATTTCAATGAAATTGAGATAATAACTTAAATGAAATTTCTACGACGATTTTTGCGGCCGTAAGAGCCAACCGTCGTCAATTTTTTGGTTATGTAAAGGCAAAATATATAGAATCCCTTTGGTGGAAGGTACAAGTCACATTTCATGTCTTATGGCGGTCATAAGAACCGACCTCGCTCAAATTCCACGACCGTTCTCCACCAGCCACCATGTTCCTATATACCCATTTTCCAATTTACGCGGCTATATTTTCCAAATTCTATCGCGTTTTCATTTTCTTTCAAAATCGTAAACCCTTGTACTTTTTCCATCCAAACTGAACCGTATTCCATTTTCCTAACCTAAAATTGCAAAAATTTCTTGATCTATCTAATAATATCAAATCTGCAGAATCATTTTTCTCTCACATCTCATGTACAAAGAAATTCAGTGAAGGTAAAAAGATGCAACTTTATTATATTAATTCATTGACAAGGTAAAAAGATTTTATACAATAATATTTTGTATAGATTGAAAAGAAGAAACAATCACCTGACGGTTCTCTTGTTTTATGACGATTTGACACGTTTGAGTTCTCCGGTGAGATATGTTGCTCTGAATCGAAAGGTCCTGAAGAAGTTAAAGAAACCGATTAATTTCCAAAACACATTAAACAAACATCAAAAGACAGAGAGCCTTAATCGGGAATCACAATTACCTGCCGTCCAACTAGTGTGAATGAGAAACACTAACTGTGCCTGCTAATCAATGAAACAAGAATTTTGTATGTCACTATGGCTTCCAAGAATATATTCCATGCTCGATTATTCAATAAACGCTCAATAACTTTTAAAACATAATCACCTAACGGGAACCAAAAATTCAAGCTCTTATCCAATTCAAGTTCATGATATGAAAAATCAAGCTCAAAGTAAGCTAAAATCAACCGAACCAAATTCTGGGAAACAACTATGTAATCCTAATAATGCTCAATAAAACTCATCTCAAACAAGTGTTCCATGTGCACACGATAAACAACAATACCATAACCGAGTTCGTCATTCAAAACCAAATCACACAATGTCATCACAAATTCAAAGCCAACATGTTTTAAAACAAAATTAGGAACAATCAAAATCAACACCAAGTTTAATTCATTCAACATTAACTCAAAATGAAATAACATAATAATAACATCATTAGAAAATCATCAAAGGGTTTTAGGAAACTTTCAAAAATCATCAAACAACAACAACAACCAATACACTGTAAATGAGAAGAAAATAATAATCAACGAACCTTGTGAAGAGAGGGACGACTCATGGGCGGCGATGAGAGTTGACGATGGTGGCTACCGTGAAAAATCGCTTTCGACGAAGAAGATGAACAGGAACGGGAACGAAAGGGTTTGGAAGAGAGGAAACACAAAAGCCAGTACGAACACACAACACAGATTTAATCAAAAACATTAAAAATTATTATAAAACAACCTACAAAAGCGCTTTTAAAAGCGCTTTCTAATGGTCATGTATAACAGCGCTTTTTCATAAAAAAGCGCTCTCTAAGGCTGCCCTTTAGCAGCGCTTTTAAAAGCGCTTTCTAAAGGCCATATTTAGCAGCGCTTTTGAAAAGCGCTCTCTAAGGCTGCCCTTTAGCAGCGCTTTTTGAAAAGCGCTTTCTTAGGTTCCCTCTGAAAGGCACCCTTTAGCAGCGCTTCTCAAAAAGCGCTTTCTAAGGGTGACCTTTAGCAGCGCTTTTGAAAAGCGCTTTCTTGAGGTACCCTTTGAAAGCGCTTTTTTTAAGCGAATTTTTTTTAATACCTATAGCAGCGCTTTTTCCTAAAAGCGCTTTCGTATGTGTGATGCTAAAGCTTATTTTTGGCGTAGTGAATATGAGGGGGTGAGAGTATAGGTGAGTTTGGTGTTTGGTGTTGTGGAGTAGGTGGAGTGACATCAGGTGAAATTATTATTATATTATCAGGAGTGGGAATGGAGTTCTGAGGCTGTGGTCGATTCATAGCAAAAAAGTTTTCATATGGTAAGTTGAAAGGAGGCTTTATAGTTGCCAGAGGTTCATTTATCCCTGGAATTCTCCAAGAGCCAGCATCATACCATCCAGTGGGTCTGGGTGATAGAGGTCTGGGAGGAGGTCTTGAAAAATGTTCAGCAGGAATGGGTTGAAAAACAGATGGTTTAGGGGGTTCTGATTGAGAAGGTTCTGATTGGGTGTCAGAGTGTTCATCAGAGTCAAAATTGCTCAAATATGATAAAACTTGATTTTTATGAGGGTTGTCAGCAAGGGAGTCAGATGGTAAGGTCAGGTCAATATCAACATCTATATCTCCTAAGGTTTGGGATGGTTCAGCAGATGTAGATACATTGACAGAATCATAAACAATGATAGTTTCAGCGGGTTTACCTGTCTTCTTTTTCTTCTTCTAAGGAGTGGCAGAAGGTCCTTCTACAACTTTTCTCTTCAAAGATTCTTAGAGAACAACATCTGGAGCAGCTTGATTTCTTCCTTGGAGCCAAGCTGGATCAATAGGTGTTCCATTCTCTTTGCAGATTTCAATGTAGTGCAGGATGATACGTGGATGATCTCCTGAGTTGAACAGAGGAAAATCAGCAATAGGTATCCTTCTCCTCTTCACAACAGCTGACACATACGGAGTTGGTTCCACCAGCAACTTGTCAATTATTTTCCTTTTCAGTAAATTCTTCCCAGTCATAGTCTTACCACAAGTAGGTTCTAACTCCCCCAGAAGATTGGCTTCATCTAGGTGAGCAATCAGACCATTCTCAGTCAGAATATCTGATATTAATCTACCCATAAGAATCCAATTCCTTTTGGATTTGGGGTTTTTCATCTTTTCAGCTTCCCTAGTCTCTTTTACACGGTTCCAGAGATGTTCAAACAACAAATAAGGCAAATCAATTTTTACATTTGTTCCAAGGTAGAACAATAAGTATTGTTGATCAGCATTATTGTAGTCTGGAGAGCTGGTGTCCTTCCTATGGTGAATACATCCATGGATAATCCTTGCCCAAATCTTGTATTTATCTTTCAAGTCCCTGACTTTTGAAGATCCTTGGCCATTTGTAAAAATCTCTGAGTAGACCCTTGACATTTCTATTCTTCCACTTGGCATACCTGTAACTCCAAGTCCTTTAAACCCTAGCAACTTTTTGATTTTATTTTCTGTAATGGATATTTACTTGCCCATTATGAAAGAGAGGATAACCTTAGGGGTTGCAATAGCATGTATCTAGAATTCCTTCACTAGATGTGGAAAGATTGGAACAATGAGACGATAAAAAAAGTTCTCCCAACCTTAAAACTTAACAGCAGGGAACAAGTCAAAACCATTTTCTCTTAGATTCTCAAAATCTACCATTAACTCACTTAAAACTTCCAAACTGTCTACCGGAATGAGAGTTGTTCTTTCAGGCATTATGTATTGCTCAGAGTGGGTAGAAGAAGAAGAAGCCATTGAAGTTCTTTAGAGATGAGAGTTTGAAGAAAAGGGTTTAAGAGAAAAGTACAGAAACGATTGAGTTTGAAAGAGACGGTAAAGAATGAAAAATGGTTTTTCAAAAAGTTTTTATATGCAAAAAATTTCAGAAATAGGTTTAGGAATAAAATTAAAAAATTATTTAAGACGAATTTAAAATTAATTTAAAAACGAATCTCATCATTACATGCATTTAATGATTTTGCTAAAAATAAGGGGAAAACGTGAGATTATGGCTAATCATTAACAGTTACCTAGAACGTCATCAGTAGCTTTTGCACGCATGACCTTTCAGAAACACACCACGTGTTCATCTTCTGAAGGATGCATGTAACAACTGTTTGTTCTAATGAATTTCTGAACTATACTTAGAAATGAAGCGTTAGAACATTTCAGAACTTTTCATATAGCTTCTGATGCAACTTCTCTTCTAACTTCTGAAGAGTTGTTAATCAGAGCATTCATTTCAGAATATTCTGAAGTCAAACACAGAAGATAAATATTATTTTATTCAGGACATAATTCCATACAAATATTTTTCAAAATTAAATTAAATCTATCTTCTGAAAGGGGTTTGGTAAAAATGTCAGCCCATTGATGGTCTGTTTTTACAAAAATTAAGTGTAAAATTCCCTTCTGAATATAGTCCCTTATAAAATGATATTTAATTTCAATATGTTTGGCTTTAGAATGTAAAATTGGATTCTTAGAAAGAAAAATAGAAGAAGTATTGTCACAGAAGATAGGAATCTTACTTTCATAAAGATTGAAATCTTCTAGTTGACTTTTCATCTAAATCATCTGAGAACTACATCCAACAGTAGATATTATTCAGCTTCTGTGGTTGAAAGTGCAATTGTTGCTTGCTTCTTGCTATACCACGAGATAAGATTGTCACCCAGAAACTGACAGCTTCTAGAGGTGCTCTTTCTTTCAATTCTATCTCCAGCAAAGTCAGCATCACAATAACCTACTAGTCTGTAATCTTGTGATCTTCTGTAACACAAACTCAAATTAGTAGTACCTTTCAGATACCTAAGAATTCTCTTAACAGCTGTTAAGTGAGATTCTCTAGGATCTGATTGGAATCTATCATACAAGCACACGCTAAATAGTATATCAGGTCTAGTTGCAGTCAGATAGAGAAGGGATCCAATCATACCTCTATAGAGCTTCTGATCTACCTTCATACTTACCTCATCTTTTCCCAGAATGTAGGTTGGATGCATAGGTGTCTTGGCATCTTTGCTTTCTTACATCTGAAATTTCTTCAGAAGTTCTTTAACATACTTCATCTGATGTATGAAAGTACCTTCTAGAGTCTGGTTGATTTGAATTCCCAGAAAGAACTTCAATTCTCCCATCATGCTCATTTCAAATTCTGCCTGCATGGTCTTAGCAAATTATTTTCCAAGGGAGATATTAGAGGTTCCAAAAATTATATCATCAACATAAATTTGACAAATTAAAATATCATTTTTAAATGTCTTTCTGAAAAGAGTTGTGTTCACTTTCCCTCTGCTAAAATATTTTTCTAAAAGAAAATTACTCAGACGATCATACCAAGCTCTGGGAGCTTGTTTTAAATCGTACAAAGACTTTTTTTAATTTAAAAACATGTTCTGGATGTTTTGAATCATTAAATCTAGGAGGTTGATGGACATAAACTTCTTCTTTAATATAGCCATTTAGAAATGCACTTTTAACATCCATTTGATATAATGAAATGTTATTTTATACAGCAAAAGAAATTAATAATCTTATAGACTCTAACATGGCGACTGGGGAAAAGGTTTCATTATCATCAATTCCTTCTTGTTGACTATAACCATGTGCAACCAGTCGTGCTTTATTTCTTATTACCTCTCCTTGATCATTCAATTTGTTTTTGAAAACCCATTTGGTTCCTATAACGTTGAATCCTTTGGGTCTTGGAACTAGATTCCATACATCATTTCTGGAGAATTGATTGAGTTCTTCTTGAATTGCTAAGATCCAATCATTATCTTTTAGAGCTTTATCAATGGAAGTTGGCTCAATCAGAGAAACCAAACCAAACAAAGATTCTTCATTGATTCTGAGAGAGGATCTTGTTCTGATGGGATCTTATTTTCTTCCAATGATTACGTCTTCTTTGTGGGCTGAAGATATTCTAGGAAACCTTTTCTGAGTGGGTTGATCAGAGATTCTGAGGTTGTCCATAACATTGTCAAAAGGATGATCTATTGAGTCTTCCTTTGCTTCCGAGTCTTTCTTTTCTTCTGAAGTTTCATAGTTTGAGGGATGATCTTCTGTACCTACAGAAAAATCAATTTGCTTTGGCTGTGGCTGGCCAAGCTTATCATCAAACCTGACGTTGATTGATTCTTCAACAATCAGAGTTTTTGTGTTATATATTCTATAGCCTTTTGAGCGTTCAGAATATCCAAGCAGGAAACACTCTTGTGTTTTAGAATCAAACTTGTTTAGAGTTTCTTTGGTGTTTAGAATAAAACAAGTACATCCAAAAGGATGGAAATAAGAAATGTTGGGTTTTCTGTTTTTCCACAATTCATAGGGAGTCTTTTCAAGAATATGTCTTATAGAGATTCTATTCTGAATGTAACACGTTGTGTTCACAGCTTCTGCCCAAAAGTGCTATGCCATATTAGTTTCATTGATCATGGTTCTGGCCATTTCTTGTAATGTTGTATTCTTTCTTTCTACAACTCCATTTTGCTGGGGAGTTCTAGGACAAGAAAAATTACGAACAATACCATTTTCTTTAAAATACTTTTCAAAATAATGATTTTCAAATTCACCACCATGATCACTTCTGACTTTTATGATTTTAAAATCTTTTTCGTTTTGCACTTGAGTACAGAAGTCAATGAACACAGAATGTGACTCATCCTTGTGTTTTAAAAACTTTACCCATGTCCATCTGCTGAAGTCATCAACAATGACCAATCCATACTTCTTGCCTCTGATGGATGCAGTTTTAACTGGCCCAAACAGATCAATATGAAGTAACTCTAATGGCTTAGAGGAAGAGACAACATTTTTGGATTTAAAAGAAGGTTTTGAAAATTTTCCTTTTTGCCATGCTTCGCACAGAGCTTCTGAGTTGTACTTCAGATTGGGAAGTCCTCTGACTAAATTTAATTTATTTAGTTGAGAGATTTTTCTAAGACTGACATGTCCCAATATTCTGTGCCATACCCATTGCTCATTCCCAACAGACAAAAGGCATTTGACGTTTTGAGATTTAAGATCTGATAAATCAATTTTGTAAATGTTGTTCTTTCTCTTTCCAGAAAAGAGGATTGATCCATCTTTTTTACTTACAGCTTTACAGGAGTTTTGATTGAAGATAATGTCATAACGATTGTCACTTAATTGACTTATGGACAATAGATTATGAGCTAATCCTTCTACTAATAAAACATTAGAGATAGAAGGAAGGTTACCGTTTCCAATGGTTCCAGAACCAATAATCTTCCCTTTCTGATTACCTCCAAACTTCACGACTCCTCCAGCTTTAAGTTCCAGGCTTTGGAACATAGACCTTTTTCCGTTCATGTGTCGTGAGCACCCAGAGTCCAGGTACCATGACTGGTGTCTCAATTGAGCTGTTAAGGACATCTGCAACAAATATTATTTTATCCTTAGGTACCCATATCTTTTTGGGTTAGAGTGCTTAAAGTTCTGTTTGAACTTTGGGTTAGCATAAGAGTTTCCAGAATGTGATGTATATTTTATATCATGTGAGTGTCCAAACTTGAATTGTTTATTCAGAGGTTTGTAAGTGAAAGTCATTTTAGAAACAGGTTTTGGTATGTATGTCTCCTTCCCTTTGGGAGGTTCATATCCAATTCCTCTTCTATTTTTCCCACTAACTCCATAGATTATTGAAGCCATTTTGCTTCTATCTATGCTTTTAGCTAGGAAAGTTTGAAAATTATAGTCATATTCTTTCAGAATATCTTTTGAACTAGACACAGATTTTGAACTAGAAGTTTTTTGAACATTTTGAATTTCTTCTTTAAGTTTAAAATTATTTTCTAAGAGTTCAAATTTTTCTACTTCATGTTTCTAAATATCAGATGCAAGACTCTTCTTGAGTTTCTTGTATTTGATTTTGAGTTTACTATAGTTTTCCAGGAGTTCTGATAAACTAACAACAAGTTCATTTCTAGTGAATTCAGAAAATACCTCTCTTGGTTCTGACTCACAGTCTGAGCCATCTGATGTGGTAGCCATCAGAGCTAGGTTGGCATTTTCATCTTCAGAACCAGATTCATCTTCAGAAGAGTCTGAGTCATCCCAGGTTTCCCTCATCCCTTTCTTCTTACCAAGCCTTTTCTTTGGTTTTTCTTTTTGAAGCTTTGGACAATCACTTTTGTAGTGACCAGGTTCTTTGCATTCATAACAGATGATCTCTCTTCTGTTTGACTTTTTATGTCCAGAAGATTCAAGTTTATCTTCTGACTTCTTGAAGTTTCTGAACTTCTTTTGTCTGTGCTTCCACAGATGATTGATCCTTCTGGAGAGCAAGGATAGTTCGTCTTCTTCTGACGTTGATTCTTCAGAGTTTTCCTCTTCATCCTGAAAAGCGTTAGTATCAAATTTCTTTATTGATTTAAGGGCTAGAGACTTACCTTTCTTCAGAGGCTCGTGCTCATCAAGTTCTATCTCATGACTTCTGAGAGCGCTGATGAGTTCCTCCAGAGACACGTTGTTCAGATCCTTTGAAACTTTAAAAGCAGTGACCATTGGTGCCCATCTTCTGGGTAAGCTTTTGATGATCTTTTTAACATGATATGCTTTAGTATATCCCTTGTTCAAAACTCTTAGACCAGCAATCAAAGTTTGAAACCTAGAGAACATTGCTTCTATAGACTCACTTCAACTTTGAAGGCTTCATACTTCTGAACTAAAACCAGAGCTTTAGACTCCTTAACTTGAGCGTTTCCTTCATGAGTCATTTTAAGAGACTCAAACATATCATGTGATGTATCTCTATTAGTGATTTTTTCATATTCAACTTTAGAGATAGCATTTAGAAAAATATTTCTAGCTCTATGATGATTTTTAAATTAAGCTTTTTGTAGTCTATCCATATTTTTTCTGTCAACATTGTTTCCTTCTGAGTCAGTAGGATGTGTGTAACCATCCAAAACTATATCCAATAGATCACTATCATGACCTAGAAAGAAACTTTCTAGTCTGTCTTTCCAGTACTCAAAATCTTCTCCATCAAAAATAGGAGGTTTGTTGTAACTATTGTTGTTTTGTTCAACAGCCATTGTGTTTTTTTCTGGATCTTTTCCTGACACGGTTAAGTGTTGTGCTCAGAGTCAAGCTCTGATACCAATTGAAGGGGTAAGAAAACACTTAGAAGGGGGGGTTGAATAAGTGACTCTTTTTCTTTTCAAAATAAAGCTCAACAATAATGGAATGACACGGTTATTTTTATCCTGGTTCGTTTGAACTCAAACTACTCCAGTCCACCCGTCAAGGTGATTTCGCCTTTCTTAACAAGGACTTAATCCACTATAATCAACTGATTACAAACACACAACAACTGTTGTGACTAACAATGCACAAGTAATCTTACGAGTGACTAACACCACTAAGACTTAAATCTAGTCCTAGTCTGCTTGAGAAATCTAACCAACCTTGGTCTCTCAAGGAACAATTACAAGAGTTTAATATTTACAGATAGTGAAATAAAATTTGCTTCTAATCAAGCTATATCACAACTGTGATTTTTCACTTAGAATAAATTGCACAAAGTGTATGACAAAGAGTTTGTGAGCCCAGAATCTTTCACGTAGTTTCTTGCTTCTTTTTAAAATGTAATTCGTTAGTTAGCTTGCAATAAATGTCCTTCTATTTATAGTAAGAACAAAATGACCATTGCTGCCTTCAGAAAAGTGGAGAGCATTAAATGCTTGCTTGTTTCTTTGCACAATTCCATTTTCTAAGAAACTAGCTTTAGACACTTGAGTGCTTGACGTCGTCTTTGCATTAATGAGTAAACGATAACTTGTAAGAACATGTTTCCTATGCTTGAAAAGACAAGTTGGTTTTAACTTTTGTATCAGAACATGCTTCAATGTCTTGATTTCAGAACATGCTTTACTTAATCTTTTAGGCATTGTTTGCTTGCTAAGAACTTGATCAACACTTGCTTTCAAGTAATCTTCTGAGCAAGGAAACCTGCTAAATGTTAGAAGATATATTTAAATAAAATGTCTTACCAGAGTCAGCAGGTGCGCTTAAAACAAAAAGGTTCTTTCATTAAAGAACTTCTTCATAATTTTTTTGCTTAGCACTTCAGAATGCTTCTTGTCAAAACATTATCTGAAATAGTCAAATACGTTCATCAGAGTATAAATTATCTAAAATATAATTTATTGTTATCATCAAAACTTTGAGATAGATCAGAACTAATCTTGTTCTAACAGGCATTTCATACATCACGACATTGCATACAACTAACTCTTTATCTTTCCAGGTAAAAGTTATCAACCAAACAAGTATAATCAGTATTTCTCAAATTGGTCAGAGATTGATTCCCGAAACAAGCTAGGGAAACTATCTCTACGACCAACAAAAAATGGGTTACAGATTAATACTTGAAACAAGACAGGACAATTATCTGAAGAACCAGCCACATATTAATACCTGAAACAAGATATGACAACTATATGTGAAAAACAAATTATAGTTTAATACCTGAAACAAGACAGGACAACTATCTATATGACCAGGTCAGAGGTTAATTCCTGAAAAAAGTCGGGGCAACTATCTCTACGACCAACAAAAAACAGGTTCCATATTAATTCCTAAAACAAGCCAGGGAAATTATTTGTGAAGAACAAGCTAATTGTAGATCAATTCCCGAAACAGGACGGGGCAACTATCTACATGAACAGATTGATGATTAACTCCCAAAAATGGACGAGGAAACTATCTTTCTTTCTCTTTGGTCAGATAAAGATCAATTCCCTAAACAGGATGGAGCGACTATTTTTATCACCAAGTGGTACAAACTCTCGAAACAGGACGAGTTTACCAACAAACTGGTTGTAGATCAATTCCTGAAACAGGACGAGGCGACTATCTACATAAAAAGATTGAAGATTAACTCCTGAAACAGGATGGGGAAACAATCTTTCTTTCTCTTTGGTCAGATAAAGATTAATTCCTGAAATAAGACGGGGCGAATATCTTTATCACCAAGTGGTATAAACTCCCAAAATGAGACGTGTTTACCAACAATCTAATCATATATCAATTCCCGAAATAGGACGGGGAAATATCTATATGATAAACAGCTACTCAAATACCTTTCCCCAAAGGATCATCCTGGAAAGCACTTCTCAGATTCAGTCAAGTGTAAACTCATTATCTCTGGATGGCATCTGTAAGCCCATCTCTGTCACCTCTCCAAATGGCATCTCTAATCCCATTCCCGATATAATCAACCAACATTATCACTTCAAATACAAACGAGTGAAAATTTCTAGGGTGCTTTAGTGTTCAATCATCTTCCACCTTCAAGTTACGAATGAAGGACACGCCAATCTAACTCTTCAGGTCTAAAAAGATTGAACAGTGGAAGCTGTTGTACCCCAAAATTTTCCCTCTCTTTTCTCAAGACATTTCTCACAAAGGATCTCCAATGCTCAAGGATTCTCAAGAATTGATCAGACAAACTCATTTCCTGAGCATTGAGGCCACAACTTAGGGTTTTGGTTTTCACAAGGGAGATTGGATTTATAATGCTTCAAAATAATTTCATGGTTCATTATGGGTCTCCAAGAATACCCATTCCAAGTTTCAAGTCTTGGATCACAATTTTGCTCAGTCAATTGAGTAGATGACTGGAAATCAACAATATTGGATAAAAAGTCAACTGTGGTCAACCTACAGTCAAACTTCAAGATTTTTGGCCAATATCAACATTTTGAAGTCACATCCATAAATTGATCAAGCTTGGATCATAATTCTTCAAGAAAAGTCTTCAAATCATCAAAGGGGCAAAATGGTCAAAATTAGGGTTTTGACTGAGAGTGACTGATTTTTGACTTTTGACCTAATACATGACCTAATGGTTTGAAGTGTGACCTTAATAATTCAAAAACAATATCTTTACCTAATTTTATGGCTCAAATCATTTATCAAGATCAAACAATTGACAGTTGAGATTTGATCAATTGATGAAAAAGTCAACTGTTACACCAAAAGTCAAACTTTAACTTTTTGGTCAACATTGTGTTTCAAAGATAAATATTCATCAAGATACTCAAAAATATCAAACTTGGTCAATAAGAGTCAAGAAAATCAAGAAAGTCCACAAATAGTCAAGGTTTTCAAGACTTAGAAAATTTTCTAAGTACATTTTATACTTGATAAATTCATTACTTCATGACCCTTTTTCAACAAGATGCAAGATTATTCAAATAAAACTTTCAACATGAAAGTTGTAGATCTTGATGAATTATACAACTTTTTATAAGGGTTGATGTCCAAAAAATGCTTAGATTTGAAGATATAAGTCCATGAAGTCATGACATTTTTCATAAAACACTTGGTGAAAATTTTGACAAGATTAGGCAGCTTTTTGACCTAACTTCTTGGCCAATTTTAACCTAGATCGAAGATGATTTAGCCAAAATGGTAAACCTTAAGATTGTATATAATTTTTCAAGCTTTCCAAAATGTCCAAAAACTTGAAGATGTCATGCTTGAGCTAAGAGAATCGAAGATAAGAAGTTGGGCATCCATTCTTGAATTACAAGCCATTTTCTTGATAAACACATAACAAAATCTCAAGACATGTTATATATATCTCACTTTGCAGGCTTCTAACTTGCATTTCACTCCATAATTATTTAATTACACAACTATTAGAGCTTTGATTCAAGTGTTTCAACCTTTGTCCAAGCTACATTTCTATTTATGGCACAAAGTCACCATTCTCATTCTTGAAAAGTTGCTTTAATAACAAAGTCAACTTGTCTTAAGCTTTGATATTGTTCCTTCTACACAAGCTTCATCTATAAGATCAGTGCAAGCATGTTTAAAGTTTCTAGACACATTACAAGCCTTGTACCTTGCCTTGAAACCATATTTGTCAAGCTTGCTTCAAAAACAAGTCAAGCAAACACAACATGTGATTTTTTTTGTTTCTGACCACATTAAGCTCTCAAACCTTTTCCTATAAGTTGAGACATCACCTACAAGCCAAAGACACGAATTTGCAATCCTAAAAACTTCCACCTCATAATCCACTCGTGCGTTTCTTCTCTAAATCAATCCTAAAGCTTCCTTACATCAAATAAAACTCATCCCCATCCCTGTTTTGGAACTGTAACACCTCCTTCATTATCCTCCATAACCAAAATCAGTCACCGGCACATTGACTTCTCTAGCCCGATTCAACCACTCTCATCCCAAAGTAACTATTGAAATTATCTTCCTGGAGGTTCGGTGAAGCTAACCAGATCATTACAACACCTTGAAGTATGCTCAAACTCAAAACACGATGTCCATCTGCAAGGTGAGTTTTCTGAATTTCTAACTCTTCATACAAGCATCATTTGGCTTTGATTTTAAAAGATAAAATGTAGACATCATAGCCCTGAAAATTACCATTCCTTTAGATTTAATTTATGTTGCATGAGCATAGAGAATTTTGAAGTTGAACTTATAAAAAAAATTAGGTTAAATTTGGTAACAACGAAAATTCTCATTCATCTTTGATTTATAGTTTATGAAATTTACATGGTTGGACTCATGGTTAAAAATGCAATAACTTTCATGTTTACATTTCCTGATTTGGTTAAGAAATGAGGAAGTTTAAAATTTGAACAACGGTGTTGTTGATCCTAATACGCGCGCAAGGTTGAAGATGAAGTTCAAAATACTAGGGTTGGGTTTATCTTAAATTTATTACAACATGTTTTATACACGGATGAAACAGCCACCCCAGTGGCAGGAGGAGCGCTTATAAGGCATTGGTATAGGGGGGCCTAGATTCGAGCCCCAGCGTCCCAATTTGTTATTTTTCTCACATATTTGTGTTCCTTTTTGTTCAAACAGCGCGCCTGGGCCTCCAGCATATGGGCCTCAAAATTTTTATCCCACTAACACCCCTTGTTTGCTTAACAACAGCAAGCCCAAATATTATTTATTTATTTATTTTATTTTTGTGACTAAAACAAAACAGTTTTGGGCCTAACACCAAACTCTTTTACTTTCTAACCACCCATTTTCTTTTCAAACCCCCCCTGACTTTATATTTTATTTTTAATTTTATTTTGTTGCCTTTTCTTTTATTTTATTATTATTTTTATACAAAATAATATATTTTATTAAAAAACTTTAAAATAAAATATTTTATTTTATTTTCACTTTATTTTATTTCCTTTAAACAAAATACCTAAAAATATTTTCTTAAAAAATTAATTTCTTTTTTTAAAAGTTAACTTAGACTTAGGTTTTGACTTTAATTTTATCTTTTAATTAAATTAACTTAAACTTTAGGTTTCTAATTAATCAACTTCTTTTTAAATCAATTAGGGTAATTAAAACTCTTTTCATACAAAAAAGCCATAAAAACAATCTTCTTTTCTTTTACATTATCTTTATATTCTTGTATATTTTGTTTTGCATTATTCAATTTGGTTGTAATAGTAATTAGGGTTTATTTTACTTGTCATCCCCATTTGAAAATTTGTATCCCACATCCCAAAATATTGTAATAGCGTAGGACTTTTAATTTCTGCAATTTATCGCTTTCCATATTATTGCTAGTAATTATGGTTTATATGGCAAGACTTAAAACCAAACATTGGACAACCCTAATTCAAGAAAAAATAAATGAAAAAAATACACCTTGAACACATACACCTCTAGGGTTAACCCACACTTGTTTCCTTAGATTAAAAATAATCATGTCCTTCGAATGTGGGATACTTTAGCAAAGATCCTCGATTACAAGATCGTAGTCCCCCGATGATCCTTCGACGTTGCCTTCGGTAAGCGATCTTAGACCCTTATGACAAATTGCTAATGTATCTTACAATGTTGCCTTCTATGATTGTACGATTACTCACGTCTGTCCCTTCACATTCAATGATATGGTATCTTACCAAATAATAGTGAGATAACACTATCTAAAGGAAGAGGAATGGAACAAATACTTTATTTTGAGTAGGTGGAACACTCGTAGTTGCTTACTCACAGAAATTTCAAAACAAACATCTTTCAAAACACACCAACATTTTCATGAAATATTTTCAAAAGTCAACACTTTGTATACATTCTTATAGAGAAAAGAATCATTACAAAGTTCGCCTAAATGAAGGCACTTTTCAAAAATACTTTCAAAACAAATTACAAGCACATTTACAAAGCATTTCAAAGTGAGCTAGCAACTAAGAGCCCATAGATAACTACGGATGAAAAGGGTGCTAACACCTTCCCTTTTCATAACCTGCCCCTTGAACTCAAGAAAAATTCTCAAAAGGTCTTTCCTGTTCTTTTCACCCTTTCCTTTATTAGATAAAAGAAAAGTCGGTAACGACTCTTGCTATCTGCAACAATTGCAATCAAACGTAAAACACCAAGTGAGTTCTCCCACCGTATTACAATATCCCTAATTTTTGCTTGAACCCTTTTGTTTCGTCGGGATGCACTTATTTTTTCCTAGGCCAATCAACCTAGTGAGTCTCTTTTATGCGTATTATTTTTTAACTATGTCTGTGTTCACAGGGTGTGGAAATATTCACCGTCCATGGTGGTAAGTATCATAGCACCGCCAGAAAATTTCTTCCTAATCACAAATGACCCGTCATATGTGGGAGTCCATTTTCCCATGGGATCACCTTGTGGTTGGATGATGCACTTTATTACCAAGTCACCAGCCTGGTACACCCGATGTTTTACTTTCTTGTTAAAGACCTTGATCATGCACTTCTGATAAATCTGACCATGACAAATAGCTGCGAGCCTTTTTTCATCAATCAAATTTATTTGGTCGAGTCTAGTCTGAATCCACTCATCTTCATCTAAACCCGCGTCTTTCATAATCCTTAGGGAAGGAATCTGGAATTTGATAGGTAAGACAACTTGCATACAATAGACTAGAGAGAATGGGGTTGCCCAGTTGATGTACGTACTGAAGTGCGATAACCATGAAGAGCAAATGTTAACATCTCATGCCAATATTTGTATGCCACTATCATCTTCTGAAAAATCTTCTTGATATTATTGTTGGTGGCTTCCATTGCGCCATTCATCTTTGGTCGATAGGAGAAGATTTGTGGTGCTTAATCTTGAACTGCATGCAAAGTTATGTGATCATAGTATTGTTAAGATTGGCACCTTATCTCTGATGATCATTTCAGGTATGCCATACCGACAAATGAGGTTATATATAATGAACAAGACCACAACATTCTTGGTAACGGAGGCAAACGAGGCTGCTTCTATCCACTTCGTGAAATAATCAATAGCGATCAGGATGAAACAATTTCCATTAGAAGCGGCAGGCTTAATCTCTCCAATCATATAAATACCCCACGTCGCGAACGGACAAGGAGAAGTCAATACATTCAAGGGAACCGTAGGAACAAGTAATTTGTCAGCATAAATCTGGAATTTGTGACAAGTTCTAGAATGATGGTGGCAATCGGTTTCCATGGTAGACCAATAATAACCCGCTCTCAGAATTTTCTTAGTCATCGTATACCCACTGGAGTGAGTACCAAATACTCCTTCATGCATATCTTACATAATCTTGTCAGCTTCTTTCTTGTCTACACAACAAAGCAAAGTCGAATCGTGATTGCGCCTGTATAAGATTCTTTTACTCATAAAGAACTTGGCAGAGAACCTCCTTTGAAGTTTCTTATCATTGATAGTTGCCCCTTCAGGTTACTCTTGAGTCTCGAGGTATCTTTTTACTTCGTGGTACCAAGCTTTTTCCTCTACTCCATTAGTATCAACTTTGTAGCAATGTGCCAGTTCATCTAGTCTCTCAATAGTAATTCGAGGAGCTTCATTATCCTATCTAACTTTGAACATAGATGACATGGTAGCTAGTGCGTCTGCCAATTGATTCTCTTCTCGCGGAATATGTTCAAAAGTGATTTCTTCGAAGTACAGAATTAATGCCAACACATGCTCTCGATAAGGAATGAGATTTGGATGCTTCATATCCCATTCTACCTTAATTTGAATAATTACTAGGGCTGAGTCCCCATATACACTCAAATATTTAGTTCTCATATCAATGGCAGTTTTGATACCCATGATGCACGCTTCATACTCTGCCATGTTGTTGGTATAGTTAAAACATAATCTGGCGGTGAAGGGCATATGGAAACCCTTGGGAGAGACAATCATATCACCAATTCCATTACCAAGCGCGTTAAAAGCTTCGTCAAAAACCATAGTCCATCGGGATCCCGATTCAGGTCCTTTATACGGTCCAAGTTCTTTATAATCAGTAACTAGCATAATATTCTCATCTGGGAACTCAAAATTCATAGACTGATAGTCATCTACAACATGATGAGCCAAATGATCTGCCAATAAACTTCCTTTGATTTCCTTCTCAATAGTGTACTGAATGTCGTATTTTGTCAAGACCATTTGCCATCTTGCTATTCTTCCGGGGAGAGCGGGTTTCTCGAATATGTATTTTATTGGATCCATCATAGAGATCAACAAGGTAGTATGAGTCAACATATATTGTCTTAGTCTGCGAGAAGCCCATGCCATAGCATAGCAAGTCTTCTCGAGCAGTGAGTATCTTGTTTCACAGTCGGTAAACTTTTTGCTAAGGTAGTATATTGCATGCTCTTTTCGACCAGACTCGTCATGTTGCCCCAATACACACCCCCATTGAATTCTCTAATACTATCAGGTACATGATCAGAGGTCTTCCTTCAACCTGTGGCATTAGAATCAGAGGTTCCTGGAGGTACTCCTTGATTTTATCGAAGGCTATCTAACAATCGTTGTTCCACTTTTCTACTTGAACTTTCTTTAGTAACTTGAAGATTAGCTCACAATTAGTAGTCAAATGGGAAATAAATCCGGAAATATAGTTCACTCATCCTAGGAAACCTCTGACTTACTTATCAGTACGGGGAGCTGGCATTTCTTGAATATATTTAACCTTGTCGGGATCAACTTCAATACCTTTACCACTAATGATGAAACCTAGGATTTTACCGGATCTTACCGCAAAGGTGCACTTGTTTGGATTCAACCTCAGCTTTTATTTCTTCAATCTCTCAAATAACTTGTGCAGTTAGTCAAGGTGTTATTCTTTAGTCTGAGACCTGGCTATCATGTCATCCACATAAACCATTATCTCATGATGGATCATATCATGGAACAAAGCTACCATAACACGCTGATATATTGCACTGGCGTTCTTCAAACCAAAAGGCATAACTTTATAATAGAAAGTGACCCACTATGTGACAAAAGTAGTCTTCTCCATGTCTTCAGGTGCTATCTTGATTTGATTATAACTGGAGAAGCCATCCATGAAGGAAAATACTTTTTGATGAGCGGTGTTATCAACCAAAACGTCAATGTGTGGAAGCGGAAACTCATCTTTGGGGCTTTCCCTATTCATATCCTTGTAGTCTATACACATACGCACCTTACCATCCTTCTTAATTACTGGCACCACATTCTCAACCCACTAAGGATAAGATGTAACATCTAAGAAACCTTCGTTGAATTGTTTCATAACCTCAACTTTGATCTTTTCATACATCTCAAGACGCATACGACGAACCTTCTGATTTATAGAAGGACAACCTTCCTTCATCAGTAAACGGTAAACCACAATATCAGTATTAAGCTCTGGAATGTATTCGTACGACCAAGAAAAGATCTCAACATAGCCATGCAACATATGGATTAATCTCTTTTTGACACTATCCTCTAGGCTGGCACCTATCTTGATTTCTTTCTTGTCCTATCCAGTACCCAAGTTTACAACCTCGACTGGCTCTTCATGTGGTCACATGGCTCTTTCTTCTTGCATTAACATCCTAGCAAGCTCTCCTGGTATTTCACAATCTTCCTCATCTTCATCCTCGACTTGGTAGATCGGATTTTCGAAGTCATAATTGGCAATAGCAGAATTGCTATCAATGGGATCCATGGTGGATATGGATCTGCAATTTTTTTTGTGGGTGTGTGTAAGAACACATAGATATTTTGAAAGTAAAATATAGTAAAAGAAAGACAAAGAGCGTAAAATTTGAATGCAAACGTTTAATGATTTATTAAATGAAAATATGCTTATGAAATAAACAGCAAGAAGATGAGAAAACCTGTCTTGATAACACCTGTTATGTAATGATATACATGACATGTATATGCATGTGCAATGTTTCCAAGGATCTCACGAGATTAAAAATTTGAAATATCATAAATTGTGTGGTTGTAGCTTTGTCTGAAGAAGTTCGAGTCTTCATCTTTAAACGTCTTTCCATAAAAATTAATCTCACCATATCAAGTGGGTCCTAGCCCATGATTCAAAAGAATGTTCTTTGATCTTGACGGCATCTGGTTAGAGGAAAATAAATCCTCCTGCCCCTTGCTAGAAATCTGGCTTATGATAATCTTGCACCAAATATCCCTAAGATCCTTGAAATGGTTAGTAAAAATATCATGCCATGACGTTATGATGTTATGATGTCATGTTTAGATAAGCAAACACAAACAATTCACACAAGAGCCTTAGGTTTAAAGGCTTGCATGAAGTCCAAAGGTAAGTACCCTTCCTCATTAGAGTTTAGATGGCTCAACCTGTCCTAAAAATAGTTACCGGGTTCTAGGAATCTTGTAACTCCCATTAATTTAATTAACTATTTAATTAAATTATTTTTTGGATTATTTGTTGAAGTTGTGAAATATTGAGAATGGTTGGTATAAGTTATCAGATTATTATTAATTAATTAAGTAGTTGATTAATAATAATAATAATAACGTTGGAATTATTAGTATTAGTTGTTGGGCTTATTTTGGTGGTATGTAGTATTAAGGGGGTGTGAGAATTAGGCCCAATAGCAATACTATTATTATTATTAAGGTTGGTTATAATAATAGAAACTAGATTGACAGTTAGAAAAAATAGGTTTTTGTCAAGAAGAAGAAGAAGAAGAAGAATAAGGGTTGGAAGAGAGAGAAAAAAAACGTAGAAGTTACAGAGAAGAGGAAAAGCGGGATTCGACCGAAAAATTGTACAAAAACCTTCAATCCAAGGTAAGGGTGGGATTCTGACTCTATAATTGGGTATATGATGCATGTTACGTGGGAATTGGGTTGTGTGAAATTGTTATTGTATGTGATGGTTGTATGAATAAATTGTTGTTTGGCATTTGTGATAATTGTGCTAACATTACAGCGATTTAATCGATGAATTGAGTGTTGGAATTTGTTATGTATTCATATGGGTACAATTATTATATTGATGTGAAGAGTTGTTGTGTTGGTCTGAGATCATGGGAATGGAAAGAATCACTGATCGCAAGAAATTCGTAACAAAGTTACAGAATTGCAACTGGAATTATAGACATGTGTCGAGCGGCACCTGTATTGATAAAGGGTGCTTACCGGAACCATGCTTTTGTGCCGAGGGGCACGGTTTGCATGCCTAGGGCCATGAATCCCAATTACAGTATCTCTTTTAGGTGTTTTGTTGTGTTTATTCTGGGTGTTTGTTACCTTAGCATGTTATTGCAAGAATGTATGCAGCAGGCTTAAGAAAAGGATGAATAACGTTAGAGGTTATTTATTAACAACAAAAGTGATAAATTGATAAATTAGCATAAGTATAGCAGGTAATGTTAATGAGTAATAGAGTTAGTAAATGTTAGCAGAAAATTAGTAATTAGCAGACAGTGTAATGAAAATTACTGGTAGCAGTGATTTATGAAATTAATAGCAATAGATATTTAGAAAGGATAATTATTAAATTGCAGAATTAATAATTGGTATAGTTTTAGTTCCAAAATTAGCAGTAAATAACAGAAGTATTAGTACCCAAAATATATTAGCACTAGAGGTAATTTAAGTAGCAGGAAAATAATAGTTTAACTAATTTAGCAGAAAAATGTTAAAGATGTTTATGGAAGAATAATTTAGTAGAAGTATTTTAGTAGGATCGTGTTAATAATATTATTGGCATGTGTAAGTTGTTGTATTATTGTTATTAATTGTTGAAGTTGCGGGTAGTGGTGAGTTATGTTGTATTGCATATATAATTGGCAATTATTAAGTTGTAGGCTTATGGTCAATGTTAAATTAAGTTAAATTATTAAGTTATAGGCTTATGGCCAACATTGATTCATGTTGAGTTATCATTTGTTGTTGTTTCTACGTTCATGTTGTGTCACATACATCGCATTTCAAGTTGGAGCTGATGCTCGTTAAGTTAGCATAGATTGGAAAAATATTAAGTTGAAGGCTTATGCCTTGTTACTGCCTCTATTAATTGGCAAGATTTCTAAGTTGGGAGTTCTTCTCCATTGGTACCACATGCATATGCATAGTAATGAGTTGTATTTCAGGTTGCATATTCGAGTTGTTGTGTTGATGAGTTATTTGTTATATTTTGTTGATTTTTTGTTGTGATTGATGTTGTTTAAAGTTGTGAGGTGGTGATTTTGCATAGACTAATTCTAATGTAATGTTTATCATACATTCTATTATATTGTTAGATATCTCACCCCTTTTGTTTGAATGTTACCCCGATGTTGGTAAGGTGTAGGTAATCCAGAGTGAAGCTTGTTTACCTTCAGTAGTTCGAGTCGGTGTCATTGCTCTGATATGTAACACTCGGGGGGATGAACGCTTGTTGTTTTATTGTTGTTATTATTACATTTGATTAAAATTTAAGTTGTTGCTCGTTAAATACTTATTATTTGAAGTTGTTTAATTTGGACAAAGATGATATATTCTTTTTAGTTGGATATTATGATTTCCGCTGTGTAATTATGAAAGTTGTTGTTTTCAAAAGATTGAATTATGTTGTCGTTGGTTCATCCAAGCTTAATGTGTTATGTATCTGTAATGAATTTAGTTGTTTTAAGTTGAAATTGTAGCATCCAAATTTAGTTATTGAATTTTTATAACTCTGATTTTATAATAATTGTCGGGTAGAATTGGGGTGTTACAAAGATTGTATCGGAGCAAGTCGATCCGTCTGGCCAAGTTGTCTAATGTTGTTTGTTCCTTAGTACGCGACAAGTGTGTGAAACACTGTTGGTGCATGCTTGCTTTTCTAATCTCTTGTTTGCAGGATTTTGTTTGAAGATAAGTGGGGGATAAGCTTTTCTTCTCGGATATGTTTCAGTTGTAAGATGTTGGTTCGGTATGGTGACAGTGCAAGTATTGTTGACGTTTTGTCGTTTCCCGAATCCGAATGTGACATGTTTTAAAGTTTTTGTTTGTTAATCAAGTTGGAACGTCTTGAGGGAGGACGATCAAAAATTGTTGATGTTTACTTCTCGAAGGATGAGGAGCAATGTGACGGTTGTTGATATACGAGTAGAGTGTAAATCCCTGATGTTTCTGAAGGTGATTGTTAAGTAACAAGGATAATTTTTAGAATTTGGAATTTAGAAAGCTGCAATGTTTCAGCACCGCTGGTGGACTGTGAAGTTGTCGGTTTTAGTATCCTTTGCATAAGATGTTGATGTTGTATCGGTGATAGAGTGACATATGTTGTAGACCTTGTCGTGGGGTCCTTGTAAGTGAATGTAAAAGTTGTTGAAGTTGTTAGAATGTATTGAATCGCGATTCGAAGTCGGAAATGCTAGGAGATTAGTACGATTTCAAGAGTGGTAAGTGTTGGTACTGGTGCAAAGAAATTTTGTTATGATTTTATCGCGAGGTGTGTATTAGAGTGTCGCTGCACGACATCGTTGTTCGCATTTTTAGATAACTTTAGAAATTCATATCTTTTGTTCCAAGTATCGGATTGGTGTTCCGTTTGAACCTATGAGGAGATAGAAATATATTCTATCATATGAAAGTTTTTTCAAATATGGTTGATGCATTTCCATATGGAGGAACTTTGAAGTCTTTTACGAAACTAGAGGCTATTTGGGCATAAATGATTATTATCGCAGTTGTTCGAGACGAGGTCAAGCATAATATGTTATTGACGATTAAGTTGAGAAATGAGATGTTCGGAATTAAAAAAGATAGTTTTTCATAATTTCAAGTATGGTATTTGTTGTACCCCAAAATTTGCCCTCTCATTTCTCAAGAAATCTCTCATAAGATCTCCATTGGTTCAAGACTACACAAGGTTTGATCAGCTCAAGACACGTCCTCAAACACTGACAACTCAAAATTAGGGTTTGAGTTTGTACAAAGATAATTGAACTTATTATGCCTTATATGACTTTCATGGATCATTTTGGATCCCCAAGATTGCTCATGTCAAGTTTCAAGCTTTGGATCACATTTTTGCTCAGTCAGTTGATCAGTTGATCTAAAATCAACTATATTAGGGAAAAGTCAAATGTGGTCAATTTGCAGTCAAAATTCATAATTTTTTATCCATATAAACATTATGAATTCATATATGTCAATTGATCAAGTTTGGATCACAATTCCTCAAAGAAATTTGATCAGAACACCCAAAAGGGCAAAATGGTCAAAATTAGGGTTTTGATTGAGAAGGCTCAGTTCTTGACTTTTGACCAAGAAAATGAATTATTGGTTTAAGACATGATCTCAAGGATTCAAATGCACCATCTTGACATAATTTCATAGTTCAAATCACCTCTCAAGATCATTGGATTGACAGATGAATTTCAGTCAACTGATGAAAAGTCAATTGTACACTGAAAAGTCAAACTTTGTATTTTTGATCAAAATCAAGTTTCAAAAATCATATTTCATCAAGACATGTCAAAATATGAAATTTTTTCATCAAGAAATTAAAAAAAAGTCAAAATTATCTTTGAAAAGTAAAAATTCTAAGATTAGAATTTTTCTAAATGTTAGAAAGTTAACATTTTTTCATAAATTTGTGCCAAATTTCCACCATGATGCAAGATGATTCAAGGAAAACTTCCAACATGAAAATTGTAGATCTCAATAATATCTAAAACGTTTTAGAAGGAACTAAGTTCTAAAAATGCTTGTATTTCAAGTTATTGATTCAAGAAGTCATGTACATAATACTAAAAATACTTAGTGAAATTTTGAGTATTTTAGTCAGGATTTTGACCTAACTTCATGGAAACTTTTCACCTAGTTCCAAATTGAATCTTCAAATATGTCAAAATGAAGGTTTTAGGGGATGTTACAAGCTTTCAAAAATGTCCAAGAACTCATTAAGAGCATGTTTGAGCTAAGAGAATCGAAGACAAGAAGTTGGACATCCATTTATGAATTATAGGTCATTTCCATGATGAACAAGAATTCAAATCTCTTAGCCATGCCTTGTAATATTTCTTTGTAGGCCTCCAAGTCTATAAATCTCTCCATAATTGTAAGATTACACAAACTTTAAGGCTATTATCCATTAAATCCAAGATTTTTCTAAGTTAACTTGCCATTTTTGGAAGAAAGACAAGACTTCCATTTTGTAAAAGTATGCTTTTGCAAATGTCAACCCTTCTTGAGCCTCTCAATGGATCCTTCTTCACACACTCAACCTAGAAACCCAGAAGAGGTATGTTTAAAGTAATTCAACCACTCTACATAGCTTGTACCATGCATTGTGATTTTGGTTTTCCACTTTACTTCAAAATAAAGCAACCTAGCCATAACCCTACAACTCAAAAATACCTTGTGCAAAAACATATCTAACCTTTGCCATACAAATATATAAGTATTTGGCAAGCAAACACACGAAGGTTTAAGCCCTCAAATCCTCTCAAATTCAGGATTGCATAAATAACATCCACTGTTTCACTTTCTGGCCAGAAATCCCAAACAATTAATCCACTCGTGCGTTTCTTGGCCTTTTATTTCCAAAAGTTCCTAAACATCATCTAAAAATAATCCCACACCCTGTTACATGAATGTAACATCTCCATCACCTTCCTCCATAACCAAAAAATAGAGCTTGCATCTTGACTTCTCTAGCACCACCCAAGCACTCCCAGCATCAAGTAAAGGTTGCATTAGCTTCCTGGAAACTTGAGGAAGCTAACCTGATCATCGCCATCACTTGAAACAAGCTCAAACTCATTTCACGATTTCTAGTTTTTCAGGTATTTTTCTGAACTTTCATCTTTTCATTTAGGCATTGTTAGGCTTGCATTTTCAAAGAAAAAATGTAGATATCATTGCCCTGAAGCTGTACATATCCATTGTTTTAATTTATTTTGCCTAAGTTTAGAGAATTTTAAGTTTGAATCTCTTAAAAAAGTTTGTTCAAAATTTGGTACTTTTAGAAATACATGCTCATCCTTGATTGTTAGTCCAAATTGTTTACATTTCTAAAATCCTGGTAAAATTTCTAACAAGTTTGATGTTTGAAGTTTCGAGAATGGATGAGAAATGAATGAGATACAGGGACCTTGGCTCGAGGTTGAAGATGAAGTTCATTTCTAGGAATGGATTTGTAATACATATTTATAGTTTTGTTTAAGTTTACAGATGTATAGCCACCCTAGTGGTAAGGCAGCGCGTGTATTATGTGAAGGGCGTGGGTTCAAACCCCAGCGCTGCCACTTTTTCTCATTTTTTCCAATATTTTCTTTTGTTTGCTTCCAACTAGCGCGCATGAGCCTCCTGTGATGGGCCTTCCCATTTTCACTTCACCACACCCCCCATCTTGCTTGTTCCAGCAAAGGCCCAATGTTTTTTTATTGTATTTTCTTTTGCTGATTAACAAAAACACTTAATGGGCCAGGCTTCAAACAAAAACTGTTTTTTCTAACAAACTCCCTAAATTCCATTTTTATCTCCTGACTTTATTTTTCATATTTTATTTTATTTTCTATAATTTTTTTTTATTATTATTATTATTATTATTATTATTATTATTTATTAAGTCAAAAAATCTCAAAAAAATATTTTTATTATTTATATATCGATATACTTTTATTTCATTAAGACAAAAGACCAAAAATATTTTCTTATTATAAATTTAATCTCTTTTCTTAATATTAGACCTAGGTTTTAATTTCCTTTAATTAAATTAACTTAGAATTTAATTTTTCTTTTAATTAATTTTTATACTAGTTTAATTAAATAAATACCTTTTTCATAAAAAACTATAAAATAATTTCTTGATTAAATTTAATTTCTTTTATTAATTAATTTATGTTTAATTTTCTTAATTTAATTAATTATTTCTTTTAGTTAATTAGGTCAAAATCAAACCCTTTCATCAAAAACCAAACAAATTTCATTTCTTTTTTACCATTTCTTATCCTTGTACATTATATTCCTTTCAATTCTTGTATATTATTCAAGTTTCAATATTGTTGTAATAGATAATTAGGTTTACTTTCTTGCAATTCTCATTTGTAAATTTGTATACCCCATCCCCAAATGATGTAATAGCATAGTGTGATACGGTGGGAGAACTGACTCGGGTCGTTTGCGTTTGATTTCAATTATGCAGTTAGCAAGAGTCGCCATCGACTTTTTTTTTATCCAAAAGGAAAGGTAACAAAGCACAGGAAAGACCTTTCGAGATTGCTTCTCGGGTTCGGGGGGTAGATTATGAAAAGGGAAGGTATTATCATCCTTTTCATCAATGGTTTTCCATGGACTTTTAGGTACTCGCTAGATCACTTGCTTTTGTTTGAATGTGCTTGTGGTGTGGGTTTTGAAAGCATTTTGAAAATGTATTTGCAATGGTTCTCGTCTCTATAAGAACGCATACAAAGTATTGTTTCAAAAAATAGTTCAAAGAGGTGTTTGTGTATTGTGTTTTTTGAAGGTGATTTTGAAAATATGTTTTTGTAATTGTTCTCATCTCTATAAGAACGTATACAAAAAAATTTTGTCTTTTGAAAAAGGTTTTAATATGAAAGTGTTGGTGTAAAATGTTTGGTTGTGAGCAAGCGAGCAATTAAGAGTGAATCTACCTACTCGAAAAGGTCTTAAATGTTCTTTTCCTCCTTTAGACGTTGTTATCTTACCATTGATTTGGTAAGAAGCACCGTCGTTGGAGGTGAAGGGACTGGCGCGGGACGTTTGTACAGTCATAGAAGGCAACTTGTGATACGCTTTAGAAATTTTCGTAAGAGACTAGATCGTTTTATCGAAGGCAACATCGAGGGACATCGAGGGACTACGATCTTTTTTTTCATCGAAGGGTCTTTGCTAAAGAGTCCCATATTTGAGGGATAAGACTGTGTTTCCAAGGCAACGAGCGAGGTTATCCTAGAGGTGCGCGTGTGAAAAAGTGTGTTTGATTCAAGTTAATTTGTTCTTTGATTAGGTTATCTAGCGATTGATTTTGAATCTTGCCATGCACGCCTATTTACTATACGGTATATAGAAAACAGTAAATTGCGGAAATCGAAATTCTACGCTACTATAGAGTTTTCAGGAATGGGGGTACAGATTTACAAATAGGGATGGATCAATGCGGTTAAAAGTCAAAATATGCAATCAATACAACCAAATCGAATCGAGAAATTAATCGAAATTACAACAAGTTTATGAAGTAAAAATTAATTGACACAGCCTTGGGAACTGCCACAGTCTGCGGGACTTCTTCAAAGTGCTGGAATGGAGTTTCAATAAATTCACCATCTAACTCCACATCTCTGAGGGAATTTAGATGGCTGGCCATATACTCTTCTTCTCCATGAACAGTGATGATCTTCCCCTGAATTGGATATTTCAGCATTTGATGCAACGTCGAGGTAACGACACCAGCATTGTGAATCCATGGTCGGCCTAACAAGCAGGAATATGAAGGGCGAATATCCATTACATAAAAAGTTGAATCAAATTTTTGGGTTGAAACCTTTATGGTGATATCCACTTCCCCATGCACCATCCTTTTTGAGCCGTCGAAGGCCCTCACTACTATGTTGCTTGGTTTCAATATCAATCATTCACAGTCCAGTCTATCAGGAGATTTTTTAGGCAACACCCTGTTACATGACTGTAACATCTCCATCACCTTCCTCCATAACCAAAAAATAGAGCTTGCATCTTGAATTCTCTAGCACGACCCAAGCACTCCCAGCATCAAGTAAAGGTTGCATTAGCTTCCTGGGAACTTGAGGAAACTAACCTGATCATCTCCATCACTTGAAACAAGCTCAAACTCATTTCACGATTTCTAGTTTTTGAGGTATTTTTCTGAACTTTCATCTTTTCATTTAGGCATTGTTAGGCTTGCATTTTCAAAGAAAAAATGTTGATATCATTGCCCTGAAGCTGTACATATCCATAGTTTTAATTTATTTTGCTTAAGTTTAGAGAATTTTAAGTTTGAATCTCTGAAAAAAGTTAGGTCAAAATTTGGTACTTTTAGAAATACATGATCATCCTTGATTGTTAGTCCAAATTGTTTACATTTCTGAAATCCTGGTAAAATTTCTAACAAGTTTGATGTTGGAAGTTTCGAGAATGGATGAGAAATGAATGAGATACAAGGACCCTGGCTCGAGGTTGAAGATGAAGTTCATTTCTAGAAATGGATTTGTAATATATATTTATAGTTTTGTTTAAGTTTACAGATGTATAGCCACCCTAGTGGTAAGGCAGCGCGTGTATTATGTGAAGGGTGTGGGTTCAAGCCCCAGCGCTGCCATTTTTTTCTCATTTTTTCCAATATTTTCTTTTATTTGCTTTCAACTAGCGCGCATGAGCCTCCTATGATGGGCCTTCCCATTTTCACTTCACAAAACCCCCCATCTTGCTTGTTCCAGCATAGGCCCAATGTTTTTTTATTATATTTTCTTTTGCTGATTAACAAAAACACTTAATGGGCCAGGCTTCAAACAAAAATCGTTTTTTCTAACAAACTCCCTAAATTCCATTTTTACCTCCTGACTTTATTTTTCATATTTTATTTTATTTTCTTTAATTTATTATTTTATTATTATTACTATTATTATTATTATTATTATTTATTAAGTCAAAAAATCTCAAAAAAATATTTTTATAATTTATATATCGATATACTTTTATTTCATTAAGACAAAAGACCAAAAATATTTTCTTATTATAAATTTAATTTCTTTTCTTAATATTAGACCTAGGTTTTAATTTCCTTTAATTAAATTAACTTAGAATTTAATTTTCCTTTTAATTAATTTTTATACTAGTTTAATTAAATAAAAACCTTTTTCATAAAAAACTCTAAAAATAATTTCTTGATTAAATTTTATTTCTTTTATTAATTAAATTATGTTTAATTTTCTTAATTTAATTAATTATTTCTTTTAGTTAATTAGGTCAAAACCAAACCCTTTCATCAAAAACCAAACAAATTCCATTTCTTTTTTACCATTTCTTATCCTTGTACATTATATTCCTTTCAATTCTTGTATATTATTCAAGTTTCAATATTGTTGTAATAGATAATTAGGTTTAATTTCTTGCAATTCTCATTTGTAAATTTGTATACCCCATCCCCAAATAATGTAATTGCGTAGTGTGATACGGTGGGAGAACTGACTCGGGTCGTTTGCGTTTGATCGCAACTGTGCAGTTAGAAAGAGTCGCCATCGACTTTTCAATTATCCAAAAGGAAAGGTAAAAAAGCACAGGAAAGACCTTTCGAGATTACTTCTCGGGTTCGGGGGGTAGATTATGAAAATGGAAGGTATTAGCATCCTTTTCATCCATGGTTTTCCATGGACTCTTAGGTACTCGCTAGATCACTTGCTTTTGTTTGAATGTGCTTGTGGCGTGGGTTTTGAAAGCATTTTGAAAATATATTTGCAATGGTTATCGTCTCTATAAGAACGCATACAAAGTATTGTTTCAAAAAATAGTTCAAAGAGGTGTTTGTGTATTGTGTTTTTTAAAGGTGATTTTGAAAATATGTTTTTGTAATGGTTCTCATCTCTATAAGAACGTATACAAAAAGTTTTTGTCTTTTGAAAAAGGTTTTAATATGAAAGCGTTGGTGTAAAATGTTTGGTTGTGAGCAAGCGAGCAATTAAGAGTGAATCTACCTACTCGAAAAGGTCTTAAATGTTCTTTTCCTCCTTTAGACGTTGTTATCTTACCATTGATTTGGTAAGAAGCACCATCGTTGGAGGTGAAGGGACAGGTGCGGGATGTTTGTACAATCATAGAAGGCAACTTGTGAGACTCTTTAGCAATTTTCGTAAGGGACTAGATCGTTTTATCGAAGGCAACATCGAGGGACATCAAGGGACTACGATCTTTTTTTTCATCGAATGGTCTTTGCTAAAGCATCCCATATTCGAGGGACAAGACTGTGTTTCCAAGGCAATGAGCGAGGTTACCCTAGAGGTGCGCGTGTGAAAAAGTGTGTTTGATTCAAGTTAATTTGTTCTTTGATTAGGTTATCTAGCGATTGATTTTGAATCTTGCCATGCACGCCTATTTACTATACGGTATATAGAAAACAGTAAATTGCGGAAATCGAAATTCTATGTTATTACAGAGTTTTCAGGAATGGGGGTACAGATTTAAAAATAGGGATGGATCAATGCGGTTAAAAGTCAAAATAGGCAATCAATACAACCAAATCGAATTGAGAAATTAATCGAAATTACAACAAGTTTATGAAGTAAAAATTAATTGACACAACCTTGGGAACTGCCACAGTCTGCGGGACTTCTTCAAAGTGCTGGGATGGATTTTTAACAAATTCACCATCTAACTCCATATATATGAGGGAATTTAGATGGCTGGCCACATACTCTTCTTCTCCATGAACAGTGATGATCTTCCCCTGAATTGGATATTTCAGCATTTGATGCAACGTCGAGGTAACGACACCAGCATTGTGAATCCATGGTCGGCCTAACAAGCAGGAATATGAAGGGCGAATATCCATTACATAAAAAGTTCAATCAAATTTTTGGGTTCCAACATTTATGGGGATATCCACTTCCCCATGCACCATCCTTTTTGAGCCGTCGAAGGCCCTCACTACTATGTTGCTTGGTTTCAATGTCAATCCTTCACAGTCCAGTCTATCAGGAGATTTTTTACGCAACACCCTGTTACATGACTGTAACATCTCCATCACCTTCCTCCATAACCAAAAAATAGAGCTTGCATCTTGACTTCTCTAGCACGACCCAAGCACTCCCAGCATCAAGTAAAGGTTGCATTAGCTTCCTGGGAACTTGAGGAAGCTAACCTGATCATCGCCATCACTTGAAACAAGCTCAAACTCATTTCACGATTTCTAGTTTTTGAGGTATTTTTCTGAACTTTCATCTTTTCATTTAGGCATTGTTAGGCTTGCATTTTCAAAGAAAAAATGTAGATATCATTGCCCTGAAGTTGTACATATCCATAGTTTTAATTTTTTTTGCCTAAGTTTAGAGAATTTTAAATTTGAATCTCTGAAAAAGGTTATGTCAAAATTTGGTACTTTTAGAAATACATGCTCATCCTTGATTGTTAGTCCAAATTGTTTACATTTCTGAAATCCTGGTAAAATTTCTAACAAGTTTGATGTTGGAAGTTTCGAGAATGGATGAGAAATGAATGAGATACAGGGACCCTGGCTCGAGGTTGAAAATGAAGTTCATTTCTAGGAATGGATTTGTAATATATATATTTATAGTTTTGTTTAAGTTTACATATGTATAGCCACCCTAGTGGTAAGGCAGCGCGTGTATTATGTGAAGGGCGTGGGTTCAAGCCCCAGCCCTGCCACTTTTTCTCATTTTTTCCAATATTTTCTTTTGTTTGCTTCCAACTAGCGCGCATGAGCCTCCTGTGATGGGCCTTCCCATTTTCACTTCACCACACCCCCCATCTTGCTTGTTCCAGCACAGGCCCAATGTTTGTTTATTGTATTTTCTTTTGCTGATCAACAAAAACACTTAATGGGCCAGGCTTCAAACAAAAACTGTTTTTTCTAACAAACTCCCTAAATTCCATTTTTACCTCCTGACTTTATTTTTCATATTTTATTTTATTTTCTTTAATTTATTATTATTTTATTATTATTATTATTATTATTTATTAAGTCAAAAAATCTCAAAAAAATATTTTTATTATTTAAATATCGATATACTTTTATTTCATTAAGACAAAAGACCAAAAATATTTTCTTATTATAAATTTAATCTATTTTCTTAATATTAGACCTAGGTTTTAATTTCCTTTAATTAAATTAACTTAGAATTTAATTTTTCTTTTAATTAATTTTTATACTAGTTTAATTAAATAAAAATCTTTTTCATAAAAAACTCTAAAAATAATTTCTTGATTAAATTTAATTTCTTTTATTAATTAATTTATGTTTAATTTTCTTAATTTAATTAATTATTTCTTTTATTTAATTAGATCAAAACAAAACCCTTTCATTAAAAACCAAACAAATTCCATTTCTTTTTTACCATTTCTTATCCTTGTACATTATATTCCTTTCAATTCTTGTATAATATTCAAGTTTTAATATTGTTGTAATAGATAATTAGATTTAATTTCTTGCAATTCTCATTTGTAAATTTGTATACCTCATCCCCAAATGATGTAATAGCGTAGTGTGATACGGTGGGAGAACTGACACGGGTCGTTTGCGTTTGATCGCAATTGTGCAGTTAGCAAGAGTCGCCATCAACTTTTCTTTTATACAAAAGGAAAGGTAAAAAAGCACAGGAAAGACCTTTCGAGATTACTTCTCGGGTTCGGGGGGTAGATTATGAAAAGGGAAGGTCTTAGCATCCTTTTCATCCATGGTTTTCCATGGACTCTTAGGTACTCGCTAGATCACTTGCTTTTGTTTGAATGTGCTTGTGGTGTGGGTTTTGAAAGTATTTTGAAAATGTATTTGCAATGGTTATCGTCTCTATAAGAATGCATACAAAGTATTATTTCGAAAAATAATTCAAAGAGGTGTTTGTGTATTGTGTTTTTTGAAGGTGATTTTGAAAATATGTTTTTGTAATGGTTCTCATCTCTATAAGAACGTATACAAAAAGTTTTTGTCTTTTGAAAAAGGTTTTAATATGAAAGCGTTGGTGTAAAATGTTTGGTTGTGAGCAAGCGAGCAATTTAGAGTGAATCTACCTACTCGAAAAGGTCTTAAATGTTCTTTTCCTCCTTTAGACGTTGTTATCTTACCATTGATTTGGTAAGAAGCACCATCGTTAGATGTGAAGGGACAGGCGCGGGACATTTGTACAGTCATAGAAGGCAACTTGTGAGATTCTTTAGCAATTTTTGTAAGGGACTAGATCATTTTATCGAAGGCAACATCGAGGGACATCGAGGGACTACGATCTTTTTTTTCATCAAAGGGTCTTTGCTAAAGCGTCCCATATTCCAGGGATAAGACTGTGTTTCCAAAGCAATGAGCGAGGTTACCCTAGAGGTGCGGGTGTGAAAAAGTGTGTTTGATTTAAGTTAATTTGTTCTTTGATTAGGTTATCTAGCGATTGATTTTGAATCTTGCCATGCACGCCTATTTACTATACGGTATATAGAAAACAGTAAATTGCGGAAATCGAAATTCTACGCTATTACAGAGTTTTCGGGAATGGGGGTACAGATTTACAAATAGGGATGGATCAATGCGGTTAAAAGTCAAAATAGGCAATCAATACAACCAAATCGAATCGAGAAATTAACCGAAATTACAACAAGTTTATGAAGTAAAAATTAATTAACAAAGTATAAAATTCTAAGTATTTTGTTTGAAAAGTTTTGAAAAGCAAAATAAAACCTAATCTAGAAAATAAAATAATTGACTAGAAGAAGTTAAGTCATGTTTTGGTATTTTATTTTTTTGTCATGAAGAAATTAAACAATTTAAAAGAAAGTTAACTAAAAAAAATTCATTAATAAAATTATTCACAAAGTCCTAAACTAAATTAATTAATAAAATTAACTAATTTTGAAATTATATTATTTAATTGAATTTTAAGATTAAAACTAAATCTAAATTAAACTAAAAAATAGTCAAAAGAAAGTTGCAAATAGAAGACTAGGGGGTGATGCTGGAATTCGTATGGGCTGTTGATAGGGAGGAAAGGCCCAAAGTAAAAAAAAGTTTGCACACAAAAGAAAAGAAAACACAAAAAGAAATGGTGGGCCAGGCCAGGTTAACCAGGATCCGGACCCAGCTCCTGCTTCAAACACGAAAGATTGGGTTCTGAGGAGAACCCTAAATCCAACAGCGCCTCCTTCTCACAATTCAATCTTCTTCCTTCTCTCTTGCTTCATCCTCTCTCTGTCTCACGCTCTCAACCAACTTCTTTCTTTTTATGTCTCTATTTCCTATTTCTCTAACCTCACTCTTCTTCTCACGATTCTGCACTTAACCATTGATGGGAACTTCTAATCCCACAGTAGCAACCTCAACAACCAGTCTCAACTTTTGTTCTTAGCTTGAAAATCAACTTTTGTTCATAGTTAAATCGAGTATATTTGGGGATTTTTTGCTTCAGCTATCTCACACTCGATAAGCTTTTCTCACTTTCTTCCCTTAATTTGTTTAAAACAGTGAAAAAGTAGGATTTAATGTATATTTGACTTATGTTGGAGTTACAAAATCTTAGGGTTCAAACTTGAAGAATTTTATTCAACAATAAAGAAACAAGAATTTACGAATGAAGACAAAGATAAAGAGAAGTTGAAGCTTACCTGTAGTTCTTCGTGATCGCTGCCAATGGAGTCAGAAATTCAGACTAATCAACTCAAGTATGTTTTACTTAATTGACTATGCTCTGATTATGTTTGTTACCGAGATTGACTTACTGGGTGAAGTGATGTTGCAGAATGATAGTGTAGAGGTAAAAAGGTTTTGATTTTAGGTGTGATTAGGTTGTATTGTTGTGAACGAAAATGGGTGAGGAAGGTTGAGGGTATGAGGTCAAGTTGTGATTGTTCTTGGCTTGATTTTTTGCTGGTTCTGTCTCTTGGTTCTTTTTTCTAACTATGGTTTTTGTGTTGTGATTTGTATCTCGTTGATTTTATGTTTTTACAGGGGTTTGTACATTGAGTCTTCAATGATTTGTTTTCTCTGAGTTTTTTGCTCTTGGTTTGTTGGCTTTGGTTTGTATTTTTTTCTGTTCTTCCCTCTTGGCATGCCTTCCCTGGTTTGGTTATATATCCCTCTCCTTATGTTGGTTATCTCTTTCTTTTATATAGTCCCATTGTGTTTTGGGGGGAAATCAGATAACTTTGAGTACTTTTGGTTAGCTGACCTTGTGGCCTTTGGGTGCAGAATTTTGGAAGGTTTTAGAATGCTGACTTGTTGTCTTTTGAGTGCAGTTTAAGGCATGTCTATTTTGGTACAAGTTTGTGCAGGTTTTCGACTGAGGTATAACAACCTGTGGACTCTTGTACTTGGACTGTTTGGACAGAAAAATGCAACAGGTTGTGCAGGCTGCCTTTGACAGTTTTATGGGCAGTTTTGGTTTAGATGATATCTCTCTAAACCTGTCTCTTTTCCTCTTTCTCTTTCAATGCTGATATAAAGCTACTATGCTTTTCTTTCTATGAAAAATTCTGAAGGGTTTGTATAATTTTAGGAAAATTATGATAACTCGTTTGTTGAGCTAAGCAAACTAGTTATGCTTTGCCTTGTTCCATTTTGTTTTACTTATTGCCACCTTCTTCTATCATCCTGGCAGCCTATTCTGCCTTGCTTGCTATGTTTTTCTGTTATCTGCTGTGATTTTGCTGCAATATTGTAGCAAGCTTGCCCTACTATTCTATTTGTTGCAGGTTTGTTTGGCAGCTTGTGCTACATCATTGCAACCTAATGCTGCCTGTTTTGTTGTGTTGCTATTTTGCTTGCAGTTTGACCTTGGACTTTGCAGCTTCCTCTTTTGCAGCCTTGGACTTGCTTCTATATTTGTTTTTTTTCACATTTTGTTGTTGCTTGCTGCTTGTATAGAAGCCTGCTATTTGGCATCCTTCTCTTGCTGTTATGCTTGCATTGTTTGCTCATTTTGTTGTTGCTTGCTGCTTGTATAGAAGCCTGCTGTTTGGCAGCCTATTCTTGCTACTATGCTTGCTTTGTTTGCTCATTTTGTGGCCTATTCTTGTGTAGCAGTTTTCTCCTACTTGTTGCAGCTTGCCTATTTGCTTTCCTTTCTTGTGAACCAAGGTCCAACCTTGTGATTTGCAAGGATGGGAGAAGAGAGATTATGATAAAACAAAACAACTTAAAATCGGATTCCTATATACAAACCCTAGTGATGAAATTCTCTTTTCTTTTCTTTACATATCACCTTGCTTGAATTTCTAATTTTCTCTTGTTTGTTTCATGAACATGAGGCGTGGATGGCGAGCGAGGATTTCTTGAAGATGAAGCAACGGAGATTTGAAGAAACAAAATAAAAGTTCTCTCTTTGTAGACAAAAAATTTGTGATTCTTTGTAAACAAAACAAAAACTTGTAAATTATTTCATTTGTAATGTAATAAATACAAAGCCTTGAATAAATTTGGTGTAATTAAACTTATTGTACAAAACTTGAATTTACTTAAACTTTGCAATTCTCAAATGAATGGTTTGGATTAAAACATCTTAGTTTGGTAACTTGGATTTCAAGCAATCACAAAATGATCAAATAACCAATGCTCCTTGTACTCCAATCAAATTTCTAAACAAAATAAATGTTTAAGAATTCCATTCTAACTTGGTTAACTCAAACCCCAAAGCCATGGTCATCTAAATGACAGTCTTAATCTTCAACTCCTGTCCAAACCAAATTTGCATTCAAAATGAACTCGCCTGTCATGCTTGATAAAAATGGAATTTCATTGACAAACAAACATGCTTTTAGGAACAATCATCAATCTTGTAGGATTAATAGATTTCAAAACAACTGTGATTGAGAACATTTGAAATCAAACAAAAATGACTTGCGATGATTCGATAACTTTCAAATCTCCCAAACACAATTTCTTTTCGACTTTTGAAGATAAACTCGTGAGCGAAATCATTTATGACCATATGCAGAAATAATCGTCTCAAGATCTTGTAATTTGAGGAAATCACAATTCATAGAAATCAGGAGACAATTATTTGAGATTAGGTCAAAATCCATGAAGCGACTTCTAACATATTCAGATTTTTGGTGATATTCTACACGTAATGAGCTCTTAATTTATGAAGAGAAATTGGAGATAACATCAGGGAGAATCATACGTAAGAAGAACCACTCAAAAATATCGAATAATGAAGAAGTTACAGTCGCTTGAACTTGGTCTCATAAAAGGTCAGCTTTTGGGTTAATGGAGTTATTTTCAATCGTCTGAACTATTGACTGAGCAAACTTGCAATGCGAGGTTTGAAACTCGACATGAACATCCTTGAGGAGACATGAAAATCTATGAAGACCATTTGAAACTTTAAAGAATCAATTTTCTTTGAGAAACGTGAAACCCTAATCATTGACTTACTTCCTAGGAAGAGAATCTGTCTGATCAAACTTCTGAGCCAAATTGAGTATTCGAGAAGACCTAGGATAGTATCTTGAATAAAAAATGAGAGGGCAAATATTGGGGTACAACACATATTAAATTTACTTTCCGCAATTTATCGCATTCATATAAATGTTAGTAATTAGGATTTGTATGGGAAAATAAAAATCAACAAGTAGCTAACCCTAATCAAAGACTAAATGCATGCAAATCAAACACACTATTCACACATGCACCCTTAGGATAATTCCACTTGTTGCCTTATAAAAATGGTCATGTTATGTATGTGAGACGTCTTAGTAAAACAATAAAAAATACAAGATCATAGTCCCTTGATGACGCTTCAAATGTTGCCTCACAAGTGATCTTAGTCCCTCAAGAGAAATGCTAAGATATCTCACAACATTGCTATTCATGACTATACGATGACCCAGCCCGTCCCTTTTACATCCAAAGATAAGGCTTCTTACCAATCAATGGTGACATAGCAATTGGTTGATACTCGATACTACACATATTGAGATTGGACTTTTGGGATATCTCGGCCGCAAGAAAAGATTGATTGTGCTGAGACAATGCCTAAAAGAAAGGTTAGTGATATTGAGATCCTTTAGAACCAGGTTACCATTACTAGGACAGGTTGAGCCAACTAAATTTAAAAAGGGTACTTACCTATCAAACTCCATGCAAGCCTAAACTTAAGGACTTGTTTGCTTTGTGTTTACATAAAAACTTGCTTACTTGTACATAACATCATGACATCATACCATAGCATTTTCAATAACCATTTCAAGGGTCTTAAGGGCCTATGATGCAGGGTCATGTTAAACTAGACGTCTATCAAAGGGAAAGAGGATTTATTTTCCTCTAACTAATCACCGTCAAGACCAAAGCATGGTAACTTTAGTAAAGGGCTATGACCCACTTGACATGGTGAGCTTGATTCTCATGGAAGGACATCCACCGATACGAAGTTACCCAATCAAAGTTGTTGATCAACATTCAATTTCTAACATCTTCTTATGTTTCCCCCGCGAGATCCTTGAAAACATTGCATCCACATATCATGCATGTCGTCATAAAGGTTATCCCGTATAGGCTTTCTCATCCGCTTACTATTTATTTCAGTAAGAGATGGCTCTAGAGAAAACAGTTAAAGATCTCCAAGCTCAAAATGCTCAGTTCCAGCAAGCGCTCATGAACTTGGCCAAGGGTCAGCGATATCTAAAAACACTCCTCACCAAAGAGAGCAAGAAGAAGAAAAATCATTTCATCCTCAACATGAGAAGAAGGTCCAAGGGGCATACCCATCTCACTCAAAGAGAAGATGCTTCTTCTAATGACAGTCAAGAAGAGGAAGCTAGAAGCATTAGAGCTAACATAGCTACTGATGACGAGGACTCTTCTGAGGAGCGGTATCCACCAGCAGATGAAAAATAGAAATAACTTGAAGACCGACTAAAAGTTGTGGAGATCCAAGTTCTTCCTGGTTTGGACTTAGGAGACATAGGTTTGGTTTCTGGAGTGGTCATCCCACCAAAATTCAAAATCCCTACCTTTGCCCCGTATGATGGAGTCTCTTATCCTAAGATGCATCTAAAGTATTATGTCCGCAAGATTCAACCATACACAACTGATCAGAAGCTTTGGATCCACTTCTTTCAAGAGAGTTTAGCTAGGATGCAACTTGAGTGGTTCTATCAATTAGAGAGTTCCCACATTCACACTTGGGAATATATAACTGCTTCTTTTTACAAGGAATACCAGTACAACGCTGATCTCGCACCAACTTGGGTGCAGTTGCAGAATATGGCCATGCGTTCCAATGAGGGCTTCAAAGAATACACCCAAAAGTTGAGAGACTTGGCTGGCAGGGTGCAACCACCCTTAGTTGACAGGGAACTGATTGACATTTTTATGGGAACTTTGACGGGAACTTTCTTTAATCATCTAATTGGAAGCTCCTCAGCCGGGTTCACCGAGATAATACTGAATAGCGAAAGGGTTGAAGCTGGCATCAAAAGTGGAAAGATCTAAGGAGCTACATCCTCTGATGCTCAGAAAAAGCCATACAATGAGAAGAAAGGGTCTAATTTTGTTTACGGGCAAAAGGGTCCTAACCAGAACCGTCACAACCAACATGTAGGGGCAGTCCTGATCTCCAATCCTGTATCTGTACAACAACGAAAATATGGGCATCAGCGTAAGGAGGTCGCGCCTAAAAGACAATTCACTAAGATCAACATGCCATCGGCTCAAGCGTTATAACACATGTTGAAAGTAGAGTTGATTACGTTAAAGGCTCCTCTCTGGAACCCCAACACTTCTGCTCCTACCCTATCATCCTAATGAAAGGTGCGCATATCACTCTGATAGTCCTGGTCACGACACGAACAACTGTTGGGATATGAAGAACAATATCCAAGACATGATTGATGCCAAGGAGATTGAGTTCGACCTTCCAGGGGCACCTAACGTGATCACTGCTCCATTGCCAAATCATTAAGAGCACTTTGTTCATTTTTAAATTTTCAATTGTAATTTCTTTTGCTTGTTCAAACACTTATCTATTAATGTCAAACTTTGTTTCATTAATGCATTGCATGTGTTTGTCTTGAATTGATCCATTTGTTTTCATTTAAACTATCTTGTTTACTCCCTTTATGATATTCAACTCTTGTTTCAAAAGTTACAAGATTTTAGAGGGAGGATTACGAAAACAATGCCATGATCTCATACAGTATGCTTTTGGACAGACCATGCTGATGATATACAAGTGTTCTTTCAAATCCTAAACACTGGAGTTATAAGGAAGATAATCCCTAGTCAACCCCTTTGAGCCAAAGAAGTAGGAGTTTCCTTTTTTACACAAATTCAAACCTTTAATAAAAACCTAGGGTAGGGTAGTCTCTCAGTTAATTCAAATGCGCGTTCAGTCACAAACTTTCACTTTGTAATACAACGAATGACATCCAAAATATTCCTCTGGAATCAAACGAAGGTGATGGTTCCCTATCCCATAGGCAGTCATTATATCTCAAAAGAAAATCCCACTAAGTCAAAACCTACAAAGGAGACTTGAGAAGAAAAAAATGGGGCATCCCGCTGACTGGAACCTCGAAATAGGAACACTCAGGCAAAATCAAGGATAATAAACCAAAAAAGGAGGTCACTGAAAATCTTAAACAACATGAATAATGTTGCAAAAAAATGACTGCCTTCCGATAAACTAAACTTGTCTGAATCATCACCAAAACGTCATTGGAGTTTGAACGTACAATTAACTGAGTTTAGGACTGAAGAACATCACGAATAACGGGTGGGTACAAATAAAATTTGAGCATTTATCCTTTGTTTCTTAAACCGTGAACCAAGCCACATTACAACCCTTCAAAAGTCCTAATTGAAGCATGAGTTAATTCGAAAGCATATTGTTACAAAAGTATCCTTACTCCTGTAAGGCTTTACTCCAAATTTTGAGTTGAATCTTCTTACAAAATTTTTGTATCTGCTAAAATGCATTTTAAAAACTTCAAGACAAGCATAAACTTTGCATTATTTGAATATCGATGTTGGCATATAGCTATTTGTTTGACATAAGAGAAATTAGCACGACGAATATCCAGTGAACAAAACCCTCTCAATGAACAAAATCACTTCAAGTGGGAAGACGCTTCCCATAACAGATCTCCTATAAGCATGGGGCATGGAATAATCATTATCTAGCATATTTGGGGTATTCCAGTCAAGATTCCAAAGAATCTCTCAAGAAGCGTTGAATATACCAGGGGCAGGTCTCCATCTGAATCATTTGCGCCATTGAACATAAATCCCAACAAAGGGTTACGTACAGTCAAACATTTCCCAGTAGTGTCACAAACACCTGCTACTAGGGACAACGACAAATCTCCCCCAAAATCCTCTTCATAGGATGACCCCTAGCCAGGGTTTTAATCTCCGAAGATGCCTCCCCAACAGACTGGTGACAAGGTTTATTTCCCCAACAAACTACAGATTCCCCAGTTTGAGTTTTCCTCTCTGATTGCTACAAATCAAGGGACCACAACTCCTCTCCCTAGTAGACTGCTCTACAATCCACGGTAAGTTACTGCGAAACCTTGAAACTGACTAGATATCAGTTTAACTTCACTCTCCCAAGAAATGTTCTGCGAAGCCTGGAATACGACCAGATAACATTTAATTTAATCTTCCCCATCAGGAATAACTCCCCAGTAGAGCAACAAACAACTGATACTAATGAACTCTTTTCCCCAAACATAGATCAACACTCTCCACAGAGCCTTCTAAAGAAAACCCAGTATTCCCCAACGGAGTTTCTCCTCAATCAACAAAACAGGAATCCCCAGTGGAAACATCCTAAAACAAGGTCCGAAGAGGAGCTTACTCTTCATTCACAGCAATGGTCCGGGATTTCATTTCCCAAGGCTCCCTAGCATTTGTCAAGGTTTTATTTTCCCAGACAAATATACATTTCAATAACACCTCACATTTACATACATGATAAGTGAATACGGCATAATCTCATTTATTTTGAGGACACCATACATTTCATACATCACGACATTGCATACAGTTAACGTTTTACCTTTTCAGGAAAAGGTCAATCAACAGATGGCTATCATCAACAATTTTCAACAGGTCCAAGTTTAGTTTTTGAAGCAAGACAGAGCAACTACCTATGTGACCAGGTGCAGCTTTTCACGGGCTCATCATGAAACAATCTTACATGGATTCCTACTCATCATGAAGCAAACCTTTTCAAATTTCGGATTAAAACCTATAACAAGCCAGGAAAACTATTTGTGGATGACTGATTATAGATTAATACCTTTAACAAGCCAGGAAAACTATCTACATGAAGAGATTGAAGATTAATACATGTAACAAGCCAGGAAAACTATATTTCTTTCTCATGTCAGAGATTAATACCTGAAACCAGACATGACAACTATCTCAACGACCAACCTTTTCAAGTTCCAGATTAATACCTGTAACAAGCCAGGAAAACTAACTTTGGACGACTGATTATAGATTAATATCTGTAACAAGCCAGGAAAACTATCTACATGAAGAGATTGAAGATTAATACATGTAACAAGCCAGGAAAACTATCTTTCTTTCTCAGGTCAGATATTAATACCTGAAACCAGACAGGACAACTATCTCAACGACCAACCTTTTCAAGTTCCAGATTAATACCTGTTACAAGCCAGGAAAACTATGTTTGGATGAAAGATTGTAGATTAATACATGTAACAAGCCAGGAAAACTATCTACATGAAGAGATTGAAGATGAAATACTTATAACAAGCCACGAAAACTATCTTTATTTCTCAGGTCTGTAGTTGTTTAGGTATTGGCATGCATTTTTGGTAAAACCAGGTGTATGAATGTCATGACTGATGTCATAACATTCTAGTTTATTAGGTACAAATTTATTAGGTACCTTTGCAGAAAAATATTGTCATACAGGTACTGATGTTTATGAGTGTGTATCTGAGCATTTTGCAAAATGATCACATTTACCAAAATCAGTAAACAGGAATTCAGATGTCAAAATCAGTAAACAGGAATTCAGATGTCATAACAAATGTTAAGACATCCTGTTCTGAACTAACAGGTATGCAGTTTGGTTAATTCTTAGTTTTTTCAGGAAAATGACTCAGTCTTTCCAGAACAGAATCCTACGTTTTCTTTGGGTTAACCTAGCTCAACCCCAACCTGGTTGATCTAGTCCTGTGACCTAGTCTTAAGGTCAAACGGAATTAACCCTAGCTTTTTGTGGAAACCCTAACTGAAGATGCAGCTGCTATATATTCAACAGAGCTGTTGTCTTGGAATGTATCCCTTTTTGACAGAAGATCATTTAGAAGTTGTATAGTTTTAACTATTGTAATCCGAGCAATTATCATTGTGATAAGTGACTTGGAATAGGTTTTAATTGTAAGGGTTGTGTATCACTCAAAGCTTTGAAGCAAGAGTGTTTGTATGTCTCTTGACTAAAGTTGTGAAGCAACGTCAAGTTAGGTTTGTGTATCACTCAAAGCTGTGAAGCAAGAGTGTTTGTGTTGCTTGATTAAAAAGCTGTGAAGCATAATCAAGTGTATGTTTTGAAGAGTGTCTTCATCAATTCATTAGTCAAATTGTTTTATGTATCACTGTTGTGATTGAGGGGGAGTGAGTAGGAACTCAGGTTTAAGTTGTACTTAGATTGAAGTTGCATTGGGTAGGTCTTAAGTGAAGGAGATAAACTGGTTGGTTTATTCCTGAATTAATATCTCTTATAGTGGATTTCCTCCCTGGCTTGGTAGCCCCCAGAGTAGGTGTTGTTGCACACTGAACTGGGTAAACAATTGACTGTGTTCTTTACTGTTTTTGTAGAAAGTCAAATACGGTGTCATAACATTGAACGTGACATTGAGTATCTGCAGCCAGAATTTCAATTGGCATCAGAGCAGGCACCCTGCCTGTATTACTGGGTGAGATCTAGGGATATCACTTTCTGGCACTATGGACAAAGAAGGAGTTTTTGGAAATAGACCACCCATTCTGGATGGAACAAATTATGACTACTGGAAAACTCGTATGATTGCCTTCTTAAAATCTCTGGACAAAAAGGCTTGGAGAGCTGCTGACAAAGGATGGATCCATCCCACCATAATTGAGAAAGATGGGACAATCAGTTTGAAGCCTGAGGAAGATTGGAGTAAAGAAGAAGATGAGTTAGCCCTGGGAAATTCCAAAGCTTTAAATGCCTTGTTCAATGGAATTGATAGAAACATTTTCAGACTAGTACATCAATATGAATTGGCCAAGGAAGTTTGGGACACTCTCAAAACTACTCATGAGGGCACTTCCAAAGTGAAAATGTCAAGGCTTCAGATGTTGACTACCAAGTTTGAGAATCTAAAAATGATGGAAGATGAAACCATTCATGAGTTTCACATGAACATCTTGGAGATTGCCAACACCTCAGGAGCACTGGGAGAAAAGATGTCAGAAGAAAAATTGGTGAGAAAGATTCTCAGATCCTTGCCTAAAAGATTTGCTATGAAGGTAACTGCCATAGAGGAAGCCCATGACATCAGCAAGTTGAAAGTGGATGAACTAATTAGGTCTCTTCATACTTTTGAGATGGGGATCACTGAAAATGGTGACAAGAAGAACAAGAGCATAGCACTTGTATCCAACACTGATGTTGAAAACAAGGAGGATGAAGAAGAAAATATTTCAGAAGCTATAGCCATGCTTGGAAGATAGTTCAACAAACTCATCAAAAGAATAGATCCAAAGTCAAGGTCTAATGTTCATAACATTCCCTCTGACATTGACAGTTCCAGCAGAAGACCAAGGTCAGAAGAGAAGGGAAATCAAGGCAGAGGAATTCAATGCCATGGCTGTGAAGGATATGGGCATATTCGAGCTGAATGTCCTACCTTTCTTAAGAAACAAAAGAAAGGAATGACTGTTACTTGGTCTGACTGTGATTCAGAAAGTAATTCTAAAGAAGAATCTGCCAAACTAGTTACTTCTCTAATTGGTGTTTGTACCTCTGAAAGTGACACTAGTGATGAAGAAGTGACATTTGAAGAACTGGCTGATACCTACAAGAAATTGTGTATCAGAAGTGCTGAAGTCTGTGTGTAGAATGAGAAACAATCAAAACTCATCATAAAGCTAGAGGCTGAAAAAAGGGCAGATCTTAAAACTATAAGTCATCTAGAAGGGGAAGTTCAATTGCTGAACTCACAACTGATCCAAATGACCAAATCTGTCAAGATGCTGACTAATGGAACAGACAAATTGGAAGAGATTCTTCAAGTTGGACAAAATGTGGGAAACAAATCTGGACTAGGATTTGTGGAAGCCAAGAAATCTAGTACAGACAAGAAGATCAGGCCTGTTAAACAAAAGTCAATCAAAATGTCTCAAACATCATCTTCAACCAAGGCGACCTCTTCATCTTCATCATCTGACCAAGACTCTCGAGCAATCACCACATGCATAGAATCTGAAGTTCTTGAGATCACTCCTCTCAGAGAGATGGCAACTGACCCCGCCAAAGTCAAAAAGCTGAGAACTAGACATGCAGGAAGAGCTCAAGCTGCTGCCTCTGGTAATCCTTCTCATCCTTCTTCTTCTGTACCAAATAGAGAAGGATCAGTTCAAGTTCATCAAGCTATTGCTAGGCTTGTTACTAGTATACTAAGCGGAAACCAACCTGTACCGGGGATTTCTGTCCCTTTAAATCAATCAGGAAGCCTAAATTTGGATGTCTCTGAGAATGTAGATGTCTCTGAGAATGTTATGACACAAAATGACAACATTCAGAACCCTTCAGAAAAGACTGCTGATCCACCTATCATTGATGTGGATGAGGAATACTCAGACAATGATCTGATTGCGAATGTAAACCCTAGCGTAACTAGGAGAATGATGAAAAGAAAGGGTGATCAGAATGATGCAAAATGTATGTCCAAAGATAAACCTGCTGTTAAGAAATCCAAGACTGAAGGCAAGGCTGGGGTAGAATCTGTGAAAACTGGTCAGTCCAAAGGGAAGGTGAAAGCCCAGGTGTATACTGGTAGACAACCAATTACAAAGAAGAGAAAAGAACCTGAATCTTCTGATTCTGATGAGGAATCAGAGTTTGAGATTGATGCTGAAGAAATTCCTATCAGAAGGAAACTGCCCTCCAGCAAAATTGCTATAGTTCCTGAAGTCCCAACAGACAACATCTCTTTCCACCATCCTGACAATGCAAACAGATGGAAGTATGTTTGCTTGAAGAGAATAGCTTTAGAAAGAGAACTCAACAATGATTCCATGGAGTGCAAGGACATCATGGACCTGATCAAGAATGCTGGACTGATGAAGACAGTGATAAAATTTACCAAGTGTTATGAAAATCTGGTCAAGGAGTTCATAGTTAACTTGTCTAATGATTATGCTGATGGAAGGTCAGCTGACTTTGAAAGTGTTTTTGTTAGAGGAAGAAGGGTTAATTTCTCTCCATCAGAAATTAACAAATTTCTTGGAAGATCAAATGAGGATTGTCCTGATCTAGAAGTCACTGACAATGAAGTTTGTCAAACCATCACAGCAAGGCAAGTGAAGTGCTGGCCCTTGAAAGGCAAGCTGAATGCCAGCAAACTTAGCATGAAATTTGCCATCCTGCACAAGATTGGTGCAGCCAACTGGGTCCCTACAAATCATAAATCAACTATCTCCACAGGATTGGGGAGATTTATTTATGTTGTGGGAACCAAGACTGCTTTTGACTATGGCAGGTATATTTTTGAACAAACTTTAAAACATGCTGGTAGTTATGCTGTCAAAGGACCAATTGCCTTTCCCTCCCTCCTTTGTGGAATTATCCTTGCACAATACCCTGATATCCTGGTGGCAAGAGATACTGCTTGCAAAAGAGCTCATGCCCTTGGGTTGCACTACAAACTGTTTCAGGGATCTCATGCTCCTGATATTGTCATAACATCAGCTGAGACATCGTCTGTGAAGACCTAGTCCAAAACATCTGATGTTATAGCTATATTAAAAGAGACCTGCAAAGAACTGGAAGCTAGGAAAAAGACCCTAGAAAACCTAATTGCCAGGTTAGAAAAGGAGGAAGCTGAAGGAAACAAAAGGGAAGAGGGTGTAGAAGCTTAAGGTCATCTCAATATTGAAGAAACTAGCTCCTCTGAGTCTGATCACAGTGCTTAAAGGTTGGTGGAGTTGCTGATTGGTGGTGTTGATGCTGGTCCCTGGTAGAGTTTGGAAGTGTGTTCAGTTTTTAGTTCTGCTCTCATTACTTTTTCTGGATGACTGTATAATCTTTAAGAACATGTTTCTTTGGCCCATTTGTGGCTAAAGAGGGGGAGATATATTTTGGTACTTTATTAGACATTCTATTTTTCTGCAGTCATATTTATTCTGCTGCTATCTATCTCTGATTGCTTAGGGGCTTTAGCCAAAAATCTGCCAAAGGGGGAGTTTATAGTTGTTTAGGTATTGGCATGCATTTTTGGTAAAACCAGGTGTATGAATGTCATGACTGATGTCATAACATTCTAGTTTATTAGGTACAAATTTATTAGGCACCTTTGCAGAAAAATATTGTCATACAGGTACTGATGTTTATGAGTGTGTATCTGAGCATTTTGCAAAATGATCACATTTACCAAAATCAGTAAACAGGAATTCAGATGTCAAAATCAGTAAACAGGAATTCAGATGTCATAACAAATGTTAAGACATCCTGTTCTGAACTAACAGGTATGCAGTTTGGTTAATTCTGAGTTTTTTCCAGGAAAATGACTCAGTCTTTCCAGAACAGAATCCTGCGTTTTCTTTGGGTTAACCTAGCTCAACCCCAACCTGGTTGATCTAGTCCTGTGACCTAGTCTTAAGGTTAAACGGAATTAACCCTAGCTTTTTGTGGAAACCCTAACTGAAGATGCAGCTGCTATATATATTCAACAGAGCTGTTGTCTTGGAATGTATCCCTTTTTGACAGAAGATCATTTAGAAGCTGTATAGTTTTAACTATTGTAATCCGAGCAATTATCATTGTGATAAGTGACTTGGAATAGGTTTTAATTGTAAGGGTTGTGTATCACTCAAAGCTTTGAAGCAAGAGTGTTTGTATGTCTCTTGACTAAAGTTGTGAAGCAAAGTCAAGTTAGGTTTGTGTATCACTCAAAGCTGTGAAGCAAGAGTGTTTGTGTTGCTTGATTAAAAAGCTGTGAAGCATAATCAAGTGTATGTTTTGAAGAGTGTCTTCATCAATTCATTAGTCAAATTGTTTTATGTATCACTGTTGTGATTGAGGGGGAGTGAGTAGGAACTCAGGTTTAAGTTGTACTTAGATTGAAGTTGCATTGGGTAGGTCTTAAGTGAAGGAGATAAACTGGTTGGTTTATTCCTGAATTAATATCTCTTATAGTGGATTTCCTCCCTGGCTTGGTAGCCCCCAGAGTAGGTGTTGTTGCACACTGAACTGGGTAAACAATTGACTGTGTTCTTTACTGTTTTTGTAGAAAGTCAGATACGGTGTCATAACATTGAACATGACATTGAGTATCTGCAGCCAGAATTTCAAGGTCAGAGATTAATACCTAAAACCAGACAGGACAACTATCCCAACGACCAACCTTTTCAAGTTTCTGATTAATACCTGGGACAAGCCAGGAAAACTATTTGTGGACGACTAATTGTAGATTAATACCTGTAACAAGCCAGGAAAACTATCTACATGAAGTGATTGAAGATTAATACTTGTAACAAGCCAGGAAAACTATCTTTCTTTCTCAGGTCAGAGATTAATACCTGAAACCAGACAGGACAACTATCTCAACGACCAACCTTTTCAAGTTCCAGATTAATACCTGTAACAAGCCAAGAAAACTATATGTGGATGACTAACTGTAGAATAATACATGTAACAAGCCAGGAAAACTATCTATATGAAGGGATTGAAGATTAATACCTGTAACAAGCCAGGAAAACTATCTTTCTTTCTCAAGTCAGATATTAATACCTAAAACTAGATAGGACAACTATCTCAACGACCAACCTTTTCAAGTTCCAGATTAATACCTGTAACAAGCCAGGAAAACTATCTGTGGACGAAAGATTGTAGATTAATACCTGTAACAAGCCAGGAAAACTATCTACATGAAGAGATTGAAGATGAAATACTTGTAACAAGCCAGGAAAACTATCTTTCTTTCTCAGGTCAGAGATTAATACCTAAAACCAGACAGGACAACTATCCCAATGACCAACCTTTTCAAGTTTCTGATTAATACTTGAAACCAAATAGGGCAATTATCTACACGAACATCTAAAGATCTCCTACACGGGCTCCTTCTCATACACTCTTCTAGAAATAGTTCAAATGCGATCCAGATATGGCTGACATTCTGATACTTATTCCAGTACCATTAAAATACAGTCCAGATACGATCTAGATACAGATGTCATTCTGCCACTCATCAGCATACCTTTCAAATACAGTCTAGATACGATCTAGATACGGATGTCATTCTGACGCTCATTCAGTATATCTTTCGGGCATGAGTCAGATACAATCCATTTAGGGGTTATATTATGATATTCATCCCACTACATCTATTTTTTCAATTTAAATCCCTTAATGGTTTATCTTGATCCGTTTCTCGTAGACATTTTTCTGCTATTTTAGTAAAAATCAACCAAAAGATTTATCCTAATACCTTCCACAGTCACCCTGGATGGCATCTATGAGCCCATCTCTAACAAATTGCCATCGTTCCTCCAAATGGCATCCATAAGCCCATTTCCAATACATCTTCGAGTGCAAATTTCTAGGCACTTTAGTGTTCAATCATCTTTCACCTTCAAGCCACGAATGGTGGATCCACCAATCTAACTCTTCAGGTTTAAGAAGTTTAAACAGGGGCAGCTGTTGTACCCCAAAATTTGCACTCTCATTTCTCAAGAAATCTCTCAAAAGATCTCCATTGATTCAAGACTACACAAGGTTTGATCAACTCAAGACACCTCCTTAAACACTAACAACTCAAAATTAGGGTTTGAGTTTGTACAAAGATAATTGAACTTCTAATGACTTATATGAATTTCATGGATCACTTTGGATCCTCAATATTGCTCATGTCAAGTTGCAAGCTTTGGATCACATTTTTGCTCAGTCAGTTGATCAGTTGACCTAAAAACAACTATATTAGGGAAAAGTCAATTGTGGTCAATTTACAGTCAAACTTCATAATTTTTTATCCATATCAACATTATGAATTCATATATGTCAATTAAACAAGTTCGGATCACAATTCCTCAAAGAAATTTGATCAGAACACCAAAAGGGCAAAATGGTCAAAATTAGGGTTTTGATTGAGAAGGCTCAGTTCTTGACTTTTGACAAAGAAAATGACTTATTGGTTTAAGAAATGATCTCAATGATTCAAATGAACCATCTTGACCTAATTTAATAGTTCAAATCACCTCTCAAGATCATTGGATTGACAGATGAATTTCAGTCAACTGATGAAAAATCAATTGTACACTAAAAAGTCAAACTTTGACTTTTTTATCAAAATCAAGTTTCAAAAATCATATTTCATCAAGACATGTTAAAATTTGAAATTTGTTCATCAAGAAATTAAAAAAAGTCAAAATTATCTTTGAAAAGTCAAAATTCTAGGACTTAGAATTTTTTCTAAGTGTTAGAAAGTTAACATTTTTTCATAAATTTGTGCCAAATTTCCATTATGATGCCAGATGATTCAAGGAAAACTTCCAACATGAAAGTTGTAGATCTCAATGAGATCTAAAACTTTGTAGAAGGAATCAAGTTGTAAAAATTCTTGGATTTCAAGTTATTGATTCAAGAAGTCATGTACATAATACAAAAAATACTTAGTGAAATTTTGAGTATTTTAGTCAGGATTTTGACCTAACTTCATGGAAACTTTCCACCTACTTCTAAATTGAATCTTCAAATATGTCCAAAATGAAGGTTGTAGGGGATATTACAAGATTTCCAAAATGTCCCAGTACTCATTGAGATCATGTTTGAGCTAAGAGAATCGAAGACAAGAAGTTGGACATTCATTCTTGAATTATAGGTCATTTCCATGATGAACAAGAATTCAAATATCTTAGCCATGCCTTGTATCCTTGCTTTGCAGGCCTCCAAGTCTATAAATCTCTCAATAATCATAAGATTACAGAAACTTTATGGCTATTATCCATTAAATCCAAGCTTTGTCTAAGTTAATTTGCCATTTTTAGAAGAGTATGCATTTGCAAATGTCAACCCTTATTGAGCCTCTCAATGGATCCTTATGCACACACTCAACCTAGAAACTCATAAGAGGCATGTTTAAAGTAATTCAAACACTATACATAGCTTGTACCGTGCATTGTGATTTTGGTTTTCCACTTTACTTCAAAACAAAGCAACCTAGCCATAACCATACAATTCAGAAATCCCTTGTGCAAAAACATCTCTAACCTTTGCCATACAAATATACAAGTCTTTGGCAAGAAAACACACGAAGGCTTAAGCCCTCAAACCCTCTCAAAGTCAGGATTGCATAAACAACATCCATTGTTGCACTTTCTGGCCAGAAATCCCAAACACCTAATCCACTCGTGCATTTCTTGGCCTTTCACTTCCAAAAGTTCCTAAACATCATCTACAAACAATCTGACACCCTGTTACACGACTGTAACATCTCCATTACCTTCCTCCATAACCAAAAAATAGATCTTGCATCTTGACTTCTCTAGCATGACTCAAGCACTCCCAGCATCAAGTAAAGGTTGCATTAGCTTCCTGGGAACTTGAGGAAGCAAACCTAATCATCACCATCACTTGAAACAAGCTCAAACTTATTTCAAGTTTTCCAATTTTTGAGGTATTTTTCTGAACTTTCATCTCTTCATTTAGGAATTGTTAGGCTGGCATTTTCAAAGACAAACTGTAGATATCATTGTCCTGAAGCTGTACATATCCATAGTTTTCATTTATTTTGCCTAAGTTTAGAGAATTTTAAGTTTGAAACTCTGAAAAAGTTAGGTCAGGATTTGGTACTTTTAGAAATACATGCTCATCTTTGATTGTTAGTTCAAATTGTTTACATTTCTAAAATCCTGGTAAAATTTCTAACAAGTTTGATGTTGGAAGTTTTGAGAGTGGATGAGAAATGAATGAGATACAGGGATCCTGGCTCGAGGTTGAAGATGAAGTTCATTTCTAGGAATGGATTTGTAATATATGTTTATGGTTTTGTTTACGTTAACAGATGTGTATCCACCCTAGTGGTAAGGAAGCGCGCGTATTATGTGAATGGCGTGGGTTTAAGCCCCAACATTGCCACTTTTTCTCATTTTCTCCAACATTTTCTTTTGTTTTCTTCCAACTAGCGCGCCTGGGCCTCCTGTGATGGGCCTTCCCATTTTCACTTTACCACACCCCCCATCTCGCTTGTTCCAGCACAGGCCTAATGTTTTTTTATTGTATTTTCTTTTGCTGATTAACAAAAACACTTAATGGGCCAGGCTTCATACAAAAACTGTTTTTTCTAACAAACTCCCTAAATTCCATTTTTACCTCCTGGCTTTATTTTTCATATTTTATTTTATTTTATTTTCTTTAATTTATTATTTTTATTATTATTATTATTATTATTATTATTATTATTTATTAAGTCAAAAAATCTCAAAAAAATATTTTTATTATTTATATATCAATATACTTTTATTTCATTAAGACAAAAGACCAAAAATATTTTCTTATTATAAATTTAATCTATTTTCTTAATATTAGACCTAGGTTTTAATTTCCTTTAATTAAATTAACTTAGAATTTAATTTTTCTTTTAATTAATCTTTATACTAGTTTAATTAAGTAAAAACATTTTTCATAAAAAACTCTAAAAATAAATTCTTGATTAAATTTAATTTCTTTTCTTAATTAATTTAGGTTTAATTTTCTTAATTTAATTAATTATTTCTTTTAGTTAATTAGGTCATAATCAAACCCTTTCCACAAAAACCAAACAAATTCCATTTCTTTTTTTACCATTTCTTATCCTTGTACATTATATTCCTTTCAATTCTTGTATATTATTCAAGTTTCAATATGGTTGTAATAGATAATTAGGTTTAATTTCTTGCAATCCCCATTTGTAATTTGTATACCACATCCCCAAATGATGTAATAACATAGTAAATTTACTTTCCGCAATTTATCGCTTTCATATAAATGCTAGTAATTAGGATTTGTATGGGAAAATAAAAATCAACAAGTAGATAACCCTAATCAAAGACTAAATGCATGCAAATCAAACACACTATTTACACATGCACCCTTAGGGTAATTCCACTTGTTGCCTTATAAAAATGATCATATTATGCATGTGAGACGTCTTAGAAAAACAATAAAAAATACAAGATTATAGTCCCTCAATGACGCTTCAAATGTTTCCTTACAAGTGATCTTAGTCCCTCAAGAGAAATTCTAAGATATCTCACAATATTGATATTCATGACTATACGATGACCCAGCCCGTCTCTTTTACATCCAAAGATAAGGCTTCTTACCAATCAATGGTGAGATAGCAATATCAAAGGAAGGAAGAAATGAACAAAGACTTTTGAGTAGGTAGAAACGTTCTTAGTTGCTTGCTCACTTTCAAAACAAAAACACACCAAACACTTTCAAAACATGAAATATTTTCAAAAGTCCAACACTTTGTATACATTCTTACAAAACGAGAACCATTATAAAGTTCGCCTAAACAAAGTCGCCTTTTCAAAAATACTTTCAAAACCACCACAAAGTACATTTTCAAACAAATCAAGTGATCTAGAAAGAAACTAAGATCCCATAGATAATTATGGATGAAAAGGGTGTTAACACCTTCCCTTTTCATAATCTACCCCCCGAACTCAAGAAATAATCTCAAAGGTCTTTCCTGTTCTTTTCATCCTTTCATTATTGGATAAAAGAAAAGTCAGTGGCGACTCTTGCTAACCACAACAATTGCAATCAAAAAGCAAAAATATCCCAAGTCAGTTCTCACACCTTATTACAGGATGTTTCATGTGAAGAAAGTTTTGTAGAACTAAAGAAAATATTGACGACTGCTCCAGTATCGGTTTTGCCTAATCTGAGTGAGTCATTTATAGTGTATTATGAATGTGTCTAAGATAGGACTTAGTGGTGTGCTAATGCTAAATGGACAAGTTGTTTCTTGTGCTTCTAGACGACTCATAGTTCATGAGAGGACTTATCCTACGCGTGACTTAGAGTTAGCAGCGGTGGTGTTTATGTTGAAGATTTGGAGACATTGTCTTTTTGGTTCTATATTTGAAGTATTTAGCAACCATAAGAGTTTAAAGTATTTATTTGATCATAAGGAATTGAATATGAGACAACGAAGATGGTTGGAGATGTTGAAGGACTATGATTTTGGTTTGAATTACCATCCAGGTTAAGCTAATGTCGTGGCTAATATTATAGGTCGAAATACTTTACATATGTCGCCAATGATGGTTAAAGAATTGGAATTAATTGAAAAGTTCAGAGATATAAGCTTAGTTTTCAAAGTGACACCGAAGAGTGTTATGTTGGGGATGTTGAAGATTAACAATGATTTTCTAGACAGTATCAAAGAAGCTCAGAAGTTAGATGTGGAATTGGTAGATTCGGTGGTTGGACTCGATCAGTCTGAGAATGATGATTTCAAGTTAGATGCGCAGGGTGTGTTGAGATTCTGTAATCGAATTTGTATTCTTGATCATGCGGATATGAAGAAAGTAATTCTTAAGTTGGAGGATACTTAACCTTTGTGTGAGGCTAAGTGAGTGTAATAAGGACCGTGTAATATGTTGAACGTTGGTGTCTCATTGATAAAAATGAATGAGAGGGAAATCATGTAAGTATTTGTAAACTTTATTGGAAATTATTAGATTATGGTGCTTTAGGTTACTTGAGTACAAGTTCTAAAGGAACATTATTATAGTTTGGTAACGATGGTTTATACTCCATTATGGTTGTCGGCTATCTATTGACAAGTTGAGGAACTGGTCACGCTTAATCTCTTGTTGATAGTAGATGAGATCATGTTAGATGGTATAGATTTATCTTACTGTCTTAATGGTGTGTAAAGTGATTGATGTTATATCGTTAGGATAGTCGCTCACCAGTTTGTGTGAATTAATAGAGGAATGGCTAGGAAAGAGTTGAGACGTATTGAACAATTCAGAGTAGCGGGTTTATATGCGAGCTAACGCTGCAAAGTGAAAGATTGAGAATATCAAGTGAACAATGATTTTATAATGGATGTTAAAGAAAGTCCGAAACTAGATTGAAACTTGTAAATCATATAGTTGACGAAATTTTTTATGAGGGAGGTGACTTAAGATGGATAATCAGAGTTGTGCAGCTGAAGCGTGATGTGGCGCAGTTGTATGTGTGTACGACTCGTTAGAAGTGAAGGACTAAATACCACAAGCCTATAGGAATGATATGTCTTGATCTACATGTTTGATTTGGTGTATTGTTGATATAGGTATGACGTACCAAGGTATTGTGTTTTCTCGTAAATGTTTGCTGATTTTATAAGGATGTTAATGTGGCTGTTGGTTGATGGTGAGTTGTGTGCACATTCATTGAGTTATACTGTTAAGTTGACATTATAATGATTTTGTTCTCGTTGTCATAATGTTGTTGTTGGTTACCATAAATGATGGATAGTAGTCCATAATATGAAGAAGTTGATTATGTTGATGTCACTATAAGGGTGATACGACAATATGAATGGAGTTGTTGATATTTTGTTGATATATATATATATATATATATATATATATATATATATATATATATATATATATATATATATATATATATGGGAATGAAATTATGCATGTGTTTTGTTGTTGAAAATATTGTTAAGATGATAAGGTGATGTTGTATATCCAAGTATAAGTGTGTTATGGTTGTTACTACTTTAAATGTTTATATATTGTTGAAGTGGTTGATAAGTTATTAACGATTATGTCACAAAGGTGTTGAACGATCATCATGTGTGTATTTGATTTAAATCGTGTTGAGTTATTGTTGTATCGAGAAGTAATGGTCGAAGTGTTTCCAGACGCGACTTGGGTATCAGAGAGTGTAATGCAAAATTCCTGTTAAGAGTGATAGTATCGAGTAGATTTTCGAGGACGAAAATATTCTAAGTGGGGGAGAGTTGTAACGCCCGTTAATTTAATTAATTATTTAATTAAATTATTTTTTGGATTATTTGTTGAAGTTGTGAAATACTGAGAATGGTTGGTATAAGTTGTCAGATTATTATTAATTAATTAAGTAGTTGATTAATGATAATAATAATAATATTGGCATTATTAATATTAGTCGTTGGGCTTATTTTGATGGTATGTAGTATTAAGGGGGTGTGAGAATTATGCCCAATAGCAATACTATTATTATTAAGTTTGGTTATAATAATAGAAATTAGATTGACAGTTAGGAAAAATAGGTTTTTGTCAAGAAGAAGAAGAAGAATAAGGGTTGGAAGAGAGAAAAAAACGTAGAATTTACAGAGAAGAGGAAAAGAGGAAAAGCGGGATTCGATCGGAAAATTATAGAGAAACCTTCAATCTAAGGTAAGGGTGGGGTTCTTACTCTATAATTAGGTATGTGATGCACGTTACATGGGAATTGGGTTGTGTGAAATTATTATTGTATGTTATGGTTGTATGAATAAATTGTTTTTTGGTGTCTATGATAATTGTGCTAACATTGCAGCGATTCGATCGATGAATTGAGTGTTGGAATTTGTTATGTATTGATATGGTTATAGTTAATATATTGTTGTGAATAGTTGTTGGGTTAGTCTGAGATCATGGGAATGGAAAGAATCACTGATCGCAAGAAATTTGGAACGAAGTTACAAAATTGCAACTGGAATTATGGACATGTGCCGAGTGGCACATGTGTTGATAAAGGGTGCCGACCGAAACCATGCTTTTGTTCCGAGGGAAACAGTTTTCATGCGAAGGGGCATGGATCCTAATTACAGTATCTCCTTTAGGTGTTTTGCTGTGTTTATTCTGGGTATTTATTACCTTAGCATGTTATTGCAGGAATGTATGTAGCAAGCTTAGAAAAAGGATGAATAACATTAGAGGTTACTTATTAACAACAAAAGTGATAAATTGATGAATTAGCATAAGTATAGTAGGTAATATTAATTAGTAACAGAGTTAGTAAATGTTAGCAGAAAATTACTAATTAGCAGACAATGTAATGAAAATTGTTGGTAGCAGTTATTTATGAAAGTAATAGCAGTAGATGTTTAGCAAGGATAATTATTATATTGCAGAATTAATAATTAGTATAGTTTTAGTTGCAGAATTAGCAGTAAATAACAGAATTATTAGTACCCAAAATATATTAGTAGTAGAGGTAATTTAAGTAGCTGAAAAATAATAGTTTCACTAATTTAGCAGAAAACTATTAATGAGGCTTATTGCAGAATAATTTAGTAGAAGTATTTTAGTAGGATCGTGTTAATAATATTATTGGCATGTGTAAGTTGTTGTATTGTTGTGATTAATTGTTGAAGTTATAGGTAGTGGTGAGTTATGTTGTATTGCATCTATAATTGGCAATTATTAAGTTGTAGACTTATGGCCAATGTTGAATAAAGTTGAATTATTAAGTTGTAGGCTTATGGCCAACGTTGATTAATGTTGAGTTATTATTTGTTGTTGTTGCTACGTTCATGTTGTATCGCATACATCGCATATCAAGTTAAAGTCAATGCTCGTTAAGTTGGCCGGGATTTACAAAATATTAAGTTGAAGGCTTATGCCTTGTTGATGCCTCTATTAATTGGCAAAATTTCTAAGTTGTGAGTTCTGCTCCACTGGTACCACATGCATATGCATAGTAATGAGTTGCATTTCACGTTGCATATTCGAGTTATTGTGCAACTTGTACTTCTTCAATCTCTCAAACAGCTTGTGTAGGGGGTCGAGATGTTCTTCTTCAGTCTGAGACCTGGCCATCATGTCGTCAATGTAAACCTATATCTCATGATGGATCATATCATGGAAAAACGTTGTCATAGCATGCTAATATGTTGCACTGGTGTTATTCAAACCAAAAGGCATAACTTTGTAACAGAAAGTGCCCCACTGTGTGACAAAAGTATTATTTTCCATGTCTTCAGGTGCCATCTTGAAACTTTAACCAGAGAAATCATCCATAAAGGAAAATACTTTATGTTGAGAAGTGTTGTCAACTAAAACATCAATATGTGGAAGTGGAAAGTAATCTTTGGGGCTTGCCCTATTCAAATCCCTATAGTCTATACACATACACACCTTACCGTCCTTGTTAGGTACCAGAACTATATTTGCAACCCACTGAGAATAGAATGTAACAGCTAAGAAACCCGTGTTGAACTGCTTCATAACGTCAACTTTGATCTTTTCTGACATCTCAGGATGCATACGACAAACCATCTTCTTTATAGGAGGACAACCTTCTTCCATCGATAAACAGTGAACCACAATGTCAATATCAAGCACTGGAATGTCTTCATTAGACCAAGCAAAGATCTCAACATAGTCACGTAACATCTGGATTAATCTCTTTTTGACATTGTCTTCTAGGTCGACACCTATCTTTATTTTTTCTTGTTCTCTTTAGTACCCAGGTTCATAACCTCAATTGGCTCTTCATGTTGTTTTATGGCTCTTTTCTCCTTCTCTAATAGTCTAGCAAGCTCTCCAGGTACTTCTCAATCTTCCTCACCTTTGTCCTCGGCTTGGTAGATCGGATTTTCGAAGTCGTAATTGGCAATAGCATAATTGTTATTTTTGTAACCCAAAATTTTCCCTCCCATTTTCTTCAAGATATATCCTTATGCTCCTAGGGTTTTCAATTGCTCAAGGCTACTCAAGGTTTGATCAGGCAAATTCTCCTCCTAAGTAGCTGACCTACAACTAACATTTCACTTTTCTCAAGGAAATTTGAGCTTATAATTCCTCAAGTGGATTCCATGGTTACTCATATGTCTCAAGGAATGCTCATGCCAAATTTCAAGCCTTGCATCACAAGTTTGCTCAATCAATTGCTCAGATGATTGAAAATCAACTATATTTGACAAAAAGACAAATGTGGTTAACATACAGTTAAACTTCAAGATTTTTGGTCAACATCAAGATTTTAAGGTCACATTCATCATTTGATCAAGGGATGATCATGATTAATCAAGAAAACTCTCAATTCACCAAAAGTCAAAAGTTACCAAATTAAGGTTTTCTTAAGAAGAAGTCAACTGAATTTTGACCAAGCATAACTTTCACATGCTTCATCAGATTTTTCTCAACCAAAGATCATCTTGAAGGAAATTCAATTCTATACAACTTTGTCTCTCTGAGTTCAAGTCCATAAAATGCTTCATTTGAGAGATATGAGCCAATACATTATACGTCATTTCAAAAGTCAACAAAAAGATACTTTTTGTCAAAGAAATTTACATCAAGATAAAGTCTTCAAATGAAAAAAATGATCAACATAGAGATTATAGAGGACATCTTGAGCTTTCGAAAAAATCAAAGATCACCTTCATATGATAAAAATTGATAGAGTTATGGTTGGTGCAAGTTGGGAATTTTGAGAAAATGCATGAAACCTAAATTAATCAAACTTGAATTTTTGGGCTAGTGGGCTTATCTTTCAAGGTCCAAACGTGTTTTAGGCCACATAGTAAACCTCTGAGTCCATTCATAGACCCATTTGATTTTTATTCCATTTATTTTTTGATTTTATTTAGTTAAATTCAAAATTAAATTAAATTAAATCAAGGCTTTCATACAAAGGTCCAAACCCACCTTCTTGACCTAATTTTTCTCTAGATATTCTCATTATTCAGACAAGACAAGGGACACGAAACCTTGCAAGAAACCACCACCTTCCAAACTTTAAATTTTCTCAAAACTATGGCAAACTACAAACCCTATTTTCGGCCTCTCTCAAAGAAAAAAAATTATCCCATTCGACTTCAAGGACATCATAGGGTAAGAATGGATCGATTGTGATGATCCAAGAGGCCTAAAAATTGCATACATGCCTCGTCGGTTTCTTTATTTGCATGAAATTCATATTTTTATTTTCATTATGTTTTGATGCATACTAACATTACTAATGTGCTTCTGAGATGTCAATATGTAGGATAAACTCATCGCATGAGTCCCATAATGATCGAATCTTGTATTTCCATATTTGAACTGTTTCATATTATTTTCTTTGTATCTCATCATACAAAGGGAATTAGCCAAAACCAAGGCCATCATTGAATTCTCAAGGTCCAAATTAAGGGGTTAGGGTACCTTTGGATCATTGACAAGCTTTATTTTACAGGAACACAAAATGCAGTCGCTAGAAAAGGCGACCGGAGCTAGGGCTCCGGCGCCTCTTCAGCCCAGTAATTTTGGTTTATTACTTATTTATTTGTTTCCATTGATAGACCTAATGAAACATCCACCCTAGTGGCAAGCGCGCACATGTTAAGGCTTTGGTATAGGAGGGCGTGGGTTCGATCCCTGCCTTTTGTTGTTTTTTCTCATATTTTCCAATGTTTTACAAGTTTAATACATTTTGAATGGTACCTATTCTACTAACACCAACACAAGCTTGGCGCAGTGGTAGACTTTGCAGGGTAGAAGGAAAAGAGCGTGGGATCAACACCCAACCCTGGAATTTTTCTTGTTTTCTATGTTTCTAACCTTGTTTGTCATGGTTTTTCCTTTCAAGCCTAATTCTTTGTAACCTAATTCTTTTTCAATTAATAATTAAACAAAAACCTTTTTCTTTAACCCTAAAAATAATTAGCTTTTAGGTTTTTAATTAACATTTTAATAATTTGATGAATTAAATTTCTTTTTTTTTTCAATTTTAATTAATTAGATTTTTAAGTTAATCATCATCATAAATTTATTTTCATAAAAATCACCAAAAAACATTCTCTTCTCACTTTTCCTATTCTTATTCTTTATTTTCATTTAAATTTCTTAGATCAAGTGTATAGGGCATCTCCTCAAATATAATAGTGTAGCTTTATATTTTTCCGTCTTTTCCTATTATATAATTGTTTTCGGGATGTAATAATTTAGGGTTTTATTTCTCGAACCTTTATTATGTAACTACCCCAAAGCTCTGTAATAGCCTAGGTTTACATTTCCGCCTTTATCCTCTGCTACTATATTTACTATATTACTGCTAGTAATTAGGGTTTGTATGGTAAGATAAAGTCAACTGATAGCAAAACTCTAATTTCAAATATAAATAACTGAATTGAACATACTTGCACACTTGCACCTCTAGGGTAGCCTCTCTTTGTTGTCTTTCAAAATAACAGTCATGTCCCTCGAACGTATGGATGCTTTATCAAAGACCCTTGAATAAAATATCATAAGTCCCTCGATGACCCTTCAATGTTGCTTATGAATAAATGATCTAGTCCCTTACGAAATTGCTAAAGTAACATTACAAGTTGCCTTTGACGACCGTACGATGACCCTTCGCTTGTCCCTTCATATCCAAATGATAGGGATACCTACCAACTAATGTTACAAATAACACTATCTCTAAAGGAGAAGTAAAATAACAAGAACGACCTTGAGTGGGTAGGATACTTTTAATCGCTTGCTCACAATTTCTAAAAACAATTTCACATCATACTTTTCAAATAAATATTTATAAAAAAAAACAGTTTGTAGGCGTTCTTGAGGACAGATACAAGAATCATTACAAAGTTCTCCTTACATTGGCATTTTCAAAATCTTTTCAAAATACACAAAAAAAGAAATTTTTCAAAAGTGAGCTAGCAATTAAGAGCTCGTAGATAACTACGGATGAAAATGGTGCTAACACCTTCCCTTTTCATAAATTATCCCCCAAACTCAAAATATTCAAGGTCTTTCCTATTCTTTTCACCCTTTCCTAAATATTGGATAAAAGAAAAGTCGGTGGAGACTCTTGTTATCCACAACATTTGCGATAAAATGCAAAACAAGTCAGTTCTCCCACCGTATTATAAAACTGGCGACTCTCTTGGGGATACTTAAAAGATGGGTTACCTTAGAGTCTTAGATCACTTTTACTGCTTTATTTTTTTGCATTGTGTGCTTTACTTTAAGGGTTTCTTGATTTTATTTTCTTGCAAAGATCCTACACCCGGATCTAGGGATGCCTTAAGTAAGTAGCAATGGATTATGGAAACTATATGGCATAGACCGATATGGTTGAAGTGATGGATACGTTAGTGTGACACTTGGGTTTGTACCTATGTTCCTTGAGTCTGTTGAGGATAACATTAGGCTGCCGCATGGTTTCATAAGCACTAACTGACTTTTAGAACCTTAATTGAGCCATCTTAGTTATTAGAAGGAAGTGAGATAGCCAGCTTTGGTGCAATCCAAAGTTGGTTGATACTCGATGCTACACTCATTGAGATTCGACTCGCGGGGTGTTTTGGTGGCAAATCAATTCATGTACTAAAATAAAACCTTCGAGAAAGATCTGTGATATGAGAATTCTAGAACCCGGTTACTATTTTTAGGACAGGTCGAGCCAACTTGACTTCAAGGGTACTTACCTACGGACCCCATGCAAGCCTTTAAACCTAAGGCTATGGTGTGATTTTTTTGTGCTTGGTATTTGCGTGAACATAAACATAATATAATGACATCATAACATCATGACATGGCATTTTCACTAACCATTTCAAGGATTTTAGGTACCTTTGATGCAGGGTTATCATAAGCCAAACTGCTAGAAAAGGGCAAGAGGATTTATTTTTCTCTAACTAGATGTCGTCAAAGACCAAAGTACATTCTTTCAAGTCAAAGGCTAGGACTCACTTGACACGGTATATAAGGACATTCAAAAACAAAGACGCAAAGTTCTTCAAACAAAGTTGCAGCCATACTCAATTTCTGACATTTTATTCTATACTACCCCACGAGATCCTTAAAAACATTGAATATACATCTACATGCCATACATATCATTACATAACAGGTTTCCAAGACAGCATTTCTCATCTTCTTGTTGTTTATTTCAGTAAAAGATTGCTCTCGAACAAATAGTCAAAGATCTTCAGGCCCAAAATGCTCAGTTCCAATAGATGTTCCCCAATCTAGCCAAGGGGCATGAAGAATTGAAGACACTCATCATCAAAGAGAGGAAGAAAAATACTAGGAATCCAATCAGCATCCTTAACATGGGAATAAGTTTCAGAGGTCCTCCCAAGCGAGCTCAAGACTGTGATATCCCATCAAACGAAGATGAAAACTAGGGTGAAGATGGTAAGATTGTGAAGGCTGAGAAAGTAAGAAACCTTGGTTCTTGCCAATATTCTGATGAAGTTGTAGAAGACTATTCGGATGAACAGTATCCTCCTGCTGATGAAAAATACAAATAGCTGGAAGATCGTTTAAACGCTATGGAGATCCATAGAGTGTCTGAGTTAGATTTTTAAGAGCTGGGTTTAGTCTCAGGAGTTGTCATTTCTCACAAATCCAAGGTTCCTACTTTTGCAAAGTATGATGGTGTTTCTTGCCCTAAGCTCCATTTGAGGTCTTATGTCTGGAAGATTCAACCACACACTGCCGACAAGAAGTTATGGGTGCATTTCTTTCAAGAGAGCCTATCTAGGACACAATTAGAATGGTTCTATCAAGTGGAAGGGATCAATATCCGTACTTGCAAGGATTTGGCTGCTGCTTTCTATAAAAAATACCAATATAATACCAATCTTACACCAACCTGTGTGCAACTATAGAGTATGACCATGGGCTCGAACGAAGGATTCAAAGAATATGCCCAGAAGTGGAGAGATCTAGCGCGAAGGGGTCAACCTCCTTTGTATAATAGGGAGTTGGTTGACATGTTTATAGGAACTTTAAAAGGTCCTTTATTCATTCATCTAATCGGAAGCTCTTCAGCCGAGTTCACCGAGTTGATATTAACAGAGGAACATGTTGAAGGCGAAATCAGAAGCGGAAAGATTCAGGTGGCTGTGTCTTCAAGTACTATGAAGAATATGTTCAACGAGAAAAAAAGCTAATGTTGTGTATGTCCAGAAGGTTCGTGGCAGAGGTGATCGCAACAAATCTATGGGGTGGTACTAATCTCTAATCCCACACCAAAGTAATGTCAACAAGGAAATCAGTGTAGGTTAGATGTACCTAGGAGACAATTTACCAAGATCAACATGCCATTGTCTCAGGAATTGCAACATATATTGAAAGCAAAGTTGATAACATTGAGAGATCCTCCTCAGAATCCCAACACCTCCTCTCCTCGGTACAATCCTAATGTAAGATGTGCCTATCATTTCAATAGTCCCGGACATGACACAAATAATTGTTGGAATTTGAAAAATAAGATTCAAGATATGATTGACTCCAAAGAGATTGAGTTTGACCCTCTTGAGACAACCAACGTGATTACTGCACCCATGCCTAAGCACGAAAAATGAATCAACACTATTGATGATGTTTCTTATGTTTCCGCTGTAAGTGACTTAATTACTTACCTGATAATTATTAAGAAGAATCTGTTGCAAGCTGGATTATTTCTAGGTTGTATTGAAAGATGCTACTACTGTGCATCCCAATCCAATGGCTGCAAACTGCTCAGAAAAGGTATTCAGCATCTAATAGATAACCATATAATTCTAGTTGAGAAGATTCCTTCTATGGATAATTTTTTTCAAGACTTGGAGTTTGAAGACGTGTCTGTAATTTCTAGAACTCCTGTAAGGATCACTTCCAAGGGTCTTGTGAAGATTACTTCTGAACCTAGAATTGCTCGTCTAATCATTACCGCACCAGAGCCAATTCAATATTCCTCTAACAAGGCCATCCTTTGGAATTATGGAGCTGATGTTTACTACCATTTTCTTAAGCAAGAACCATTGATTTTCAAAAGTGAAGACAATGGAGTTACTGATCCCAATGTTGACAATATTGTCGGGACTAGTAAGTTTACCAGAAGTGGAAGGGTTTTGCCCCAAAAATCTCTCTGAAAATTGTCGCTACACCAATTTATTTTACTTCTACCAGGTCAACTACTGAGACTCGAGGAAAAGAACAAATTATTGACTCTGCCTAGACTGAGGCACCAAAAGATATTACCATTGAAGATGCTTCTAAGCAAGAGATGGAGGAATTACTGAAGATTATTTGGAAGAGCGACTACAAGATTGTGGAACAGCTGGGGAAGACTCCCTCCAAGATATCCATGTTATCTCTGTTGTTGTTCTCTCAGGCCCATGCTCAGGATTTGGTGAAGTTCTTGAAATCTTCTCATGTACCGCAAGAAATCTCTACTGATAAATTTGAAAATTATGTTTCTAGCTTGATCACTGATAATGGGCTAGGCTTTTCTGATGCTTATTTGACTCCTACAGGAAGGAACCATAACGAGTCCCTTCACATCTCTATTGAGTGAAGGGGGACTACATTAGCTCATGTGTTGGATGAAAAGGGTTCCTCGTTGAATGTTTTACCGAAGGATGCTCTAAACAGGCTTGACTGTGAAGGGGTTGTGCTGAAACCCAGTGACATTATGGTCGGTGCCTTTGATGGTTCAAAGAGCATGGTGCATAGAGAGGTGGATCTCCCGATCAAAGTAGTTTCACAGGTGTAATACGATAGGAGAATTGACTTGGTTGTTTTTGTGTTTGATCGCAATTGTTGCGGTTAGTAAGAGTTGCCACCGACTTTTCTTATATCCAATAAAGGAAAGGATGAAAAGAACAGGAAAGACCTTTAGAGATGTTTTCTTGAGTTCAGGGGGTAGATCATGAAAAGGGAAGGTGTTATAACCCTTTTCATCTGTAGTTATCTACAGGCTCTTAGTTTCTTGCTAGATCGTTTGAAAATGCTTTGTTTGAAATGTGTTTTGAGGTGGGTTTTAAAAGTATTTTGAAAATGCCTTTGTTTCGGAAAACTTTGTAATGATTCTCGTCTTTATAAGAATGCATACAAAGTGTTGGTTTTGAAAATAGTTCAAATAGATGTTTGTTTTTTGAAAGATGTTTTGAAAGTGTAAGTGTGGAAATGGTTTTGATTTGTGAGAAAACAACTACGAGTGTTATACCTACTCAAAAGGTCTGTGTTCTTTTCCTCCTCCTTTAGATGTTGCTACATTACCATTAATTTGGTAAGAAGCCCCATTGTTGGATGTGAAGTGACGGACGTGGGTCAATCGTATAAACATAGAAGGAAACTTATGAGACGTTTTATCAATTTTCGTTAGGGACTAGATCGTTTATAGGAGGCAACATCGAGGGACATTGAGGGACTATGATCTTCTTTATCGAGGGTCTTTGCTAAAACGCCCACATTGGAGGGACATGACTATTTTCCAAGGCAACAACCGAGATTACCCTAGAGGTGCACGTGTGAATAGTGTGTTTGATTGCATGCATTTTTGTCTTAGAAATTAAGGTTTTCTACATTTTTTATTTTATCTTGCCATACACACCCTAATTAATAGCAATTTATATTAAACGATAAATTGCGGAAATTAAAATCCTAAGCTATTACATCATTTTAGGGGATGGGGGATACAAATGTACAAATGGGGGTGAAAATAAATAAAAGTCCTAATTATTACAACCATATTGAATAGCAATGAAAGAATGTATATAGAAAACATAAAGCCAAAAAGTAGAACAAGATAGAGAAAGAACAAGTCCTTCAATTCATGCAGCATGTTCGAAGTGTGTGTCCTTTGGTTCACACACCCCTTTGTTTTATTTCGTTTACGCCTGCAAGTCAGCGTGTATCAAAGCATACACCCTTTGATTCACACCTTTCTTTGTTTTCTTTCGTTTGGTCTTACAAGTCAGTGTTTATCAAAGCATACACCCTTCGATTCACACCCTTCTTTTTTTATTTCTTTCGTTTGGGACTGTGAAGTAGCGAGTTCGAAGCCTAAGGCTTTGTGTCAAACCATGCTGTTATTTTTTACTCCAAAATTGTTTTATGGTCTGTTCAGATTAGCTCTTGATAATAAAGGAAAACAAACAAAAGGGTAGAAATGAAAACAAACAAAATGTTATCAATGATGCATGAAACGAAAAGTTTAAAGTCAGGAAGACTTACCTTGAATTTGGAGTTGGTGTTTTGAACTTTGAGTTGCTACAATGGATATTCTTGAATTCGAAAGCAAAGAACAGAAGTATTGTGTTTCTTTAGTTCTGGATTCGAAAAAAAAGGAAAAAAAAAGTGTTGTATTTCTTTGGTTATGCATTCGAAAGAAACAAAGGTGTGGGTTTCTTGGTTCTGGGTTTAGAAGTGTTTTAAATGTTCTCTCCTCTCTTTGCGTTGCCAAAAAATCTCTCTCCAACCACTAAAAAGCCGCCCTTAGATGTGTTTTGAAACATCTTCTTTATAGATGAAGTTTGGCTGAGATTTGAGGGGGAAACAAATGAAATTTGAACAGTTTGGGTATGCTGTTTTTATAGCTTTCGAGGTGCAGCTCTCATATTCTAGTTTGGTGCAAATAGGAGCAGCATAGCAGGGCTACTTTGCAGCAGTTTTGGAGTGTTATTCCAGCTTGACGCATGACTGTTTCATAGTATATAGGGCTTTGTTCAACAGCCTTCGACCTGACTCATCAAAAGACAAAACACCAATGGTATGTTCTTTAAATTGACCCATTGTATGTCCTTCGAATGGACCAATTGTATGTCCTTTGAATGGACCACCAAATGTAGGTTCTTCAAATCCACCAAATTTATGTTCTTCGAATCCAACTGTGATACGGTGGGAGAGCTGACTTGAATTTTTTGCGTTTGATCGCAAATGTTGTAGTTAGCAAGAGTCACCACCGACTTTTCTTTTATCCAAAAGGAAAGGTGAAAAAGCACAGGAAAGACCTTTGAGATGTTTTCTTGAGTTCGGAGGTAGATTATGAAAAGGGAAGGTATTAGCATCCTTTTCATCTATGGTTTTCCATGGGCGCTTAGTTACTTGCTAGATCACTTGCTTTTGTTTGAAATTGTACTTTGTGTGGTTTTTGAAAGTATTTTTTCAAGAGGCCATTGTTTAGGAAATCTTTATAATGATCCTTGTTTGTAAGAATGTATACAAAGATGTTTGATCTTTTAAAAATGTTTTCAAGTTTGTAAGATATTTGAATGTGTAGGTGTTTGTTTTGAAAATAGAAAGGATGTTTGTTTGAAATTGAGCAAGTAATTAGGAGCATCCTACCTACTCAAAAGTCTTTCTTGTTCACTTTCCTTTTCCTTTGACATTGTTATCTTACCATTGATTTGGTAAGTAACCCTATCTTTGAATGTAAACGGGACGGGCGTGGGTCATTGTATAACCATGATTAGAAATGTTGCAAGGTATCTTAGCATTATCTTTTAGAGACTAAGATCATTTGAAAGGCAACTTAGATAGCATCATTGAGGGACTATGATCTTGTATTTACTTGTTTTTGCTAAGATACCTCACATGCGTAATATGGCCATTTTGTACAAGGCAACCAAGTGGAATAACCTTAGGGGTGCTTGTGTGCAAGTGTATTGTTTTCATTCTTGTTTTTGTCTTGAAATAGGGTTTTCCATCTATTGGTTTTATTCTTTCCATACAAACCCTAATTACTAGCATATTATGTACCAAAGCGATAAATTGCGGAATTTAAAGTTACTACGCTATTACAACATTTGTGGGAGGGGGTGTATAAATTGAATGAGGATTGCAAGAATGTAAACCTAGTTTGTCTATTACAACCATATTTAATTGGTATCAATGTATAAAGAAATAAGTAAATACAAAGTACAAAGTGAATAAATGTACAAAAAATGTAAAATGTAAAGAAAATGGATGTTTGTTTGGTTTTCATGAGAAAAAGGGAAATTGTCTTAACCTAATTAATTAAAGAAAATAATTAATTAAACTTAAATGTATTAAGAAAAGGTTTTAAATAAAACCCTAGTTCTATTAATTGATTAAAAGAAAATAATTTTAAGAAAAATATTTTTTGGTATTTTTGTCTTAAAAATATTTATAGCATTATAAAATGTTTTTGGCCCTTTTTATATATTAAAATAAATATATTTTAATAGATGTAAAATAAAAATAAATATTAACCTAGTTTTAATTAAATTTATAAGATGATTTGTAAAAAAATAAATAAAGTATAGTTAATAAAAATATTTTTGTGAGAAAAATAAAAATAAAATAAGCCAAAATATAAATCTATCATTTTTTTTGTATTTTTATGATTTTTTAGTATTTAGAAAATATATTAAGGAAATCAACAAAATAAAAATAAGAAAATAAAATAAATTGGGTCAGGGGTGCAAACAGCCTGCAAGGGGGTTAGTAAGCAAAAAAATAAAAAAAACAATACAAGCCTAAAAGGCTCAAGCGCTTGCAAAAAATGTACCAGGAATGCAAAACATGTAAAAAAATGCAAAAGGGTACCACTAGGGCTCGAACCCAGGTCCCAAAGGTTAGAGGCGCGCGCTTCTACCACTGGGGTGGCTATACATCCGTTAACATAAGCAAAACAATAAATATACAAGGAAAAAACGCGCCCTGATGACTTCATCTTTAACCTCTAGCCAGACCAACTGTAACTTGCTCATTTCTCATCAAAAATGAAAACTGTAAACATGAAACTTGTAGCAAACGTCCTCACGGTTTCAGAAATATAAAGCATTAAAACTATAGATCAAAGGTAAGCATGAATTTTAATGGCCCTAATCTTAACCCTAAAAATCTCAAAAATTTCAGTTTCAAAATTCTCTAAGCTCAAGCAAAATTAATGGAAACTATGGACATGGTTAGCTTCAGGGCAATGATATCTACATGTTTTGTTCACAAATAAATCATTGGTGATGCCTGTATGAAGAGTTCAAAGTTAAGAAAACTTACCTCAAAACTAGAGATTGTGTTTTGAGTTTGAGCTTGTTTCAAGTGATGGTAATGATCAGGTTAGCTTCCTTGAGGTCCCAGGAAGCTAATGCAATGATTAGCTTGAGCAATGGATGGCTGAAATGATCTGGAGAAGTCAATGTGCAGAGCTCTGTTTTTGGAAATAGAGGATGGTGTTAATGGTGTTACAGTTCTGTAACAGGGTGTGGGATCAACTGTATGTGATGTTTAGAAACTTTAGAAACCAAAAGGTCAAGAAACGCATGAGTAGATTATGAGTTTCAAGTTTTTTGGTCAGTTTGTGTGAAAATGGAAGTGTGAAGTGTGATTCTGAGTTCTATGTGTTTTCAAGGCTTGAGCATTCGCGTCTTTGTGTCAAAATGGCTTGTATATGTATAAACAAAATGTTTGAGAGCTTTGGACAATCAGAAGTACAAGTTTCTAGCTTTTGGCTAGGTTACTTGATTTTGAAGAAAATAGGGAAAAAAGTTTCAAGGAGAGGTACAAGAATGGGATGGGTGATTGTAAGTGTTTGAAACATTTCTCATGAGTTATAGGACCTGTTTGATCAGAAGAGAACAAGTACAAGGCTCAAGAACAAGTTTTGTATAAAAAGTCACTTTATCAAAATGGCAATGTAACCTTTCTTCCAAAAATGGATAAAAAGCATGTCCATGCATTGAATGCTTGAAGTGAGGCCTCTAACAGCTTTGTAAAACATTAATTATGGAGTGCCTAATAAGTTTGAGGCCTGCAGAGTAGTGCTTATGCAGCATAGTTTGAATTTGAATTTTGTTCATCACTAAAATGACTTGTAATTAAAGTGATAAAACCTTAACTTCATCTCTTCGATTCTCCCTACTCAAGAATGATCTCAAGGAGTTCTTGGACATTTTGGAAAGCTTGAAATATGCTATACAACCCATATTTTAATTGCTTTTTAAGATTCCCCTTGGAACTATATGAAAAAGTTCCATGAAGTTGGGTCAAAATCTTGACCAAATTAGGGCAAAATTTCACTAAGTGTTTAGTTTCATGACCACATGTTCATAAAATTATAACTTGAGATCCAAGCATTTTTGGAAGGAGTTGTGTAAAGAAAAGTTGTAGATTTAATGGAGATCTACAACTTTCATGTTTGAAGTTTCTCTTGAATCATCTTGCATCATGGTGAAAATTTTGCTCAAAGTTATGAAAAAAAATGAAATTTCCAACACTTAGAAAAATTTCTAAGTTTAGTAATTTGACTTTTCAAAATGAAATCTTGACTTTTTGATTTCTTGGTGAATAAGTTTCATATTTTGACATGTTTTGATGAATTATGATCTTTGGCACTTGAATTTGACCAAAAAGTTAAAGTTTGACTTTTCAGTATACAGTTGACTTTTGATCAGTTGATTGAAAATTCATTTGTCAATCCTTTGAACTTGAGTAATGTTTTGGGCCATGTTATTAGGTAAAAATGATGAAATTTGACTCTTGAGATCATTCCATAAACCAATTGATCATTTTCTAGGTCAAAAATCAGAAATTGCCATTTCCCAGTCAAAACCCTAATTTTGACCATTTTGCCCTTTTGGAGATTTGATCAAATTTCTTGAGGAATTATGGTCCAAACTTGATCAAATGATACATATGAGTTTAAAATGTTGATGAGGATAAAAAATTATGAAGTTTGACTATAAATTGGCCATAGTTGACTTTTTCCCCAATACAGTTGATTTTTAGGTCAACTGCACAATTGATTGAGCAAAAGTGTGATCCAAGGCTTGAAACTTGACATGAGTAATATTGGGGGTTTATAATGATCCATTAAAGTCATATGGGGTATGGTAAGTTCAAATATCCTTATGAAATCTCAAACCCTAATTTTGGTCATCAGTGTTTAAGGAGGTGTCTTGAGCTGATCAAACCCTAGTGCAGTCTTGAGCCCAAGGAGATCTTGTGAGAAAATTCTTTATAAGTGAGAGGGAAAATTTTGGGGTACAACAGCTGCCCATGTTCAATCTTCTTAAGCCTGAAGAGTTAGATTGGCGAGTTTCGTCATTCGTGACTCGAAGGTGGAAGATGATTGGACACTAGAGTGCCCATAAATTTGCACCCGGTGATGTGATGGTAGAGGGAATGAGCTTAAATATGCCATTTGGAGGGTTGATAGAAAGTTGTTGGAGATGGGCTTGTAGATTCCATTCAAAAGTGATTGTTGAATATGAAAGAGAGTCTGAATGAGTATCAGAATGGTGTTCGTGTCTGGAGCGTATCTGAACTGTATCTGAGAAGGAATCTGAATGAATATCAGAATGGCATCCGTGTCTGGAGCGTATTTGAACTGTATCTGAAAGTTGAATCTGAATGAGTATCAGAATGGCGCCCGTGTCTGGAGCGTATCTATGTTGTATCTAAGAAGGAATCTGAATGAATATCAGAATGGCATCCGTGTCTGGTGCGTATCTGAATTGTTTCTGAAAGTTGAATCTGAATGAGTATCAGAATGGCGTCTGTGTCTGGAGTGTATCTATACTGTATCTGAGAAGGAATCTGAATGAATATCAGAATGGTATATGTGTCTTGAGAGTATCTGAACTGTATCTGAAAGTTGAATTTGAATGAGTATTAGAATAGAATCCGTGTCTAGAGCGTATCTGAATTGTATCTAAAAACTTTGAACATTGTTAATGGTAACTATTGATTAATCTTATCCTAAAAAGGGTAAAATTTTAGCTAACATGAAATGTCATGCTGTATGAAATGCATGGTATAATGTATTTGTGTTATCAATGTTTATGATATATGGAGCGATGTATCCACATGCGAGTTAATCTGCTACACTGCGGTTGGATTGGGGAAAATAATTCCCTGACTGCTGTTGAGGGTATGAAGTGTGAGTCTTCATGTTGTGGAGTTGAAGTGTTGATGAATTTCCACTTAGAGAAATAAACTCTTGTTGTAAGGGAAATTTCGTGTATTGTTTATAAAAATCATGTTGAGGAATCTTGATAAATTCGGCGACTTCTACCAGGGATTGATAAACTGGGAGTTTTGTTCCGCTGGGGATTAAACTGCACACTGTGGGGAATTTTATGGAGATAAACTTAGAGATATTTCCCTATCTCTTAAAGCCATCAGTGATTGTCTTTTATTTTTTTTATTTGTAAACAGTAATTATGTTCAAATGCATATGTTCAAAAATGAACCATTGGACATTTTTGTAAACAAAACACAAGAGTAAAGAAAAACAGATAGTTTTTCACTTTCAAAGGGATATCTTTGTATTGACTTTGAGTAAGTATTTTTGTACAATGAGACAAACATTCTAGTAAGAGAATGCCGTCGTAAAAATGAAAATTTTGATACGAAGAAAAGATAGCTATGTGCAATAATCCCATGGGGTTCCCATTATGATATAGCCTTCGTGTCTCTGAGCATCTTGTCTATTTGTTTCCTCGTCTGAAGATGATTGAATTGATCAGAACCTCTAAGTTTGTTAGTTGAATCCAAAGGTTGTCTTTAAAGTGATCCAACGGGACATAGTCATACGCTTTAATTCGCTAACTTTTGCCTGGACCGCCCTTTCGGGTTTTTAGTCCACCGGGATACCCTTTTTTGCCCAAGCCGCCCTTTCGGGTTTTCAACTTGCCGGGTGTACAGATTTTTTTGTTTTATCCCTAATTTTTGCCTGAACCTTTTTGGTTCGCTGAGATGCCCTTGTTTTTCCTAGGTGTGTCAACCTAGCGGGTCTCTTATGCGTAGTACCTTTTGACTATGTATGCGTTCGCAGGGTGCGGCATGTCGTCGCCATCCATGATGGTCAAGATCATCGCTTCACCAGAGAATATGTTTTTGATTACAAATGGTCCTTCGTACGTAGGAGTCTATTTTCCCTTGGGATCACCTTGCAGCAGTATGATATGTTTGATCACCAGATCCCCAACTTGATACACTTGGCGTCTGACCTTTTTGTTGAAAGCCTTAATCATCCGTTTTTAATACATTTGACTATGGAAGACAGTAGTAAGCCTTTTCTCATCAATCAAGTTTAGTTTATCAAGTCGAGTATGGATCCAATCTTCTTCATTCAGCCCTGCATCCTTCATAATTCTCAAAGAGGGGATCTGTACCTCAATAGGCAAGACAACCTTTATGCCGTAAACCAGAGAGTAGGGTGTTGCCCCAATTGATGTGCGCGCTGTGGTACGATACCTGTGGAGAGCGAATGGTAGCATCTCATTCCAGTCTTTGTATGTGACTGTCATTTTCTGTATGATCTTTTTAATGTTCTTATTTGCGGCTTCGACGACACCATTCATCTTTGATCGATAAGGATAAGAATTGTGATGATGGATCTTAAATTGCTCGCACAGGGCGGTGATCATAGTATTATTCAGATTCGTACCATTGTCTATAATGATCCTCTCCGAGATACCGTAACGACATATGAGATTCTGCTTGATGAACCGGGCGACAACATTCTTGGTAACAGAAGTGAAAGAAGTTGCCTCCACCCACTTTGTAAAATAGTCAATGGCCACTAAAATGAAGCGGTGTCCATTGGAGGCTGTTGGCTTGATTTCCCTAATTATATCAATTCCCGACATAGCAAAGGGCCAAGGAGCCGTCAAGACATTCAGAGGAACCGGAGGTACGTGCACCTTGTCAGCATAGATCTGACACTTATGGCACGTTCGAGAGTGTTGATATCAATATGCTTCCATGGTAGACCAGTAATATCATGCCCGTAGGATTTTCTTTTCCATCGCATGCCCACTAGCATGGGTGCCAAAAGTGCCTTCATGTAATTTAGCCATGATCCTTTCAGCTTCAACCTTGTCTACGTCTCGAAGTAACACAGAGTCATGGTTGCGTTTGTAAAGAATTTCATTACTAAGGAAGAATTTAGCAGAGAATCTCCTTAAGAACTTCTTATCATTTACTGAAGCTCCTTCTGGATATTCTTGAGCCTCGAGATACCTTTTGACTTCGTGAAACCAAGGCTGGTCCACTACTTCTTCAATATTAATCTCGTGGCAGTGTGATGGTTCATCCATTCATTCAATGGTGATCAGGGGAGCCTCATTATCCCATTTAAGTTTAAACATAGATGACATTGTGGCTAGTGCGTCTGCTAGCTGATTTTCTTCTCAAGGGAAGTGCTCGAAGGTAATCTTCTCAAAATGTGGGAGCAATGTCAAAACATGTTCTTTGTAAGGGATAAGGTTAGGGTGTTTGGTGTCCCATTCCCCTTTGATCTGGCTGATAACAAAAGTTGAATCTCCAAATACATTCAAAGATTTTATCCCCAAGTCTATGGCAGCTTTGAGACCAAAGATGCACGCTTCATATTCCGCCATGTTATTTGTACAATTAAAGTAGAGTCTTGTCGTAAAATGAGTATGCCATCCTTCAGGAGATATGAGTACAACACCAATACCATTGCCGAGTGTGTTAGATTCCCCATCAAAAACCAGGGTCCATCGGTATCCTTGTTCATGTCTGTCATATGGTCTGAATTCTTCATAGTTGTTTACCATCATGATGTCTTCATCTGGGAATTCAAACTTCATGGACTGGTAGTCTTCTACATCTTGGTGATCAAGGTGATCAGCTAGTACACTGCCCTTTATTACTTTCTGGGTAGTATACTGTATGTCATATTCTGTCAGGATCATCTGCCATCTCGCTATTCTCCCAGAGAGTGCAGGTTTCTCGAAGATGTATTTTATGGGATCCATTTTAGATATCAACAGGGTGGTATGGGTAAACATATACTGTCTTAGCCGACGAGCAGCCCATGCCAGAGCGTAGTAAGTTCTCTCGAGCAGTGAATATCTTGTTTCACAGTCGGTAAACTTTTTGCTCATGTAATAAATGGCGTGCTCTTTTCGGCCAGACTTGTCATGCTTCCCCAACACACACCCCATTGAGTTTTCCAAAACGGTCAGATACATGATCAATGGTCTTCCCTTGACTGGTGGCATCAAAACAGGAGGCTCTTGCAGGTACTCTTTTATCTTGTCGAAAGCAGTTTATCACTCATCATTCCATTTGACTACTTGATCTTTCTTCAGTAGTTTGAAGATTGGTTCACAAGTAGCTGTCAGGTGAGAAATGAATCTGGCAATGTAGTTCAATCGTCCCAAGAATCCTCTGACTTCCTTCTCAGTACGAGGAGCAGGCATATCTTGTATCACTTTCACCTTGGCAGGATCTACTTTAATACCCTTATTGTTGATGACAAAGCCTAGGAGTTTACCAGACCTTACCCCAAATGTGCACTTATTTGGGTTCAACCTCAGCTTGTATTTCTTTAGTCTCTCAAATAGTTTCTGTAAATGATTAAGATGCTCTTCTTTTGTTTGAGATCTAGCTATCATGTCGTCCACATAAACCTCTATTTCATGATGTATCATGTCGTGAAATAGAGCTACCATGGCACACTGATAGGTTGCCCCAGCATTCTTCAGTCTGAACGGCATAACCTTGTAGAAGAATGTCCCCCATTGTGTGACAAAGGTTGTCTTCTCCATGTCCTCAGGCGCCAATTTGATTTGGTTGTAACCTGAGAAACCATCCATGAAGAAAACACTTTGTGTTGTGCCGTATTGTCAACTAGGATGTCAATTTGGGGAAGTGGGAAATCATCCTTAAGGCTTTCCCTATTCAAATATCTGTAGTCCACGCACATTTGTACCTTTCCGTCTTTTTTGGGAACGGTAACAACATTGTCAACCCATTGCGGATAAGAGGTGACCACCAAGAATCCAACATTGAATTGCTTCATGACTTCAGCTTTAATCTTCTCTGACATATCTAGTCGCATTCGATGGACCTTTTGTTTTACTGGTGGGCAGTCCTCTTTTGTAGGTAGATGATGTACCACAATATCTGCATCAAGTCCTGGAATTTCTTTATACGACCAGGCAAAGACCTCAACATACTCATGTAACAACTGAATCAGACGCTCCTTGACATTGGGTTCTATATTGGTACCCACCTTGACTTCTCTTTTGTCTTCTTCGGTACCAATATTAATCGTATCCACTGGTTCCTCGTGGGGCTGAATGGTTCTCTCTTCTTGTTGTAGTAATCTGGCAAGTTCCACTGGTACTTCACAATCTTCCTCACCTCCGTCTTCAGCTTGGTAGATTATATTTTCAAAGTCACAAAAAGCCATAGCAGAACCGTTACCCATGGGATCCTGAATGAATGTAGATCGGCATTGTGAGTGTGAGTGTGTGTAAGAGTATAGCTATATTTGAAAGAAATGAAAATGTAAAAAAGAAAAACAATGAGCACCAAGTTTGTATGCAAAAATGTCCATGATTCATTGATGTCATATGGAAATGAGATAATAACCCTTACAAATGGACCATTGTGCCTCGGGTAAGACACAAGGTTTTAAGTTTCTGAATTGTTTTAATATTACAGATCCAACACAATGTAAAGACAAATTACTGTGGGATAAAAGTGATCGGGACAAAATCCATAGCCTCCCAGTTGCTGAGCCCTCCACTGATAGTTGGTAAAATCCAACCCTCTAGGTTGTAGCTGTCTTCATCATCTTCCATCGCATTGACTTCACGGTTGCTGATCTTCAAGGGTGGTCCTCCGGCACGAGTGCGGTGTATAGCCTTCTGGGCACCTGAAGTGAAACCCAGGCCAAACTTGTCAGATTTGTATGGGATATCCAGGAGTTGTACCCAAATAGTGAACCCACCTTCTTCTATCACTGCCTTGGCATCTTTCAAGGACGACATCCTGAGTGGAGGTCTTGTGATCTTGGGAACTTGAGAAACAACCTTGGTTACTGCCACATCTTGCGGGACTTCTTCAAAGTGCTGGAATGGAGTTTCAATAAATTCACCTTCTAGCTCCACATATCGGAAGGAATTGAGATGGCTGATCATATACTCTTCTTCTCCATGAACGGTGATGATTTTTCCTTGAATTGGATATTTCAGCATTTGGTGCAACGTAGAAGTAACAGCGTCGACATTGTGAATCCACGGTCGGCCTAGCAAGCAGAAATACGAAGAGCGGATATTCATTACATAAAAAAGTTGAGTCAAATGTTTGGGTTCCAACTTTTATGGGGATATCCACTTCCCCGTGCACCATCCTTTTTGAGTCGTCAAAGGCTCTCACTACTATGTTGCTTGGTTTTAATGTCAATCCCCCATAGTCAAGCCTATCAAGAGCCTTTTTAGGTAATACATTCAGAGACGAGCCAGTGTCTACCAAGACATGAGCCAAGGTTGTGCCCTTGCATTCCACTGAGACATGTAATGCCTCATTATGCTTCCTCCCTCTTGGCGTTAAATCAGCATCTGAAAAGCCTAAGTCATTATCTGCAGTCAAGCTGGCTACGCAGTCTTGGAACTGATCGATAGATGTTTCTTGGGGTACATGGGCAGTTTTCAGGAATTTTACCAAGGCCTTTACATGCTTCTCGGAACATAGTAGTAAATCCAACATGGAAATTTTGGATGGAGTTTACCCCAGTTGCTCGACTACATTGTAGTCGCTTCTTTTTATGATCTTTAGAATTTCCTCCATCTCTTTCCGGGAGGTCTCAGGGATAGCCAATGATTGTGCCTTCGTCCGAACAGGCTCAATCAGAATACTTTTACCTCGAGTCTCAATTGACTCGGCAACAGGAATGTCAGTAGGAGTGATAACAGGGGTTGTAACATCTTTGTTAGTAGGAGTATTAGCAGAAACAATTATAGGACAGAGAACAACCTTTGGAGGAGAAACAACGACAAGAATGATTACGGGTCCAGAAACTACTTTTGGGGGAGTAATTTCTGGAGAGAATATCCTTCCACGTTGGATAATCTTGCTAGTCCCTGCAATATTACTGATACTGGAGTCAACCTTCTCAGAACTTGAATCTTCGGCAGCTGGCCAATCTTGCTTGATACTGTGGTAGTAGACATCCCCTCCATAATTCCATGGTATGGTTTTGTTTGACGAATACGGGATTGGTCCAGGAATTATAATTATCAAAGGAGCTACTTTTGGAACTGATGTAATTCTAACAGGTCTTTTGGTGGAGACCCTGGAAGAATTGTCGGAAATTGTAACGATGGAAACATCATTATAAGAAACAGTTGGAATAGAAGTCTTTTCGAACAAAATTTCCTTGTTATCTATTAGGCACTGAACGCTTGTTTTCAACAAAGGATAGATGGTTGGTGAGGACAAACAGAAATGAAATCTTTCATCACAGCCTGGGAATACACTGGCATTCAATAAGTTCCTTTTGATAGTTAGGAGTGGATTCATAAGTTCATCAACTGAAGTAACAAACATATCTTCTTCAATGGCGTTGGCATTATGGTCGTGCTTGGTTATAGGGGCAGAAATGACATTGGGCTTTTCTGGTGCATCGAATTCAATCTCTTTGGCTTCAAGGAGGTCTTGTACTTTGTTCTTTAGAGCCCAACAGTTGTCTGTGTCATGGTTGGGACTCTTAGAGTGGTATGCACAACGGGCATTAGGATGATAGTAAGGAGAGGTTGTGTTAGGATTCTTTGGAGCTTCTTTCAAAGTCACTAGGTTGGATCTTAACAAATTTGGCAATACTTGAGAGAGTGTCATGTTAATTATGGTGAACTGTCTGACTGGTCTTTCCATTCTTAGTTGGTTGTTTCTTTGCTGATCAGGCGCAGGTTTAGGAATCATAACAACCCCCACCATTGGACCACGTTCGGTCCTATCTTGATTTCTCTGAGGATATATAGCAACCACTTATTTCTTTCCAATGAATGGCTTCCTTACAGCAGCATATGACGCATCTTTTGAATCTTTCCATTCTTTATCCCGAATTCTACCCTTTCTCCGGTCAATATCAATTCAGTAAAACCTTCCGATGAACTCCCAATTAAGTGATTGAAGAAGGGACCAAACAAGGTTCCCAAAAACATGTCTACCAACTCTCTTTCAGATAGGGGAGGTTGAACTCTTCCGGCCAAGTCCCTCCATTTTTGCGCATAGTCCTTGAAGCCTTCACTTGAAACCATGGCCATACTCTGGAGTTGACTACGGGTAGGCGCAAGATCAGCATTGTATTGCTATTGTTTGTAAAAAGTTGCAGCAAGATCTTCCAAGTTATGAACATTGGCTCTTTCTAACTGATAAAACCAATCAAGTTGAGTTCCAGACAGACTGTCATGGAAGAAGTGTACCCACAAATCTTTGTCAGCGGTATGGGGCTGGATTTTCCTCACATAGGACCCGAGATGCATTTTGGGGCATGAGACTCCATCATATTTGGCAAACACGAGTTCTTTGAATTTTGTAGGAATGACAATTCCTGATACCAGTCCCAACTCCTCAAAGTCCAATCCATACACTTTTTGGATTTCCATTACACTCAACCGTTCTTCTAGATGCTTATACTTGTCGTCAGCTGGAGGGAATTGTTCTTCAGAATAGTCTTCTTCTTCCTCTTCTGACTCTGACTGGACAACTGTTTCTTTGCTTTTCCCATCTTGATTGTATTTCTCACCGGACATCGTTGCAAAGTCTAAAGCCCTTCTTGTCTGCCCTTGGAATCTTCTTCCCATGTTTACAACTCTGGTTATCTTCTTCGTCTTCTTTTTCTTCTCCTAAGCCAACAAGGTATTTAACTCTTCTTGTCCTTTGGATAGAGTTAAGAACAATTATTGAAACTGTGCATTCTGAGCTTGGAGGTCCTTCATCGTTTGCTCGAGATCCATCTTACTGAAATGAGCAGTAGAGAGATGAGGAGACTTGTTGCAAGAAACCTGCTTATGTTATGATAAATGATAAATGCATATGCAATGATTTAAAGGATCTTAAGATTCAAATATGTTTTAGACAAAAAGGAAACACACGTTATATTAATAAATTAAAGCTTTGAGTACATCAATGCCTGCTTGGGAAAAATAATACAAAAACTCTAATATGAAAAGGTAGTACGCATCCTTTTTGGTACGATGTAGGGATTCAAGTTCTTCTCCTCATGAAGTAGCCTAGTGAGTTCCAAAACCTTCTTCTCGCTTTGTAGAATTGGGCTTCGAAAGTATCTTTCTCCCCCCTTGAGTTGTATCTAATCCCTTTGTAGGTCTTCAAGAGAGGTGGGCATGTCAGGATGTAGGATAGTATATGGAACCTCTCCTTCCATGACAGGCTCAATGATTATCGTAAGAATGGAGGGATAAGGCATCATAAGACTCTGAGCACGAGTTCGTACCCGTTTGAGGTAAGGCTCAAGAGGGACGGAATTCTTATGTCCCGATGTCTTTCTATCTACCTTGTTTAACATCCTCCAAGCACAACTAAATCTCTGGCGAAGACCTTGATCGTCGTTCTCGTAGTCAAATACCAAACCTTAAATCAGCATCTCGTGCGGGCCATCCCTTCGGGCGTAACCAAATTGTCTCAAGGCTAAGCAGGGGTTGTAGGTGATACCTCCCAAATTCCAAGTAAAGGGACATTAGGGAATTCTCCACAACGGTCGACAATAGTAACACTCTCTATGGATTGGGAGCACCAATGAATGTTTGAATGTTTGAGCGTTATCAACCTTTGTGACCACCTTGAACCTTGCTCATTCTTCAATACAGATTGGGGAAGGTGCGAAATAAACCATCTTTCCAAGAGAGGAGTACAACACATAAGAACACTTATTTTCCTCATTGTGAGAGTGTGAAAAGAGTGTAGGATGTCTCCTGGCAAAGTAGGTACTGGGTTGCGTGATATGAAGATTTTGACGGTGTTCACATATATGAGCTGGTCAGGATTTGGAAACAAAACCATCCCATAAATGAGGAGAGCCACAATTTCCTCAAAGGCATTAAAATCCATGGAGTTCCAATAGTTTTGGGCTTTCTCAAACAATAACTTTGCTAGGAAACCTTTGACACCACTCCTTGTTTCCCAATTAGTTGTGACATCAGATGATTGTAAGTGTAGAGCTTGAGCAATCTCTTCTGGATTTAGGTCTCTTTCCGTACCATTGAAAGGTAGTTGATTGAGAATGGGAATCCTCAAGAGTTGGGAGAATTCTTCCAAAGTTGGCACAAGTTGATAATTTGGAAATGTGAAGCAATGGTGTAAAGGATCAAAGAACTGAAAGAGCACCTTCATCATGTCCTCATTTGTGTTGGAGGTGACCAAGTTGAGTAGGCGACCATGTCGGAGAACGGAGAGTTTTCTGGAATCCTTGAAGCTAGTTCCTTAAGTTATGGAGGGATCCTTACAAGGTTGACTTGAATAGTTTTCCTGCGAAGAGAATCCATATCCTATAAAACAAGAACAAAGATGAATCCCAAAATCCTTGAAATGGTTAGTGAATGAGTATGATGTTATGATGTTCATGATGTTATGTACAAGTATGTATATACAAACAAAGAAAACAAATCCTTAGGTTTAGGATTGCATGGAGTCTCGTAGGTAAGTACCCTCTTGAAGTTTAGTTGGCTCAACCTGTTCTAGTAATAGTAACCGGGTTCTAGGGAGCTCAATATCATTGGTCTGTTTCCTTATTCATTGTTTCAGCACAAGCCTCTTTAATGGGGACCGAAATATCCCAAGAAACCAAACCTCAATGAGTGTAGTATCGAGTACCTACCAACTTCGGGCTGCACCAAAGCTGGTCATCTCACTAGATCCTAAAGGCCAAGTTGGTCAACTAAAGGTTCTAAAAGTTCATTAGTGCTTCATGACATCACTCAGTGGCCCCGTATTCTCTTTGATTAACTCAAAGGCTATTGGTACCAACAAATATGTCGCACTAATGTAGCTATTTCTTAGACCATGTCGGTATACCCCGCACAGTTTCCACAACGTATTGCTACTTACCTATAATGTATCCTAAATCCGGGTAGAGGATTCAAATCCAAACAAAGAACCATAATATAAAGCATACAAGTCAAACAATGCAAGAAAGTAAATGTGATCTAACCCTAAGGTAACCCCACTTTTAGAATTTTCCCCAGCAGAGTCGCCAGTTCTATGATACAGTGGGAGAACTGCCTTGAAGGTTTTACGTTTGATCGCAAATGTTGCGGTTAACAAGAGTCACCACCGACTTTTCTTTTATCCAAAAGGAAAGGTGAAAAAGCACAGGAAAGACCTTTGAGATGTTTTCTTGTGTTCGGGGGGTAGATTATGAAAATGGAAGGTATTAGCATCCTTTTCATTCATGGTTTTCCATGGGCTCTTAGTTACTTCCTAGATCACTTGCTTTTGTTTGAAATTGTGATTTGTGTGGTTTTTGAAAGTATTTTGTAAAGAGGCCATTGTTTAGGCAATCTTTATAATGATCCTTGTTTGTAAGAATGTATACAAAGATGTTTGATATTTTAAAAATGTTTTCAAGTTTGTAAGATATTTTAAAGTGTAGGTGTTTGTTTTGAAAATAACAAGGATGTTTGTTTGAAATTGAGCAAGTAATTAGGAGCATTCTACCTACTCAAAAGTCTTTCTTGTTCACTTTCCTTTTCCTTTGACATTGTTATCTTACCATTGATTTGGTAAGTAACCCTATCTTTGAATGTAAACGGGACGGGCGTGGGTCATTGTATAACCATGATTAGCAATGTTGCAAGGTATCTTAGCATTCTCTTTTAGGGACTAATATCATTTGAAAGGCAACTTAGATAGCGTCATTGAGTAACCCTATCTTTTTAGTATTTAGAAAACATATTAAGGAAATCAATAAAATAGAAATAAGAAAATAAAATAAATTGGGCCAGGGGTACAAATAGCCTGCAAGGGGGTTAGTAAGCAAAAAAACAAAAAAAACAATACAAGCCCAAAAGGCCCAGGCGCTTGAAAAAAATGTTAGGAATGCAAAACATGTAAAAAATGCAAAAGGGTACCACTAGGGATCGAACCCAGGTCCCAAAGGTTACAGGCACGCGCTTCTACCACTGGGGTGGCTATACATCCGTTAACGTAAGCAAAACAATAAATATACAAGGAAAAACGCGCCTGATGACTTCATCTTCAACCTCCAGCCAGGCCAACTGTAACTTGCTCATTTCTCATAAAAAAGGAAAACTGTAAACATGAAACTTGTAGCAAACTTCCTCACGTTTTCAGAAATATAGAGAATTAAAAGTATATATTAAAGATAAGCATGAATTTTAATGGCCCTAATCTGAATCCTAAAAATCTCAGAAATTTCAGTTTCAAAATTCTCTAAACTCAAGCAAATTTAATGGAAACTATGGACATGGTTAGCTTCAGGGCAATGATATTTACATGTTTTATTCACAAATAAATCATTGATGATGTCTGTATGAAGAGTTCAAAGTTAAGAAAACTTACCTCAAAACTAGAGATCGTGTTTTGAGTTTGAGCTTGTTTCAAGTCATGGTGATGATCAGGTTAGCTTCCTTGAGGTTCCCGGAAGCTAATTCAATGATTAGCTTGAGCAACAGATGGGTGAAATAATCTGGAGAAGTCAAATTTGCAGAGCTCCGTTTTTGGAAATGGAGGATGGTGTTAATGGTGTTACAGTTCTGTAACAGGGTGTGGGATCAACTCTATGTGATGTTTAGAAATTTAGAAACTAAAAGGCCAAGAAACACATGAGTAGATTATGAGTTTCAAGTTTTTTGGTCAGTTTGTGTGAAAATGGAAGTGTGAAGTGTGATTCTGAGTTCTAGGTGTTTTCAACGCTTGAGCATTCGTGTCTTTGTGTCAAAATAGTTTGTGTATGTATAAACAAAACTGTTTGAGAGCTTTGGATAATCAGAAGTACAAGTTTCTAGCTTTTGGCTAGGTTACTTGATTTTGAAGAAAAGAGGGAAACAATTTTCAAGGAGAGGTACAAGCATGGGGTGGGTGATTGGAAGTGTTTGAAACATTTCTCATAAGTTATAGGACTTGTTAGATCAGAAGAGAACAAGTGCAAGGCTCAAGAACAAGTTTTGTACAAAAGTCACTTTATCAAAATGGCAATGTAACCTTTCTTCCAAAAATGGATAAAAAGCATGTCCATGCATTGAATGCTTGAAGTGAGGCCTTTAACAGCTGTGTAAACCATTAATTATGGAGTACCTAACATGTTTGAGGCCTGCAAAATAGTGTTTATGCAGCATAGTTTGAATTTGAATTTTGTTCATCACTAAAATGACTTGTAATTAAAGTGATAAAACCCTAACTTCATCTCTTTGATTCTCCCTACTCAAGAATGATCTCAAGGAGTTCTTGGACATTTTGGAAAGCTTGCAATGTGCTCTACAACCCATTTTTGAATTTCTTTTGAATATTCCCATTGGAACTATATGAAAAAGTTCCATGAAGTTGGGTCAAAATCCTGACCAAATTAGGGCAAAATTTCACTACGTGTTTAGTTTCATGACCACATGTTTATAAAATTATAACTTGAGATCCAAGCATTTTTGGAAGTAGTTGTGTAAAGCAAAGTTGTAGATTTCATGGAGATCTACAACTTTTATTATTTAAGTTTCTCTTGAATCATCTTGTATCATGGTTAAAATATTTCTCAAAGTTATGAAAAAACATGAAATTTCCAACACTTTGAAAAATTTCGAAGTTTAGAAATTTTGACTTTTCAAAATGAAATCTTAACTTTTTGATTTCTTGATGAATAAGTTTAATATTTTGACATTTTTTTATGAATTATGGTCTTTGGCACTTGAATTTGACCAAAAAGTCAAAGTTTGACTTTTCAATATACAGTTGACTTTTGATCAGTTGACTGAAAATTCATTTGTCAATCCTTTGAACTTGAGTAATGTTTTGGGCCATGTTATTAGGTCAAAATGATGCAATTGGACTCTTGAGATAATTCCCTAAACCAATTGATCATTTGCTAGGTCAAAAATCAGAAATTGTCCTTTCCCAGTCAAAACCCTAATTTTCACCATTTTGCCCTTTTAGAGATTTGATCAAATTTCTTGAGGAATTATGGTCCAAACTTGATCAAATGATACATATGAGTTTAAAATGCTGATGGTGATAAAAAATTATGAAGTTTGACTGTAAATTGGCCATAGTTGACTTTTCCCCCAATATAGTTGATTTTTAGGTCAATTGCTCAATTGACTGAGCAAAAGTGTGATCCAAGGCTTGAAACTTGACATGAGTAATCTTTGGGGTCCATAATGATCCATGAAAGTCATATGGGGTATTGGAAGTTCAAATATCCTTGTTCAATCTCAGACTCTAATTTTGGTCATCAGTGTTTAAGGAGGTGTCTTGAGGTGATCAAACCCTAGTGCAGTCTCGAGCCCAAGGAGAACTTGTAAGCAAATTCTTGATAAGTGAGAGGGAAAATTTTGGGGTACAACACCAACAAATTCATGTTCTTTTAATGGTCCACGAAATATGTGTCCTTCGAATCCACCAAATTCATGTTCTTCGAATGAGCCCCCAAATATATGCCCTAGTGTAGAAACTATGCGTGTTGAAGGGTTTAAAGGTGGAATCGAAGCAAGCATGAAGGAAGCCATTTCCTTGTGGATGCTAGCCTGAGGGAAGCCCTTGCCTTATGAATTCTAGCATGAAGAAATCCATTTCCTTGTGAATCTAAACAAGCATGAAGATAGCCAATGCCCAGTTGAAGCTTTGTGAAATCGAAGCAAGCTTGAAGGAAGCCAAAGTCCAGTTGAAGCTTGGGAAATAGAAGCAAGCTTGAAGGAAGCTAAATTACAGTATAATTTTGGGAAATAGAAGCAAGCTTGAAGAAGGCCAAAGTCCAGTCGAAGCTTGGGAAATTGAAGCAAGCTTGAAGGAGGCCAAAGTCCAGTCGAAGCTTGGGAAATTGAAGCAAGCTTGCTTTGCTTTGATTTGATGCTTGAAAGCCCAATATGATTCATGGAAACTATATGGGTAATTAAAAATCCAATTGTACTTGTACAAACCTGAACTTTTGAAAATCCTTGTGAGAAAATGTCTTGAGAAGAGAGATGGCAAGTTTTGGGGTACAAAAGCTGCCCCTGTTCAATCTTCTTGAACCTGAAGAGTTAGATTGGCGAGTCCGCCATTCGTGACTTGAAGATGGAAGATGATTAAACACTAGAGTGCCCATAAATTTACACTCGACCATGTGTGAGTTGATTATGTAGAGAATGGGATTAAAGATTCCATTTGTAGAGATGATGGAGAGTTGTCAGAGATGGTCTTATAGATGCCATCCAAAGGTGATTGTTGGTAGAAGTTGGAAGAGGTATCAGGATAAATCTCTGGTAGATTTATACTGAAAGAATAGATGTAGTGGGATGAGTATCATAATAATATCCATAAATGGATCGTATCTGACTCGTATCTGAAAGATATACTGAATGAGTGTCAGAATGACATCCATATAAGGATCGTATCTGAACCGATTTTGAAAGATGTATTGAATGAGTATCAGAATGACATCCATATCTGGATCGTATTTGGATTGTATTTGAGAAATGTGCTAAATGAGTATCGGAATGACATCTGTATCTGGATCGTATCTGGACTGTATTCGAGAAATATGCTGAATGAGTGTCAGAATAAAATTCATATCTGGGTCGTATCTGAACCGTTTCTATGAGAAAATATGGAATAAATATTAGAATGACATCTGTATCTGGATCGTATTTGAACCGTTTCTAGGAGAAAATTTGGAATAAGTATCAGAATGACATCCGTATCTGGATCGTATCTGAACCGTTTCTAGGAGAAAATTAGGAATAAGTATCAGAATGAAATTTGTATCTAGATTGTACCTAAAATGTTTCTAGGAAAATAATATGGAATGAGTATCAGAATGACATCCGTATCTGGATCATCTCTGAATCGTTTCTAGGAGAAAATCTGGAATAAGTATCAAAATGACATCAGTATCTAGGTCATATATGAACCGTATTTGAAAGTATCCAGAATAAGTATCAGAATGACATCTGTATTTGGATCGTATCTGAACTGTTTCTAGAAGAGAATCTGGAATAAGTGTCAGAATATCATTCGTTTCTGGATCGTATATGAACTGTTTCTAGAAGAGAATCTGGAATAAGTGTCAGAATGTCATCCTTTTCTGGATTGTATTTGAACTGTTTCTAGAAGAGAATATGGAATAAGTGTCAGAATATCATTTGTTTCTGGATCGTATCTGAACTGTTTCTATAAGAGAATATGGAATAAGTGTCATAATATCATCCGTTTCTGGATCGTATCTGAACTGTTTCTAGAAGAGAATCTGGAATAAGTGTCAGAATGTCATTCGTTTCTAGATCGTAACTGAACTGTTTCTAGAAGAAAATCTGGAATAAGTATCAGAATGACATCTGTATCTGGATCGTATCTGAACTGTATTTGAAAGTATCCGGAATAAGTATCAGAATGATATCCGTATCTGGATCATATTTGAACTATTTCTAGAAGAGAATCTATAATAAGTGTCAGAATGTCATCCGTTTCTAGATCGTATCTGAACTATTTTTAGAACAGAATATGGAATAAGTGTCAGCATTTCATCTGTTTCTGGATCATATTTGAACTGTTTCTAGAAGAGAACATGGAATAAGTGTCAAAATGTCATCCGTTTCTGGATCGTATCTGAACTGTTTCTAGAAGAGAATCAGGAATAAGTGTCAGAATTTCATCCATTTCTGGATCGTATCTGAATTGTTTCTATAAGAGAATCTGGAATAAGTATCAGAATGTCATCCATTTCTGGATCGTATCTGAACGGTTTCTAGAAGATTGTATGAGAAGGAATCCGTGTACGATTGCTTCAAGATGATCGTATAGATAGTTTCCCTGGCTTGTTTCAGGAATTAATCTTCAATCTGCTCATGTAGATAGTTGTCATGTCTTGCTTCAGGCATTAATCTACAATCAGTCGCTCATAGATAGTTGTCCTCTCTTGTTTCAGGTATTAATTTGGAACTTGTTTTTTGTTGGTCATAGAGGTAGTTTCCCTGGCTTGTTTCAGGAATTAATCTCTAACCTTAGAGAAATGGTTGTGGTATTTTCCAAAAGAGGATTTTTGTTGATTGCCTTTTCCTGCAAGGATGAGGGTTAGTTGCATGCAGATGTATGCATGGCTTGATGATGTTCTCAAAATAAATGAGATTATGCTGTATGCATTTATCATGTATGTAGTATGATGTATGAATGTGAAATATTTGTTGAAATGTATCTTTGTCTCTGAAAATAAATCCTTGACAAATGTTGGCGAGCCTTGGGAAATTAAATCCCGCACTGCTGCTTGGGATGAAGAATATGCACATCTTTAAACCTTGTTTTGAATGTTTCAACTGGGGATTCCCATTTTATTGTTTGAGGATAAATCCGCTGAGGAAGATTGGCTTTGGCTTGAGAAAAACTCTGGAGAGTGTTGATTTCTACTTGGGGAAAAGAATTCAGGAGTTTTAGTTGTCCGTTGCTCTACATGGGAGTCATCTCTTGATTGGAGAGAATGGACGTTAACAACTTGTTAGGGACAAAGAAGTTAATTGTTTTCTGATCGGCTTCCAGGCTTTGCAGCAACTCACTAGGGATAGTGGCAAACTTTACTGGAGAAGAGGAATTTTTTTAGTGATTTGAAAAAGTTAAACTAATATCTGGTCGGGTCCAGGTTTTAGTAACTTTTGGGGGAAGTAACAACTCCATTGGAGATATCAATGATTCTATCGGGGATTAAAGGGTTTTGTCTATTGATTTGTATTGGTCTAGTGGATTTATAGTTTGTTGGGGAAATAAACCCATTTGACAATCTGCTGGGGAGGTGTTTTCTTCTTCCAGAAATCCTCAAGGCTTCCTCTTAAGACCAATTCAATCTAGGGAGAGGTTTTCCGGAGGTTGAAACTCTGACTGGTGATTGTATGGATCCACCTTTGTGGTGATATCCATGGTTCTACTAGGGATTAAAGGGTTTTGTCATTGTCCATAGTAGTAAGTGTTGTAGCATTGCCATACAATGTTTGCTTGGCCGTACGTGACCCTTTGTTGGAATTAATGTTCAATACCCCAAGTGAATCAAATACAGGCTTTCCCCTGGTTATTCAGCACTTCTTGAGAGGTTTCTTGGAACCTCGACTTGACTGTCCCCAGATGATTTAGATAGTAACCTGTCATGCCCCCTTGATTATGGGAGATTTGTCATGGGAAGTGTCTTCCAATTTTGAAGTGTTTATGTTCTTTGAGAGAATTTTCGTTCATTGGATATTCGCCGTGCGAATTTCTCTGTTTTAAAAAAAAATAGTCATATGCAAACAGTGGTATTCAAACAATGAAAAGTTTATGTTTGTCTTGAAGTTTTGAAAATGTTGTTTTAATAAGTAAAAGAGTTTTGTAAGAATATGAATTCAAACAGGATTTACAAAGCCTTACAGGAGTCAGGATACCTTTTGTAACAATATGCTTTCGAACTAACCCATGCTTCAATTAGGAATTTTTAAAGGGTTGTAGCGTGGCTTGGTTCACGGTTTAAGAAACAAAGGATAAGGCTCGAAGTGTATTTGTACCCAACTCGTTCTCCATGATGTTCTCCAGTCCTAAACTCAGTTAATTGTGCGTTCGAACTTCTATTGAATTTGGAATGGCATTTTGGTGATGGTTCAGATACTAAAAGTTTATTTGTGAAGGCAGTCATTTTTTGCAACATTTTTCATGTTTGTCGAGGATTTGTAGTGCCCTCTTTTTGATTATGACTTATGGTCCCTAATTTTTGCCTGACTGGCCTTATTTTTAGATTATAGCCAGCGGGATGCCCCCATTTTTATTAAGTCTCCTTCGTAGGTTTTGACTCAATGGGCTTTTCTTTTGAGAGATAATGACTGCCTATTTCATAGGGAACCATCACTATCTTTTGATTCCGAAGGATGTTTATGATGTCATTCGTTGTGTATGAAGTGAAGGTTTGCGACTGAACACGCATTTGGATTAACTGAGAAACTACCTTGCCCCAGGTTTTGATTAAAGGTTTCAATTTGTGTGAAAAAGAAAACTACTACTTCTTAGGCGCAAAAGGGTTGACTAGGGATTATCTTCCTTATAACTCCACTGTTTAGGAATTGAAAGAACGCATGTACATCGTCATCCAGGCCTGTCCAAACGCATAATGTATGAGATTATTTTATTGTTTTTGTCATCCTCCCTCTAAAGTCTTGCAACTTGTAGTCGAGAGTTTAATATCACAAAAAGGAGTAGAAAGCACAGTTTAAGTATAGTGAAAACGAATGGATTAAATCAAGACAAACACATGTAATGCATTAATGAAAACAAAGTTTGACATAACAGATAAGTGTTCTAACAAACAAAGGAAAATTAGAATTGAAAATTCAAAATGAAGTGGGCGCTCTCAATGATTTGACATGGGAGCAGTGGCCATGTTGAGAGTTTAAGGAGGGTCGAATTCAATCTCCTTGGCATCAATCATGTCTTGAATTTTGTTCTTCAGAGCCCAACAACTATTCGTATCGTATCTAGGACTATCGCAATGGTATGCACACCTTTCATTGGAATGGTAACTATGAGCAGAAGTATTAGGATTTTGGAGAGGAGCCTTTAACGTAATCAACTTTGCCTTCAACATGTGTTGTAATGCTTGAGCCATTGACATGTTGTTCTTGGTGAATTGTCTTTTAGGCGCGACCTACTTATGCTGATTCCCCTGTTGACATTGTTGCACTAATGCAAGACTAGAGATCAGGATTTCCCCCACACGTTGGTCGTGGTTATTCTTGTTATGACCCTTTTGGACGTACACAACATTGGACTCTTTCTTCCCATTGAAAGTTTGCTTCCCCGCACTTGGAGATGCACCCCTTTGAATTTTACCACTCTTGATTCCAGCTTCTACTTGCTCACCAGTCAATATCAGCTCAGTGAACCCAGCTGAAGAGCTTCTGGTCAGATGATTGAAAAATGGGCCTGACAAAGTACCCAAGAACATATCTACTATCACTCTATCAGACAGAGGAGGATGGACTCTCCCTACAAGATCTCTCCATTTCTGGGCATAATATTTGAAGCCCTCGCTGGAAGCCATAGACATGCTTTGGAGTTGTGTACGAGTTAGAGCATGGTCAGCCTCGTATTAGTACTGCCTGTAGAAAGCAACCGCCAAATCCTCCCAGTTGCGGATCTTGGTTCCCTCCAATTGATAGAACCATTCCAATTGAGTCCCCGAGAAAGTTTCCTGGAAGAAATGTACCCACAAATTCCTATCAGTGGTGTGACGTTGGATCTTTCTAATATAAGACCTCAGATGCATCTTATCACATTATACCCCATCGTATTTAGAAAATGCGGGAACCTTGAACTTCAGTGGAATGATCACTCTAGACACCAACCCTAATTCTTCAAAATCCAGACCAGGTACCCTCTGAATTTCCATGGCGTTGAAACGGTCCTCCAGCTGTTTGTATTTTTCGTCAACAGGAGGATACTGTTCTTCAGCATAATCAACCTCTTCTTCTTCAGACCCCAGACTGTGGTCCCTTTCTTTTGTCTTCTCCTCCTGATTGTCCCCCTCAGTTGACGGAGTTGCAAATTCTAGAGCTCGCTTTACTGGTCCTCTGAGTCTCCTTCCCATGTTCAGGACACCCACTTGTTTCTTTGTCTTTTTCTTCTTGTCTTTGATCATGAGATCCTTAAGATCCTCTTGTCCCTTATCTAGAGCCAGGAACATTTTTTGGAATTGAGCATTTTATGCTAGAAGATCCTTCACCGTTTGCTCTAGAGCCATATTTACTGAAATATACATTAAGCAGATGAGAAACCCGTGTGGGGAAAACCTGTCATAATATGATGCATGGTATGTGGATGTAATGTTTTCAAGGATCTCGCGGGGTAAACACTAAAGATGTTAGAAGTTGAACTTTGATCACAACTTTGATTGTAGAACTTCGTATTGTTGGATGTGCTTCCACGAGAATCAAGCTCACCATGTCAAGTGGGTCATAGCCCTTGACTCAAGTTACCGTTCTTTGGTCTTTGAGGGTGTTTGGTTAGAAGAAAATAAATCATCTTTCCCCTTGATAGACGTCTAGTTCATCATGTCCCTGCATCACAGGCCTTTGAGATCCTTGAAATAGTCAGTGGATATGATATGATGTCATGATGTTATGTACAAATATACAAAGCAAACAAGTCGTTATGTACAAATAATCATATACATACAAAGCAAACAAGTCCTTAGGTTTAGGCTTGCATGGGGTTTGTAGGTAAGTACCCTCTTGAAGTTTAGTTGGCTTAACCTGTCCTAGAAAGTAACCGGGTTCTAGGGGATCTCAATATCACTGACCTTTCTTTTAGGCATTGTCTCAGTGTTGTACCCAAATTTTCCCCCCTAAGATTCCCCTATCATATCATGTCAACTTGATCATAACAAAATCACATTAGGGTTGGTTCTTCCTCTTTTTTCTATCTCTTATCTTTAAGTTTGCTCTTGAGGAATCTCCAAGCACCTTAGTTGTGTATTTTGTATATGCTTTGATAATTAACCTCTAACCAAAATACAAAATAATATTTGTCTTTTTCTTTGCAAAATTATGTTTTGTAGGCACCGAGTCAAAGCATGCGACAAATAAGGTTTTCCGCATGTGTCGAAACATATAGGCTTGTGTCGAACTCATACAAATTGATTGATTTTATATTGTGTCGAAAGGCAGCTTATATCAATGCACAGAGGCTTGTGTCGAACTCATGCAAATTGATTGATTCTGTATTGTGTCGAAAGGCAGCTTATATCAATCCACAGAGGCTTGTGTTGAACTCATGCAAATTGATTGATTCTTTATTGTGTCGAAAGGCAGCTTGTATCAATCCACATAGGCTTGTGTCAAACTCATGCAAATTGATTGATTCTGTATTGTGTCGAAAGGAAGCTTATATCAATCCACAGAGGCTTGTGTCAAACTCATGCAAGTTATTTGATTCTGTATTGTGTCGAAAGACAGAATGCATCGACCCATAAAGGTATGTATCGACCCATCCTGCTTTGTATAACTAGCATGTGTCGACACATACATGTTATGCATCGACTCATCCTATTTTATATAACTAGCATGTGTCGACACATACGTATTATGTGTCGACTCATGCAAGTTGTTTGATTCTATATTGTATTGAGATAGCAGCTTGTATCGATACATAAAAGCTTGCGTTGACTCATGCTGTGTTATACAACTAGGATGTGTCGATGCATATGACTCTTGTGTCGACTCATAGCAGCAAAACACACGTGATTTTTGAAAAAAAGCCAGCAATTTCAAATCTGTCATCTTTTTGGCTCCAATTTTTCTGCATAATTTGAAAATTATATCATTAATTCAATTTTTGGCTCCAAGAATAAATTACCAAATTACCACTAATCCCAATCCTAAACTCTATAAATAGAGCCCTCATCTCATTCAAATAAGAAGCTTTTGACAGCCAAAATCACTTTGCGAAAAAATCACTCAATTCTCTCCATCTACCAAATTCACTCAAAGCTCCATTTTCAAAAAAGTTAGTAAGCTTTGCATTGAAGCTTACTAATCTTTGAGCTAAACCTTCATCTAAACACTTTTTCTTCATCAATTCTCTACATCTCAGTTTCGGTAATTGATTCTTGTTGTTGGATTGAAGCAAATTCTGGAAGTTGTTTGATAATTCTCTAATTCTACCTTTGGTAAGTTGGATCATCATCTTTCACAATGTGATCTCTTGTGGATTTCTGGTTTTGATTCATTGAGCACTGTTTTTATGATTCCATTAGTGCTATTTTCTCATAATCTGATGGAATTTTCATGCTCAATTGGATCCATGATCATAAGGTGTTTGATGAAAAGTTGGAACAAGAATTTGATCCTTGAGATGCTGTTTTCGACTAATTTTAACAGGTTGCAATCAATTGTTGTAACATTGCAATTGTTTGTCACAGAAAATTAATTTGAAAAAAAACTGCACTGATGCAATTGGTAGCTGTCGAAGCACAATTGATTGTAACAGTGTCGTAAATACTTTTCTGCCTTATTTTGGGGTTGTTTCGACTCAAATATTTTTCTACTCACTTCTTTGATTGTTGGTTTGGATTGTAATTTTAAATGTCCAATTTGTCTTTAAACTCAATGGACTTTGTGATTTAGATGAAGTTGGATAAATGTTCATTAATTCAAATCTACCTAAGAGTGAATTATTTAATTCATTTTTGGTGCTTTGGATTAATGATATGTTTAGTGCTTTAATCCTTTTAGAGGAGTGGTTGAATTTAAAGATGAAAGAATTTTGAGATGGTGATCCAAATTAGCTTATCATTCCCCTCCTTCTTCATCTTATGCCTTTCTTTTTTTAATTGTGCTACATGTTAAGGGATGGTGATCTCTATATCATTTATCCAAACATGAAGTACATAGATTGCTATTGACCGGCCTCAAAATAGGTGTGCCTTCTATATAAGTCCACTTACGATTGCTTAACATAACGCTAAATTTTGTCCCGATTCGAATAAATGATCATTTGTGGCCCAAACTTATGATTGCAAGCCCAAGTATGTTAATTTGATCTCTTTGATCCAATAACCTTGAGATTCATTGTGTGTAGGCTTTGGTTCTACCAATCCTCTAATGGATCTACAACACCTTTGGTCAACGCATATCACTTAAACATCGTTGATCATTAAATGTTACTTTTGAGGATTCCAAAATGGATGATATACTTGACAAAAAGCAAATGCAACTTGTTGTGTGGAGGCTTTGGTTCTACCAATCCTCTAATGAGTTCCAAATGCAAGTTTTAAGATGGTCATCCAACTAACCACTAATTTCTAACAATTGACTTTACTTTATGCTTTTATTTTTTATGCTTTATGTACCATTTAATTTAAGCATTTACATTTCCTGCCTTTTTTTTTATTTTGCTCACTTGAGCATTTATTCTTATGCCATTTTTATTTTTTGCTCACTTGAGCATTTACTTTTATGTCATTTTTTTTGCTCACTTGAGCTTTTATTTTCCTTTTAAAGACACCTAATAATCAACATGAACCATAAAAATCTTTAATGATACTTGGACTATTTGGTTACTATCCTTGGCATTATGGAGCATTGGACTTCTTGGACTTAGGATTAGAAACCTTGGCCTATCTTGGAGACTGTGTGACTTTATTTGATATTTTGTCTGGAGTTCTTGAGGTTTACCTCAAGAGATTGGGTTGTTTGTTTGTTTTGTGTGCAGGTTATTGTGATTACAAACTTTGTTTGTAATCTAAAATTCACCCGTATACAGCCGTTACTCTGCCCAATTTTTGTGATGACTTAAAACACTTGAAATTTGGTTCTCTCAAGAGGTCTAGTATATTTGCTTGCTTGCTTTCAATCCGAAGAATGGGAATTCTATATTGACTCATGATGTCAAGTATTGGCTTCTTGTTGGTTAGATGGTCCTTATCCTTAGCTTTTACCTTATGCTTTAGGATAGCCTCTTCTTCTCCTCCCATCTTCTTTAATTTCAAAAATCTTCTCCCTCCTTTTAAAAACTCTTCTTATTTCTAGATTTGAAACACTTTCATAATAAACTTGGACTTAGGTCCATGCATTTTCAAAACATTTTCATAAATAAATTTCAATCAATTTAATAATACTTTGACATTTTTGTGAGAAGACTAAAAGTCAATCAATCTCATTTCAAACCATTTTTGCCACTTTGGCTTTTTATTTTTAAAACTTTTCTTAAAAGATTAGACTCTTGTCAATCCTTGTAGTGATGCAAACAACTATACTTCTACAACATGTAGTAAAGAGAGATATTTTCCACTTGGGTGTTGAGTGAGGCTTTGTTGATTTTAAAATCCAAGCCATATCCTCCACTTTGAGATGATGCAAATTCTCTTTTCTCATGATTGTGGGTAGTAAGTATGTTTTCCATACGGACAATGACGATGATGTCTTATCTCATAAAATTAACCAACACACTTGTGTTTCAAATTTTTAAAAGAGGAACTACGTGTACCCTGATCCCCTATTGCACGAAAGGTGATACATAGGCACTAAAGGTTCGCAACCGCGGCGGGTGCAAAAATCATAAAAAATATTTCTTTTCTCACCTCCACCATCCATTTTATATACAACACATTTTTATATCCAAAATATAAGGATTTTTCAAAGAGGTTCCTGCGGAGTACCGTAGATGTTTAGGGTGCTAATACCTTCCCTTTGCATAACCAACCCTCTTACCTTGAATCTTCCCCCTTTTTTGGGTTATTCGCTCTTTTCCCATTCCTTTGGAAATAATAAAGCGTGGTGGCGATTTTTATTTTGATTTGTATAAAGTCTAGTCAATCCAATTGCTTAGTCTTGAACATTTCTACCGCTACACTCAGCACAATCAATCTTTTCTTGCAGCCGAAATATCTCAAAATTCCGATCTCAATGAGTGTAGTATCGAGTATCAACCAATCTTCAGCTTTACACCAAAGTCGGCTATCTCACTACTTCCTAATGGCCAAGTAGTTCAGTTAAGGTTCTATGGTCAGTTAGTGCTTCATGACACTGCTCAACGGCCCTGTATTCTCCTCGATTCAACACAAGGGATATCGGTACCAACAAATGTGTCACACTAACATAGCCATTGCTTCAACCATATCGGTCTACACCGTACAATTTCCATAATCTCTTGCTACTTACCTAAAAGGTGCCCCAGATCTAGATGTAGGATCAAAACAAACCCAAACAAGGATCCATAAATGTAAAGCAAGCAAGTCAAACAATGAAAGCAAGTAAATGTGATTTAGTTCTAAGGTAACCCCACTTATAAGTTTTACCCCATCAGAGTCGCCAGTTCTGTAATATAGTGGAAGGATTAACTTGGTTGTTTTTGCGTTTGATCATAATTGTTGCGGATAGCAAGAGTCTCCATCGACTTTTCTTTTATCCAATAAAGGAAAGGGTGAAAAGAACTGGAAATACCTTTAGAGGTGTTTTATTGAGTTCGAGGGGTAGATTATGAAAAAGGAAGGTGTTAGCACCCTTTTCATCCGTAGTTATCTATGGGCTCTTAGTTTCATGCTAGATCATTTGAAAATGCTTTGTTTGAAATGTGTTTTGTGGTGGGTTTTGAAAGTATTTTAAAAACGCCTTTGTTTAGGAAAACTTTTTAATGATTCTCGTCTATATAAGAATGCATACAAAGTGTTGGTTTTGAAAATAGTTCAAAGAGATGTTTGTTTTTTGAAATATGTTTTGAAAGTGTAAGTGTGGAAATGGTTTTTATTTGTGAGCAAGCAACTATGAGCGTTCTACCTACTCAAAAGGTGTATGTTCTTTTCCTCCTCCTTTAGATGTTGCTACCTTACCATTGATTTGGTAAGAATCCCCATCGTTGGATGTGAAGGGACGAGCGTGGGTCAATGGTATAGTCATAGAAGGCAACTTATGAGACGTTTTAGCAATTTTCATAAGGGACTAGATCATTTACCGGAGGCAACATCGAGGGACTACGATCTTCTTTATCGAGGGTCTTTACTAAAATGCCCATATTCAAGAGACATGACTATTTTCTAAGGCAACAAATGAGATTACCCTAGAGGTGCACGTGTGAATAGTGTGTTTGATTGCATGCATTTTTGTCTTTGAAATTAATGTGTTCTACTTGTTGATTTTAACTTTCCATACACACCCTAATTACTAACAATTTATATTAAAGCGATAAATTGTGGAAATTAAAATTCTAAGCTATTACATCATTTTAGGGGATGTGGGATACAAATGTACAAATGGGGGTGGAAAGCAATAAAAGTCCTAATTATTACAACCATATTGAATAGCAATGAAAGAAAGTATATAGAAAATATAAAGGTAAAAAAAGCAAAAAAGAGAGAAAGAACAAGTAATTCAATTCATGCAGCGTGTTGGAAGTGTGTGTCCTTCGATTCACACACCCCGTTTGTTTTCTTTCGTTTGGACCAGCAAGTCAGTGTGTATCGAAGCATACACCCTTCAATTTACACCTTTTTTATTTTCTTTCGTTTGGTCCTGCAAGTTAGTGTGTATCGAAGCATACACCCTTCGATTCACACCCTTCTTTTTTTATTTCTTTCATTTGGGACTGTGGAGCAGTGTGTTTGAAGCCTAAGGCTTTGTGTCGAACCATGCTGTTATTTTTTACTCCAACATTGTTTTATGGTCTGTTCAGATTAGCTCTTGACAATAAAGGAAAACAAACAAAAGGGTAGAAACCAAAACAAACAAAAAGTTACCAATGATGCTTGAAACAAAAAGTTTAAAGTCAATAAGACTCACCTTGAATCTGGAGTTGGTGTTTTGAACTTTGAGTTTCTACCCTGGATATTCTTGTATTCGAAAGCAAAGAACAGGAGTATTGTGTTTCTTTAGTTCTGGATTCGAAAAAAAGGAAATGAAGTGTTGTGTTTCTTTGGTTATGGATTCGAAAGAAACAAAGGTGTGGGTTTTTTGGTTCTGGGTTTATAGGTTTTTTAAATGTTCTCTCCTCTATTTGCCTTGCCAAAAAATCTTCTCCAGCCACTAAAAATCCACCCTTAGATGTGTTGTGAAACATCTTATTTATAGATAAAGTTTGGCTGAGATTTGGGGGGTGGGGGTGGGAGAGGGGGGAACGAATGAAATTTGAACAGTTTGGGTATGCTGATTTCATAGCTTTCGAGGTGCATCTCTCATATGCTAGTTTGGGGCAAATTAGGAGAAACATAGCAGAACTACTTTGCAGCAGTTTTGGAGTGTTGTGGCAGCTTGATTCATGACTGTTTCATAGCAGTACAACTGACTTGGGCTTGGCAGCATATGGGGATTTGTTCAACAGCCTTTGACTAGACTCATTAAAAGACAAAACACCAATTGTGTATTCTTAGAATGAACCTCTTGTATGTCCTTAGAATGGACCAATTGTATGTATTTCGAATGGACCACCAAATGTAGGTTCTTCGAATCCACCATATTCATGTTCTTCGAATGGGCCACCAAATATGTGTTCTTCGAATCCAATAAATTCATGTTCTTCGAATGGGACACCAAATATGTGTCCTTCGAATCCACCAAATTCATGTTTTTCAAATGGGCCACCAAATATGTGTCCTAGTGTAGAAACTATGTGTGTTGAAGGGTTTAAAGGTGGAATCGAAGAAATCATGAAGGAAGCCATTTCCTTGTGGATACTAGCCTGAGGGAAGTCGTTGCCTTGTGGATTCTAGCATGAAGGAAGCCATTGCCTTGTGAATCAAAACAAGCATGAAGATAGCCAATGCCCAGTCGAAACTTTGTGAAATCGAAACAAGCTTAAAGAAAGCCAAAGTCCAGTCGAAGCTTGGGAAATCCAAGCAAGCTTGAAGGAAGCCAAAGTCCAATCGAAGCTTGGGAAATTGAAGCAAGCTTGAAGGAGGCTAAAGTCCATTCGAAGCTTGGGAAATCGAAGCAAGCTTGAAGGAGGCCAAAGTAAAATCGAAGCTTGGGAAATCAAAGCAAGCTTTCTCTTCTTAGATTTGATGCTTGAAAGCCCAATATTATCCATGGAAACTATATGGGGCATTAAAAATCCAATTGTACTTGTGCAAACTTGAACTTTTGAAAATCCTTGTGAGAAAATGTCTTGAGAAGAGAGAGGGTAAATATTTGGGTATAACAGTAGGTGTTCGATTCTACCTTCTATGCGATGGATATTCATCTGGACTATTCTTGTTTACTTGGACGCTATTGGATTCATGGGGCAGGCGTTTTTACGTCTACGTTGCACTAGAAGTTGAAATATCCCGTGAAAGGAAATATTGTTACAGTTTCTAGTGAAGAAGAGTACATTATGAGTCACTTAAACTCCTTTAAGTATGTTAAGATAGATGGAGAATTCATTGAGACTCCATGCCAGACCTTTGAAGTTATTCCTCGGACAACTACCGTTATTGAAGATGTTTCTACTATTCTTAAAGTTACCAGGGTTCCACCCCAGAATGACTTCTCTGAAAGACGCTAGAGATGTGGTAAAAGAAGGTGGTTATACTACTTGGGGTCAGCTTCCCGACATTCCTTACAAGTCTGAAAATTTTGGTTTGGGTTTCACTTCAGAGGTGTTGTACCCCAAAATTTTCCCTCTCATTTATCAAGACTTTTCTCACAAGACCTCTTGGACTCAAGATAAGATTAAGGTTTGCTCAGCTCAAGACATCTCATCTTGCACTAATAACCCCAAATTAGGGTTTGAGTTTGCATAAGGATTTTTGGACCACCAGTGCTTCATGTGACTTTCATACTTCATTTTGGACCCCTAAGATTGCTCATGTTAAGTTTCAAGCCTTGAATCACATTTTTGATCAGTCAATTGGACAGTTTACCTAAAAATCAGCTATATTGGGGAAAAAGTCAACTATGGCCAATTTACAGTCAAACTTCATAATTTTTGATCCACAACAACATTTTAGACTCATATGTACCATTTGATCAAGTTTGGATCACAACTCCTCAAGAAATTTGATCAAATCATCAAAAGGGCAAAATGGTCAAAATTAGGGTTTTGACTGAGAAAGGGCAATTTCTGATTTTTAACATAGCCAATGACCAATTGAGTTCAAAAATTATTTAAATGGTTCAATGACATCATCTTGACCTAATTACATGGTTCAAAAGATCTCAAGTTCATTGGATTGACAGATGAATTTTGCAGTCAACTGATCAAAAGTCAACTATATACTGAAAAGTCAAACTTTGGCTTTTTGGTCAAAATCAAGTGCCAAGGGTCATAATTCATCAAGATATGTCAAAACATGAAACTTGTTCACCAAGAAAACCAATTTTGAAAATTAGGGTTTTGAATTTGAAAATTTTCATAACTTAGAATTTTTCTAAGTACGGAAATTTTCTTATTTTATCCCAATTTTCCACCACTTTTTCACCATGATGCAATTTGATTCAAAGAAAACTTCCAACATGAAAGTTGTAGTCCTCCATGAAATATACAACTTTTCTTCACAAACTTTTCCCAAAAGATGCTTGGATCTTAATTTATGAATTTGGGAATATAGGTCCATGAACTAAATAACTTAGTGAAAATTTTCCCTAATTTAGGCAGTTTTTTGACCCAATTCATGGACATTTTTCACCAAGTTCCAAGAGGTATCTAAAAATGAATTTCAAAGATGTATTATAGAGCACATGACAAGCTTTCCAAAATGTCCAAGAACTCACCAAGATCATTTTCGGTTAGGGAGAATCGAAGAAGAGAAGTTGGCATTTTATCACTTTTGTTCAAGCCATTTTTACAAAGCATCAAGTTGCAAATCCATGCCATGCTGTTTGTACCTTGTTTTACAGGTCCTAAACTCATTCTACACTCCATAATTAAATTCTAACTCAGAAGACAAAGGCATTATCTTGGCTTTTGGAGCATTGTACAAAAGATAATTCCATTAATGGCATAAAGGTTACAATGCCATTTTCATATAGGTGAGATTTTGCAACTTTACAAATCTTGAGCCTTGGACCTGTCCCTTTGGTACAAACATCTTCCACATGTATCAAGAAATGTGTACCAACTCCTATCAGCTCACAAGCTAGCCAGTACAAGCATGTTGCATAAGTCATTTCACTTTTCTTAAAATGCAAGAAAGGTTGCCAAAAGTGCTAGAACTTGTACAGCTAGTAAGAGTGGACTTTGTATCCATTTTATACATATTCACAAACTTGTTACAAACTGGAACACGCTTTCTTGACATCCAAAATACTTCAAAACTGAAAAACTCCAAAATTCTGCCAAACATACAGATTTCTGCAAAACCTTAGCAAGTTCATTTTTTGCTCGTGCGTTTTGTGGCTTGACACTTGAAACACCTCATACACATCCTACCAAAGTTATCCAAGCCCTTTCCCTGCATCTGTAAGCCCTGTTTCAGCCATTGCCATTTTCAAACTTGGATCTTGCAGCTTGACTTCTACAAAGATTTCTAGCCATCCACAAAGCAAACTAGGCATTGGAATAGCTTGAAGGAAGCTCACACGATCCCCAGGCCTCCCTCAAAGTCCCCATATTGTCATATCCAAATCCAACTGAAGGAGGTATTTTTCAAAACTCTATCTCTCTATTTAGGCATCCTCAAGCCACGATTTGTGAAGAAAAGATGTAGTCCATAACATGGTGAAGCTGTACATATGCATACTTTTCATTTATGTTAACTGAGCTAAGAGAATTTGAAGCTTGGAGTTGCTGAAATTTTTAGGTCACGAATTAGTGCCATTAAAATTCTCCTTGATCTTTTAGAGTTAGATCACATAATTTATATGGCTGGAATCGTGAGCTCAAATGCCACAAGTTTCATGTTATAAGTTTTTGTTTTTGTGCAAGCATCTGAGAGTTACAGGTTTGAAGGCAAACGCGCGCGAAGGAGAAGAAGCTGGAGGACAGAGATGAAGTTTGGGCCTTTGGCGCCTTGGGCTTGTTGTTTTTGATTTTCAGACCCCCCCTGACCACTATTTGCACCCCCTGACTTATTTTGTTATATTCTTCATATTTTCTCATATTTTTATATTTATTGCTTTTAATTATTTTTTCTGAACATTAAAAAGTCATAAAAAATAATTTCTTTATTTTTTGCAATTTTATTTTATTTTTTTATTATTTTTTGCATAAAAAATAGTCTTATTAGGATAATATATTTTATTTTCATAAATAAATTTGTAAATACATTTAAATAATACTTAATATTTTTATTATATTATTTATACACATAAAATATTATTTTCTACAAATAATTAATTTTTTAATATTTGCACATAATATTATTTATTATTTTCCTGTACAAAAATGGACAAAATATTAATATAGAACATATATTTTCTTTAATCAAAAAAATTAGGGTTTCCCCCTTTCAAAAATAATAATATTATTTTTCCTTATTTTCTAGGGTTATTTAATTTATTTTCTTATACAAAAATTAAATACAAAACATTTTACATAAATACATTTGCATTGCATTTTAATATTTGTATATTTATTTAATGCGCACAATATTCGATTGGGTTGTAATAGTATTTTTAGGTTTATATTTGTGCAATATCCCCATTCAAAAACTTGTATCCCCCTTCCCATAATAATTGTTGTAATAGCTTAGTTTATTTTACACAATTTATTGCTTTCATATACCATGTTTAGTAAACTAGGGTTTTGCATGACAAGAACAAAAATAAAACAAATAGAAAAAACCTAATGCAAGAAAAAAGCATGAAAAATGACACACATTGCACACAAGCACCCTTAGGGTTTCTCCCACTTGGTTGCCTAATTTAAAATGGCCATGTTACGCACGCGAAGTATCTTGGCAAAACATAACAAACATATGATCATAGTCCCTCGATGACGCTATCAAAAGGTTTCCTAAACAAAGATGATCTTGGTCCCTCCAAATTGCTAAAGATACTTGGAAACATTGCTATCATGGTCATACAATGACCCACGCCCGTCCCGTTTACATCCAAAGATAGGGTTGTTTACCAAATCAATGGTAAATCAACAATGTAAAAGGAATAAAAATGCACAAGAAAGACATTTGAGTAGGTAGATAGCTTCTAGTTACTTGTCCCATTTCAAAATAATCCTTGCTATTTTCAAAAACAATCACACACACATTTCAAAACATTTTACAAAACATTGAAACATTTTTCAAAAGACAAACATCTTTGTATACATTCTTACGAATGAGAATCATTACAAAGATTGCCTAAACAATGGCCTCTTTTCAAAATACTTTCAAAACCACACCAAGCACCATTTCAAACAATTTCAAAGCAAAGCAAGTGATCTAAACAAGTAACTAAGAGCCCATGGAAAACCATGGATGAAAAGGGTGCTAGCACCTTCCCTTTTCATAATCTACCCCCCGAACTCAAGAAAACATCTCAAAGGTCTTTCCTGTGCTTTTTTACCTTTCCTTTTGGATAAAACAAAAGTCAGTGGCGACTCTTGCTAACCGCATCATTTGCGATAAAATGCAAAACCTCAAGTCAGTTCTCCCACCGCATTACAGAACTGGCGACTCTGCTGGGGAGAATTCTAAAAGTGGGGTTACCTTAGGGTTTAGATCACATTTACATACTTACAATTGTTTGGCTTGTTTGCTTTACACTTTGGTTCTATTGTTTGGGTTTGAATCCTCCACCTAGATTTGGGAAACATTATAGGTAAATAGCAATACGTTGTGGAAACTGTGTGGGGTATACCGACATGGTCTAAGCAATAGTTATATTAGTGTGACATATTTATGGGTACCGGTAGCCTTTGAGTCAATCAAAGAGAATACGGGGCCGCTGAGTGATGTCATGAAGCGCTAATGAACTTCTAGAACCTTTACTTGACCAACTTGGCCTTTTAGGATGTAGTGAGATGACCGGCTTTGGTGCAGTCCGAAGTTGGTAGATACTCGATACTACACTCATTGAGGGTTGGTTTCTTGGAATATTTCATTCGCCACTAAAGAGGTTTGAACTGAAACAATGAATAAGGAAACAATCCAGTGATATTGAGCTCCTTAGAACCCGGTTACTATTTCTAGCACAGGTTGAGCCAACTAAACTTCAAGAGGGTACTTACCTATAAACCCCATGCAAGTCTAAACTAAGAACTTGTGTGATTTGTTTGTACATATATACTTGTGCATAACATCATGGACATCATGAACATCATATGCATTCACTAACCATTTCAAGGATTTTGGAGATTCATCTTTGTTCTTGTTTTGTAGGTTATGGATTCACTTCACAGGAAAACTATCCAAATCAACCTTGTAAAATTCCTCCACAACTCAAGGATCTAGCTTCAAGGATTCTTTAGAATTCTCCATTCACCGAGAGACATGGTCGTCTACTCAACTTGGTCACTTCCAACATAGAGGAGGATATGGTGAAGGTTCTCTTCCAGTTCTTTGACCCTTTGCATCATTGCTTCACATTTCTTGACTATCAACTTGTGCCCACTTTGGAAGAATTCTCTCTACTTCTGAGGATTCCTATTCTCAATCAACTACCCTTCAACGGTACGGAAAGAGATCCAAAGCCAGAAGAGATTGCTCAAGCCCTGAACTTGCACTCATCTGATGTCACAACTCATTGGGAAACTAGAAGTGGTGTCAAAGGCTTCTTGTCAAAATTTCTGTTTGAGAAGGCCCAAAGCTGTTGGAATTCTCTAGACTTGCAAGCTTTTGAGGAGATTGTAGCTCTTCTCATCTATGGGATGGTCTTGTTCCCTAATCCTGACCAACTCATAGACGTGAGCACTGTCAAAATCTTCATGTCTCGTAACCCGGTGCCTATATTGCTTGGGGATATCCTCCACTCTTTTCACACTCGTACAATGAGGAAAAGAGGTGTTCTCATGTGTTGTACTCCTCTCCTGGCAATATGGTTTATTTCGCATCTTCCCCAATCAGTCTTGAAGAACGAGCAAGGTTTGAGGTGGTCACAAAGGTTAATGACACTTAACCATTCAGATATTCATTGGTGTTCTCGATCCAAAGAGAATGTTATCATCATTGACCGTTGTGGGGAATTCCCTAATGTGCCTCTAATTGGCATTAGGGGAGGCATCACCTACAACCCTTGCTTATCTCTGAGACAATTTGGTTATGCCCGAAGGGATGGCCCATATGACATGTTGATTCAAGGATTGGTTTTCGATTACGACAACGACGACCAAGGACTCCGTCAGAGATTCATCCGAGCTTGGAAGATGCCAACCAAGGTGGATAGTAAGACTTTGGGACACAAGAATTCCATCCCTCTTGAGCCTTACCTCAAGTGGGTACAAACCCGCGCTCAAAGTCTTATGATGCCTTACCCCTCCATTCTCCCAGTGATTATAGAGCCTGTTAAGGAAGGAGAAGTTCCATACACTCTCCTACATCCTGACATGCCAACATCACTCGAAGACCTACAAAGGATTTGGATACAGCTCAAGGGAGAGCGCGATACTTTCGAAGCCCTATTCTATGCAAGCGAGAATAAGGTTTTGGAACTTACTCGGCTACTTCACAAAGAGCAGACTCTCAACACCTACATTGCACCAAAGAGGATGCGCAACGTCTTTTGACCTTAGAATTTTGTATTATTTTGCCCAAGGGGCATTGATGTACTAACAATTCTATCTTATTAATATGACGTGTGTTTCTTTTTTGTTTAAAACAAATTTGAATTTCTAAATCCTTGAAAACATTGCATGAATAGATATCATTCATCATAAGCATAAGCAGGTCTTTGCAACATGTTTCCTCATCTGTCTACTGTTTATTTCAGTACGATGGATCTAGAACAAACTGTCAAAGATTTGCAAGCTCAGAATTCACAATTTCAACAACTACTCATGACCCTAGCCAAGGGGCAGGAGGAGCTGGAGACTTTGCTAGAGAAGGAAAAAGAGAAAAAGAAGAAGAAGTCAGGTGGTGTGGTAATCATGGGTAGAAGATTTCAGGGACAAGCCAGAAGGACCTTAGAATTTCCAACAACATCTGAAGAAGGAAAAGGAAATGGAACGGCAGTACCATCAAATTCTGAAGAAGAAGAAGAGGAAGAAGAGGACTACTCTGAACAACAATACCCTCCCGCTGATGACAAGTACAAACAACTTGAAGAGCGACTGAGCGCGATGGAAATCCAGAGAGTACCAGGGCTAGATTTTGAAGAGTTAGGGTTGGTGTCAGGAATTGTAATCCCTCCAAAGTTTAAGGTGACACTATTTGCCAAGTATGATAGGGTGTCTTGCCCTAAAATGCAACTCAGATCCCATGTCAAGAAGATGCAACCACATTCTGCCGACAAAGACTTGTGGGTCCACTTTTTCCAAGACAGTTTATCAGGAATGCAACTTGATTGGTTCTACCAGTTGGAGAGGGCAGCAATTGGGAAGACTTGGCAGCATCCTTCTATAAACAGTATCAATACAACACCGACTTGGCGCCAACCCGTACTCAGCTATAGATTATGGCCATGGTTTCCAATGAGGGCTTTAAAGATTACGCCCAAAAGTGGAGAGACGTAGCCAGAAGGGTGCAACCTCCTCTATCTGAGAGGGAGTTCGTGGACATGTTCCTGGGAACTCTCTCAGGTCCTTTCTTTAATCACCTGATTGGAAGTTCTTCATCAGGGTTTACTGAATTAATCTTAACCGGCGAAAGAGTGGAGGCTGGCATAAGAAGTGGGAAAATTTAAAAGGACGCGTCTGCCTCAACAACTATGAAAAAACCCTTCACTGGTAGGAAGGAAGTATTTGCTGTCTATTCACAGAGGAATCGGGGAAGAACTGAGCATCGACCAACAGTGGGGGCCGTTATGATTCCAAAGCCTGCATCAGACCAGCCAAGAAATAATCAGCAAAGGGTAGAAAGGCCAGTTCGGCAATTTACCAAGATTAACATGACTCCAGCCCAAGTTCTACCACATATCTTGAAGTTGAATATGGACACTTTGAAAGAGGCCCCAAAAAATCCTAATACTACTTCTCCACATTACCATCCCAACGCCAGATGCGCGTACCATTATGAAAGTCCAGGGCACGACACCAACAACTGTTGGGCTCTGAAGAACAAGATTCATGATCTGATAGATGCGAAGGAAGTTGAATTTGAAGCGCCTGAGAAACCAAATTTTATTTCCGCCCCAATGCTGAGGCACGGTCACAATGCCAACGCTATTAAAGAAGATCTGTTTGTTGCTACCATGGATAAACTGTTAACTCTACTCCCGACTATCAAGTTGAATTTGTTGAAAGCTGGCATCTTCCCAGGTTGCGACAAAGACTGCCATGTTTGCCTGTCCCCCTCATTTGATTGTCCTCTGTTGAAAAAAGGTATCCAACAACTGATGGATAACCAAGAAATTTTGTTTGAGAATGCTCCTGTTTCACCCGTCCTAGTGAAAGAAGTTTCAATAATAACCATCTACGCCAATCCTTCCAGGGCCCCTAAAAGACCCGTTAGGATTACACCTGCTCTAAAGACTACTCCGCTTAAGATAACAATGCCCGGGCCAACCCCATACAATTCAGATAAAATAGTAACATGGAACTATGATGGAGAAATCTACTACCATGGTATTAAACAGATTGAACTGACTGCCAAAGAAGAAAGCTCTGAAGAGGATAGTCCCGACATTAGCAATATTGTTGGAACTAGCAAGATCACCCACAGTGGTAGGATCTTCTCTCCAGAGATTGCTCCACCAACAGCTGTCTTTGGACCCGTGGCCGTTCCGAATATTACCTCTGCACCAGTGATCCTACCTGCAAGCGTATCCACCGAAAAAGACAATACAATTTGTATCCCTACTTCCACTGCCGAGAATAAAGGATAGAATGTTCAAGAGGAGCCTGTCCAGACGAAGGCTCAGTCACTAGCTATTCCTGAAACATCCAAGAAGGAGATGGAAGAAATCTTGAGGATCATTAAGAATAGTGATTATGATATGGTTGAACAATTGGGGCAGACCCCTTCCAAGATCTCTATGCTATCCCTGCTGTTGTGCTCTGAAGCACATGCTAAAGCTTTGGTAAAATTTTTGAAGACAGCTCATGTGCCGCAAGAGACGTCTGCTGACCAGTTCGAGGACTGTGTGGCCAGTTTGACAGCTGATAATGGCTTGGGCTTCTCCGATGCTGACTTGACACCCAGAGGGAGAAAACACAATGATGCATTACATGTCTCAGTGGAGTGCAGAGGAACAACCCTAGCTCATGTTTTGGTTGATACTGGATCGTCCTTAAATGTTTTGCCGAAGAAAGCCCTTGATAGGTTGGATTATGAGGGGCTGACTCTAAAACCCAGCAATATAGTGGTACGAGCTTTTGATGGTTCTAAGAGGATGGTCCATGGAGAGGTGGACATCCCAATCAAGGGGGGAACTCAGGTATTCAACTCAACCTTCTACGTGATGGACATCCGTCCTTCTTATTCCTGTCTGTTGGGACGCCTCTGGATCCATAACGCTGGTGTTGTCACCTCCACCTTGCATCAGATGCTAAAGTACCCCGTCCAAGGGAAGATCATAATTGTCCATGGGGAGGAGGAGTATATGATTAGTCATCTGAATTCCTTCTGTTATGTGGAGTTAGATGGCGAGTTCATAGAGACCCCTTTTCAACATTTTGAAGAAGTCTCTGAAGAAATAGCAGCGACCAAGGCGGTATCTTCGATTCCAAAGATCACAAGACCTCCACCTCGGATGTCATCTCTCAAGGATGCAAGGGCAGTAGTGGAAGAAGGGGGATGCATAATTTGGGGTCAGCTTCCAGACATTCCTTACAAATTAGACAAGTTTGGCTTAGGGTTTACTTTGACTTCTCAGAAGGCCGTGCGCCGTGCCCGTGCTAGGGAACCACCGATAAAGATTAGCAACCAAAGCGTCAATGAGGTAGAGGACAATGAAGAGGAGGGAAGCCTGGAAGATTGGACATTTCCTACTTTCAGCATAGGACTGCGCAACTGGGAAGCCAGAGACTTCGTTGCGATAACTTTCATATCTCAGTAATTTATCTTTTACATTTCTGTTGGACTGTAATAATTCACAAACAATTCGTACTTTAAAAACCTTGTGTCTTACCCGAGGCACAATGGTCCATTTGTAAGGGTTTTTATTTCATCTACATATGCCATTCAATGAATCATGGATGATTTTTCACATATAAACCTTTTATGCTCATTGTCTTTCTTTTACGTTTTTGTTGTTTTAAGATGGCTATACCCTTACACACACCCACACTCACAAATGCAGGTACCCTTCCATTCTGGATCCCATGGGTAACGATACTGATATAGCCTTCAGTGACTCTAAAGATCTGATCTACCAAGCCGAATACGAAGGTGAGGAAGATTGTGAGGTGCCAGGGGAATTGGCCAGACTATTACAGCAAGAAGAAAGAGCAATTCAGCCTCATGAGGAGTTGTTGGATACAATCAACTTGGGAACTGAGGAAGATAAAAAGGAAATCAAAGTGGGTGCAAATCTAGAGCCAAGTGTCAAGGAGCACCTAATTCAGCTATTGCTTGATTATGTTGATATCTTCGCCTGGTCATACGAAGACATGCCGGAACTCGATACAGACATTGTGGTACACCGTCTACCCACAAGAGAAGACTGTCCACCGGTGAAGCAAAAGTTCCTCCACATGAGACCTGACATGTCAGAGAAGATCAAAGTAGAAGTTATGAAACAATTCAATGCTGGATTTCTGGCTGTTACTTCTTACCCTCAATGGGTTGCTAACATTGTGTCCGTGCCTAAAAAGGACGGCAAAGTGAGAATGTGCGTGGATTATAGAGATTTAAATAGGGTCAGCCCTAAAGATGATTTTCCACTTCCACACATCGACATCCTGGTCGACAATACAGCCCATCATAAAGTATTTTCTTTCATGGACGGATTCTCAGGCTATAACCAGATCAAAATGGCACCTGAGGACATGGAGAAATATACTTTTGTCACACAGTGGGGTACGTTCTGCTACAAAGTGTTGCCATTCATACTGAAGAATGTATGGGCAACCTATCAACGTGCCATGGTAGCTTTGTTTCATGATATGATACATCATGAGATAGAGGTCTACATAGATGACATGATAGCCCGATCACAAACTAAAGAAGAACACCTTGATCATTTGCAAAAGTTGTTTGTCAGGTTGAAGGAGTACAAGCTAAGATTAAACCCGAACAAGTGCACATTCGGAGTCCGGTCCGATAAACTCTTAGGTTTCATTATCAGCAACAAAGGCATCGAGGTTGATCCTGGCAAAGTAAAAGCTATACAAGAAATGCCTGCTCCTCGCACTGAGAAGGAAGTCAGAGGTTTTTTGGGACGCCTAAACTACATTGCCAGGTTCATTTCTCACCTAACATCTACTTGTGAACCAATCTTCAAGTTGTTGAAGAAAGATCAAGTAGTCAGATGGAACGATGAATGTCAGATTGCTTTCGATAAAATCAAGGAGTATTTGTTAGAACCTCCTGTCCTGATGCCACCCATCGAGGGAAGACCGTTAATCATGTATCTGACCGTCTTAGATAATTCAATGGAGTGCGTACTGGGGCAGCATGACGTGTCTGGCCGAAAAGAGCACGCCATTTATTACCTAAGCAAAAAGTTTACCGACTGTGAAACCAGATATTCACTGCTCGAGAAAACTTGCTCCGCTTTGGTGTGGGATGCTCGCCAACTAAGGCAGTATATGTTGACTCATACCACTTTGCTGATATCTAAGATGGATTCAATAAAGTACATCTTTGAGAAGCCTGCTCTGTCGGGGAGGATAGCCAAATGGCAGATGATCCTAACAGAATACGACATACAATACATGACCCAACAATCTATAAAGGGCAGTGTGCTAGTTGATCATCTGGCTCATCAAGCTGTAGAAGATTACCAATCCATGAAGTTTGACTTCCTTGGCGAAAACATCATGACAGTAGACAACTGCGAAGAGATCAGACCATATGACGAACCTGAACAAGGATCCCAATGGACCCTGTACTTTGATGGGGCATCCAATTCACTTGGTAACAGTATTGGCGCTGTGCTCATATCTCCGGAAGGATGCCATACTCCTTTCACTGCCAGACTTTGCTTCAACTGTACGAACAACATGGCAGAGTACGAAGCATGCATCTTTGGTCTCAAGGCGGCCATAGACTTGGGAATCAAATCTTTAGATGTGTTTGGGGACCCAGCTTTGGTCATCAGTAAGATCAGAGGAGAGTGGGACACTAAGCATCCAAACCTCATCCCTTACAAAGAACATGTTTTGACATTTTTACCACATTTCGAGCAGATTACCTTCGAGCACTTCCCACGAGAAGAAAATCAGCTAGCAGATGCTATAGCTACAATGTCAACTACGTTTAAACTTGATTGGGATAACGAGACTCCCCAAATCACCATTCAACGGATGGACAAACCAACACATTGTCACGAGATTAATACCGAAGAAGTAGTGGACCAGTCATGGTTTCATGAAGTCAAAAGGTATCTTGAGGCTCAAGAATATCCAGAAGGAACTTCAGTCAATGACAAAAAGTTCTTAAGGAGATTCTCAGCTAAGTTCTTCCTAAGTAATGGCATCCTGTACAAGCGCAATCATGATTCTATTCTGCTTCGTTGTATGGACAAGATTGAAGCTGAAAAGATCATGGCTGAATTGCATGAGGGTACCTTTAGCACTCACTCTAGTGGGCATACGATGGAGAAGAAGATTCTACGAGCAAGCTATTACTGGTCTACCATGGAAGCTGACTGCTATCAACGCTCCCGGACTTTTCATAAGTGTCAAATCTATGCAGACAAGGTGCACGTGCCTCTGATTCCTCTAAATGTCTTAACAGCTCCTTGGCCCTTCACTATGTGGGGAATCGACATGATTGGGTAGATCAAGCCTACAGCCTCCAATGGACACCGCTTTATTCTAGTGGCTATTGACTATTTCACTAAATGGGTCGAAGAAGCTTCCTTCGCATCTGTTACTAAGAATGTTGTTGCCCACTTCATCAAGTAGAACCTTATTTTCCGGTACGGTATCCCCGAAAGGATCATTACTGATAACGGTACAAACCTTAAAAATACTATGATCACCGCTTTGTGCGAGCAGTTCAAGATTCAACATCACAATTCATCCCCCTATCGGCCAAAGATGAATGGTGTAGTCGAAGCTGCTAATAAAAATATCAAAAAGATCATACAAAAGATGACAGTCACCTACAAGGACTGGCATGAAATGCTACCGTTTTCTCTCCATGGGTATCGTACCATGGCACGCACATCAACTAGGGCAACACCTTATTCTTTGGTTTATGGCATAGAGGCTTTTTTACCTATCGAGGTTCAGATTCCCTCTTTGAGAATCATGAAAGATGCAGGTTTGAGTGAAGATGATTGGATCCAGACCCGACTTGATCAGCTGAACTTAATTGATGAAAAGAGACTTACTGAGGTTTGACATGGTCAGACGTATCAAAAACGGATGATCAAGGCTTTCAACAAGAAAGTCAGACGCCAGGTATATCAAGTTGGGGATCTAGTGATCAAGCGCATCATCTTGCCGCAAAGTGATTCCATGGGCAAATGGACTCCTACTTATGAAGGACCATTTGTAATCAAGAACATCTTTTCTGGTGGAGCAATGATCTTAACCACCATGGACGGCAACGACCTGCCGCACCCTGCGAACACAGACATAGTCAAAAGATACTACGCATAAGAGACCCACTAGGTTGACACACTTAGGCAAAACAAGGGCATCCCGGTGAACCAAAAAGGTTCGGGCAAAAATTAGGGATAAAATAAAAAATATGTACACCCGAAAAGTTGAAAACCCGAAAGGGTGAGTTGGGCAAAAAAGGGTTTCTCGGTGGACTAAAAACCCGAAAGGGCGGTCCAGGAAAAAGTTAGAGAATTAAAGCGTATGATTATGTCTCGTCGGGTCACTTTAAGGACAATCTCTTCACTGACAAACTCTGAGCTTCTGATCAATCCAATTATCTTCGAACGAAGCAACAGATAGACAAGATATTCAGAGATTCGAAGGCTATAGCAGAATGAGAACCCCATGGGATTATGACACATAGCCATCTTTCTTTGTATAAATTTTTCTTACTTTTATGACATCGTCCTCTTACTAGGATGTCTGTCTCCTTTGTACAAAATACTTACTCAAGTAAACACAAAGATATCTCTTTCAAAGTACAGAAAACCATTTGTCTTTTTCTTTATTACACTTGTGTTTTTATTTGCAAAAACGTCCAATGATTCATTGATGAACATATGCATTTGAACATAATTATTGTTTACAAATAAACAGGATGGAAGAGAACAATTACTGACAGACTAAAAGGATAGGAAAATGTCTTTAGGCTATTCCATGAACAATCCCTACAGTGAATCATCTAGATCCCCAGCGGAGCTAATATTTCAAACCATTAATCCCCATCAGAGTTAAAACTTCAAACTCCCAATCCCCAGCGAAGCCAAAACATCTAACTATCAATCCCCAGCGGAAACCATCCAGTTTCTCTAAATTCCCCAGCAAGTTGTCTTGAAGTCTAAAAATCAACCAGATAACAGTTAACTTTTGTCTCTCCCCAACCTAGGATAACTCCCCAGTAGAGTGGCAGACAACCGAAACTCCTGAACCTACTCTCCAGCAGTAAGCCTTCTTCCCCACAGAGTTTTTAATACTCCCCAACAGAATGAAGATTCTCATTCTTAATTCCCCGCAGAAGTCATCAGAGTTTTCTTTATTCCCCAGCGGAACAAGGATTCCCTTTGTGTAATCCCTAGTAGAAGTCATCAAAATTCTCTGGATTCCCCAAGCAGATTACTCAAGCAGTACGACATTGCTCGCAACAGATTTTGTCAATACTCCAACTTCAAGACATGAAGGATCCCTATATCCCCAGAGAAGTTGCCAAGGATTTCTTATCCTCAGCAATAAAGGATTTTTAATCCCCAACAGTCGCCAAGGATTTCTTATCCTCAGTAGTCAAGGATTTACTTTCCTCAGCAGCAGTCAAGGATTTATTTTCCTCAGAAATACAGCAAATCAGCTTACATGCGCATACATTACATCCATATATCATAAACATTGATAAAACACATATATTGCATCATACATTTCATGCAACATAACTTTGTGTTTCAACTAACATTTTACTCTTTTCAGGATAAGATTAACGGCTACCAATTAACAATATGCAATCATGATACAGTTCGGATACACTCTAGACATGGATGCCATTATGGCCCTTATTCAGATCTCAGATACAGTTCAGATACACTCCAGACACAGAAGTCATTATGTTACTCATTCAGATTCAAGTACTGATACAGTTTAGATACGCTCTAGACGCAGAAGCTATTCTATTACTCATTCAGACCTCAACTTCAGATACAGTCCAGATACACTCCAGATACGGATTCTATTCTGTCATTTATTCAGATTCTAGTTCAGATACAGTACGGATACGCTTCAGACACGGCTGCCATTCTGTTACTCATTCAGATTCCAGTCCAGATACGCTCCAGATACGGATGCCATTCTGATACTTATTCAAATTCATATTTCACACTCTTGATATAGTACGGATACGCTCCATACACGGATGATATTCTATTTCTCATTCAGATTTCAAGTCTCCAGATACAGTCGATACGTTCCAAATACGGATACCATTCTGATACTTATTCTTCTGACTTATAACTTACAATTCAACAAACATTCTTGGATGGCATCTACAAGCCCATCTCCCACAAGATTATATCGCCTCTCTAAATGTCATCTTTAAGCCCATTCCATCCACTACAATTCGTCGAGTGCAAATTTATGGGCACTCTAGTGTCCAATCTTCTTTTACCTTCGAGTCACGAACGACAAAACTCGCCAGTCTAACTCTTCAGGTTCAAGAAGATTGAACAGGGGCAGTTGTTGTACCCTAAAATTTTCCCTCTCATTTATCAAGACTTTTCTCACAAGACCTCTTGGACTCAAGACAAGATTAGGGTTTGCTCAGCTCAAGACATCTCATCTTGCACTGATAACCCCAAATTAGGGTTTGAGTTTGCCTAAGGATTTTTGGACCACCAATGCTTCATGTGACTTTCATACTTCGTTTTGGACCCCTAAGATTGCTCATGTTAAGTTTCAAGCCTTGAATCATATTTTTGATCAGTCATTTGGACAATTGACCTAAAAATCAGTTGTATTGGGGAAAAAAGTCAACTATGCCAATTTACAGTCAAACTTTATAATTTTTTATCCACAACAACATTTTAGACTCATATGTACCATTTGATCAAGTTTGGATCACAACTCCTCAAGAAATTTGATCAAATCATCAAAAGGGCAAAATGGTCAAAATTAGGGTTTTGACTGAGAAAGGGCAATTTCTGATTTTTAACCTAGCCAACGACCAATTGAGTTCAAACATGATTTCAAGGGTTCAATGGCATCATCTTGACCTAATTACATGGTTCAAAAGATCACAAGTTCATTGGATTGACAGATGAATTTTGCAGTCAACTTAACAAAAGTCAACTGTACACTGAAAAGTCAAACTTTGGCTTTTTGGTCAAAATCAAGTGCCAAGGGTCATAATTCATAAAGATATGTCAAAACATGAAAATTGTTCACCAAGAAAACCAATTTTGAAAATTAGGGTTTTGAATTTGAAAAATTTCATAACTTAGAATTTTTCTAAGTATGGAAATTTTCTTATTTTTTCCCAACTTTCCACCACTTTTTCACCAGGATGAAATTTGATTTAAAGAAAACTTCCAACATTAAAGTTGTAGTCCTCCATTAAATCTACAACTTTTCTTCACAAACTTTTCCCAAAAGATGCTTAGATCTCAAGTTATGAATTTGTGAATATAGGTCCATGAACTAAATAACTTAGTGAAAATTTGCCCTAATATAGGCAGTTTTTTGACCCAACTTCATGGACATTTTTCACCTAGTTCCATGAGGTATCTCAAAATACATTTCAACGATGGATTATATAGAACATGATAAGATTTCCAAAATGTCCAAGAACTCTCCAAGATCATTTTTGGTTAGGGAGAATCGAAGAAGAGAAGTTGGCATTTTATCACTTTTGTTCAAGCCATTTTTACCAAGCATCAAGTTGCAAATCCATGCCATGCTGTTTGTACCCTATTTTACAGGTCCTAAACTCTTTCTACACTCCATAATTAAATTCTAACTCAGAATACAAAGGCATTATCTTGGCTTTTGGAGCATTGTACAAAAGATAAATCCATTAATGGCATAAAGGTTACAATGCCATTTTCATAAAGGTGAGATTTTGCAACTTTAAAAATATTGTGTCTTGGACCTGTCCCTTTGGTACAAACATCTTCCATAGGTATCAAGCAATGTGTACCAACTCCTATCATCTCACAAGCTAGCCAGTACAAGCATGTTGCATAAGTCATTTCACTTTTCTTAAAATGCAAGAAAGGTTGCCAAAAGTGCTAGAACTTGTACAGCTAGTAAGAGTGGACTTTGTATCCATTCTATACATATTCACAAACTTGTTAAAAAATGGAACATACTTGCTTGACATCCAAAATACTTCAAAACTGAAAAACTCCAAAATTCTGCCAAACATACAGATTTCTACAAAACCTTAGCAAGTTCATTTTTTGCTCATGTGTTTTGTGGCTTGACACTTGAAACACCTCATACACATCCTACCAAAGCTATCCAAGCCCTTTCCCTGCATCTGTAAGCCATGTTTCAGCCATTGCCATTTTCAAACTTGGAGCTTACAGCTTGACTTCTACAAAGAGTTCTAGCCATCCACAAAGCAAACTAGGCATTGTAATAGCTGAAGGAAGCTCACACGATCCTCAGGCCTCCCTCAAAGTCCCCATATTTTCATATCCCAATCCAACTGAAGCAGGTATTTTTCAAAACTCTATCTCTCTATTTAGGCATCCTCAAGCCACGATTTGTGAAGAAAAGATATAGTCTATAACATGGTGAAGCTGTACATATGCATACTTTTCATTTATGTTAACTGAGCTAAGAGAATTTGAAGTTTGAAGTTGCTGAAATTTTTAGGTCACGAATTAGGGCCATTAAAATTCTCCTTGATCTTTTAGAGTTAGGTCACATAATTTATATGGTTGGAATCGTGAGTTCAAATGCCACAAGTTTCATGTTATAAGTTTTTGTTTTTGTGCAAGCATCTGAGAGTTACAGGTTTGAAGGCAAACGCGCGCGAAGGAGAAGAAGCTGGAGGACAGGGATGAAGTCTGGGCCTTTGGCGCCTTGGGCTTGTTGTTTTTTATTTTCACACACCCTTGACCACTATTTGCACCCCCTGACTTATTTTGTTATATTCTTCATATTTTCTCATATTTTTATATTTATTGCTTTTAATTATTTTTTCTGAACATTAAAAAATCATAAAAAATAATTTCTTTATTTTTTGCAATTTTATTTTATTTTTTTATTATTTTTTGCATAAAAAATAGTCTTATTAGGATAATAGATTTTATTTTCTTAAAAAAATTTGTAAATACATTTAAATAATACTTAATATTTTTATTATATTATTTATACACATAAAATATTATTTTCTACAAATAATTAATTTTTTAATATTTGCACATAACATTATTTATTATTTTCTTGTACAAAAATGGACAAAATATTAATATAGAACATATATTTTCTTTAATCAAAAAAATTAGGGTTTCCCCCTTTCAAAAATAATAATATTATTTTTCCTTATTTTCTAGGGTTATTTAATTTATTTTCTAATACAAAAATTAAATACAAAACATTTTACATAAATACATTTGCATTGCATTTTAATATTTGTATATATTTATTTAATGCGCACAATATTCGATTGGGTTGTAATAGTATTTTTAGGTTTATATTTGTGCAATATCCCCATTCAAAAACTTGTATCCCCCTTCCCATAAAAATTGTTGTAATAGCTTAGTTTATTTTACGCAATGTATTGCTTTCATATACCATGTTTAGTAAACTAGGGTTTTGCATGACAAGAAAAAAAACAAAACAAATAGACAAAACCTAATGCAAGACAAAAGCATGAAAAATGACACACATTGCACACAAGCACCCTTAGGGTTTCTCCCACTTGGTTGCCTAATTTAAAATGTCCATGTTACGCACACGAAGTATCTTGGCAAAATAAAACAAACATAAGATCATAGTCCCTCGATGACGCTATCAAAAGGTTGCCTAAACAAAGATGATCTTGGTCCCTCCAAATTGCTAAAGATACTTGGCAACATTGCTATCATGGTCATACGATGACCCACGCCCGTCCCGTTTTCATCCAAAGATAGGGTTGTTTACCAAATCAATGGTAAATCAACAATGTCAAAGGAATAAAAATGCACAAGAAAGACATTTGAGTAGGTAGATAGCTTCTAGTTACTTGTCCCATTTCAAAACAATCCTTGCTATTTTCAAAAACAATCACACACACATTTCAAAACATTTTACAAAACATTGAAATATTTTTCTAAAGACAAACATCTTTGTATACATTCTTACGAATGAGAATCATTACAAAGATTGCCTAAACAATGGCCTCTTTTCAAAATACTTTCAAAACCACACCAAGCACCATTTCAAACAATTTCAAAGCAAAGCAAGTGATCTAAACAAGTAACTAAGAGCCCATGGAAAACCATGGATGAAAAGGGTGCTAGCACCTTCCCTTTTCATAATCTACCCCCCGAGGTCAAGAAAACATCTCAAAGGTCTTTCTTGTGCTTTTTTATCTTTCCTTTTGGATAAAAGAAAAGTCGATGGCGACTCTTGCTAACCGCAACATTTGCGATAAAATGCAAAACCTCAAGTCAGTTCTCCCACTGCATCACAAGAGGCTTAGAGAGTTGTTCGTCGTTCTCGTGCAGAGAGACCACCATTTTGCATCAACAACAATAGAGTCAACACGGTAGAAGATGCTGATAGCGACTATGACTTAGACAGTTGGATTTTTTCCTACCACCAGCAACAGGCTCAGCAATTAGAAGACTGAAGATGTTGTACCAATCTCCTTTAGTCGGGAGTAAATACTATTTTCTATTTTCTTGCTTTCAAGTTTTTGGTTATGTAATTTTAAAACAATAACTTTAAGCCTTGTGCCTTACCCGGGGCACAACGGTCCACTTGTTAGGGTTTTCATTTTTCATTCACGTATTTTTATTAAATAAATCATTAGACGTTTGCATTCAAATTGTGCGCTCTTTATCTTTCTTTCTTTTTATTGCTTTCAAAATAGCTATGTGTTCTTACACATACCCACACGACAAGTTGCAGATCCATATCCACTCTGGATCCCATTGATAACAATTCTATTGTTGTCAATTATGACTTCGAAAGTCTGATCTACCAAGCCGAGGATGAAGGTGGGGAAGATTGTGAAGTACCTAGAGAACTTGCTAGGCTGTTAATGCAGGAATAAGGAACCATACAACCGCATGAAGATCCAGTTGAGGTTGTGAACTTGGGTACTGAAGAAAACAAGAAAGAAGTCAAGATAGGTGCCAACCTAGAAGACAGTGTCAAAAACACATTAATCTATATGTTGCATGACTATGTTGAGATTTTTGCTTGGTCATACGAAGACATTCCAGGACTTGATACTGATATTATGTTTCACCATCTACCAATGAAAGAAGGTTGTTCTCCGATAAAGCAGAAGGTTCGTCGTATGTGTCCTAAGATGTTTGAAAAGATCAAAGATGAGGTTATAAAACAGTTCAATGCAGGTTTCTTAGTTGTTACGTCCTATCCTCAGTGGGTTGCAAATATGGTGTCAGTACCTAAGAAGGATGTAAAAGTGTGTATGTGTGTAGACTATAGTGATCTGAATAGGACAAGCCCCAAAGATGACTTTCTGCTTCCACATATTGATGTTCTAGTTGACAACACCGCTCAGCATAAGGTATTTTCCTTCATGGATGGTTACTCTGGGTATAATCAAATCAAGATGGAACCTGAAGAAATGGAGAAGACTACCTTTGTGACACAGTGGGGCACTTTCTGTTACAAAGTTATGCCTTTTGGTTTGAAGAACTCCGATGCAACATATCAGTGTGCTATGGTAGCTTTGTTCCATGACATGATCCATCATGAGATAGAGGTTTATGTTGATGACATGATAGCCAGGTCTCAGACTGAAGAAGAACATCTTGATCACCTACACAAGCTATTTGAGAGATTAAAGAAGTATAAGCTGAGATTGAATCCAAACAAGTGCACCTTTGGGGTAAGATCTAGTAAACTCCTAAGTTTCGTCGTCCGTAGTAAAGGTATTAAAGTTGACCCCACCAAGGATAAATCCATTCAAGAAATGTCGGCTCTCCATACTGAGAAGGAAGTCAGAGGCTTCCTGGGATGATTGAACTACATTGCCAGATTTATTTCTTATTTGACCGCTACTTGTGAGCCAATCATCAAGTTACTGAAGAAAGATCAAGTAGTGAAGTGGAACGACGACTCTCAGACAACATTTGACAAAATCAAGGAGTACCTCCAAGAACCTCTGATTCTGATACCTCCAATTGAAGGAATAACCCTGATTATGTACTTAATAGTGTTAGAGAACTCAATGAGGGTGTGTATTGGGGAAGCATGATGAGTCTGGTCGAAAAGAGCATACAATATACTACCTTAGCAAAAAGTACCTACTGTGAAACAAGATACTCACTACTCGAGAAAAATTGTTGCGTTTTGGCATGGGCTACTCACCAACTAAGACAGTATATGTTGACTCATACCACTTTGTTGATCTCTAAGATGGATTCGATAAAATACATATTCGAGAAGCCCGCTCTATCCGGAAGAATAGCAAGATGGAAAATGGTCTTGACAGAATAAGACATTCAATATACCACTCAGAAAGAAATCAAAGGAAGTGTATTGGCAGATCATTTGTCTCATCAGGCTCTAGACGACTATCAGACTATGAATTTTGAGTTCTCGGATGAGAATATTATGCTAGTTATTGATTATGAAGAACCTGGACCGAATGAAGGACCTGAATTAGGATCTCTATGGACTATGGTTTTTGATGGAGCTTCCAACGGACTTAGTAATGGAATTGGTGTTGTGATTGTCTCTCCCAAGGGTTTCCATACACCCTTCACCGCCAGATTATGTTTTGACTGTACTAACAACATGGCAGAGTATGAAGCATGCATCATGGGCATCAAAGCTGCTATCGATATGAGAATCAAGTTCTTCGATGTATACAGGGACTTAGCCCTGGTAATCAGTCAAATCAAGGGAGAATTGGATACAAAACTTTTGAACCTCATTCCTTATCTAGAGTTGGTGTTGACATTAATTCCATACTCTGAAGAAATCACGTTTAATCACATCCCACGAGAAGATAATCAATTGGCAGATGCATTAGCAACTATGTCGTCTATGTTCAAAATCAGATGGGATAACGAAGCTCCTCGAGTCACTATTGAGAGATTAGACGAACCTGCATATTGCTACGAAGTTGATAATGATTAAGTAGACGAGAAGCTCTAGTACCATGAAGTGAAAAGATACCTCGAGGGTCAAGAATATCCTGAAGGGGAATCTATCAATGATAAGAAATACCTACATAGGTTTTCCGCCAAATTCTTTCATGAGTAACAAAATTTTGTACAAGCGTAATCATGATTCGACTCTTCTTCATTGTGTAGACAAGAAGGAAGCTGAGAAGATTATGGAAGATGTGAATGAAGGGGTCTTTGGTACTCATATCGGAGGGAATATGATGTTAAAGAAAATTTTGATAGCGGGTTATTATTGGTCGACCATGAAAACTGATTTCCATCACCATTCTAGAACTTGTCATAAATGCCAGATTTATGCTGACAAAGTACATGTGCCTCTGGTTCCTATGAATGTATTGATTGCTCCTTGGCCATTTGCAATGTGGTGCATTGATATGATTGGATAGATTAAGCCTAATGCTTCTAATGGGCATCGTTTCATCATGGTCGCTATTTATTACTTCACAAAGTGAGTTGAAGAATCCTCGTTTGCTTATGTTACCAAGAATGTTGTGGCTCGCTTCATTAAATACAACCTTATTTATCGGTATGGCATCCCTGAAAGGATCATCACGGACAATGGTACCAATCTTAACAGCACTATGATCATGGAACTCTGCATGCAGTTTAAGATTAAACACCGCAATTCTTCTTTGTATCGATCGAAGATGAATGGCACAGTGGAAGCCTCCAACAAGAACATTAAGAAGATTTTACAGAAAATCACAGTGACATATAAATATTGGCATGAGATGTTACGATTTTCTCTTCATGGTTATCGCACTTCAGCATGTACATCATCTGGGGCAACCCCATTCCCTCTCATCTATGGTATGGAGGCGATATTACTTGTTGAAGTCCAGATCCCCTCTTTGAGAATTATGAAAGATGCAGATTTAGACGAAGATGAGTGGATTTAGACCATACTGGACGAGATAAATTTGATTGATGAGAAGAGTCTCGCGGCTATTTTTCATGGTCAGATGTATCAGAAGCGCATGATTAAGGCCTTTAACGAGAAGATTGAACCTCAAGTGTATCAGGTTGGCCGTTTGGTAATAAAGCGCGTCATCTTACAACAAGGTGATCCTAAGGGAAAGTGGACTCCCACGTACGAAGGGTCATTTGTGATTAAGAAGATATTTTCTGGAGGCACTATGATATTTACCACAATGGACGGTGAGGATCTTCCATACCCTATGAATGCAGACATAGTTAAAAAATATTATGCATGAAAAAGAGACATGCTAGGTTGACTAGCTTAGACAAAAATAAGGGCATCCCGACGAACCAAAAGGGTTTGAACAAAAATTAGGCATATATACAAAAAGAATTGTACACCCGGCAAGTCGAAAACCTAAAAAGGCGGCTTTGGCAAAAAAGGGTATCACGGTGGACTAAAAACCCGAAAGGGCGGTTCAGACAACAGTTAGGGATCATCTACTTATAGTCAGCATAATTACCAACGTCAAGTTCAAATGGTACAGATCAATTCAGTCAACTTATTTCGACAACAAGGGATGAGATGCTTGAAGACATAAGGGAAATAGCAGAGTTGAAACTCGATGGGATCATTTCCACATAGATGTTTTTCTTTGTTTCTCTTTGTACACATTTTTCCTTTCACGACAATTTCCTCTTACTAGGACTTCTGTCTCTTTGTATAAAATTGTTTGTGTATAGATAAATCTTCCAAATCAATGCAAGCAGTTTCAATTTCAAAAAACTATTTTTTATTTTCTCTATTTTGATTGCGAAAACGTCCAATGATTATATTGAATAAGCCTATGCATTTGAATATGATTACCATTTACAAATATGTGCATGAAAACAGGATTAGCATTTAACAAAGACTCTAGGAGTTGGCATAATGTTTAAGTCATTCATAAATCTCCAGAGTAGTCTCCATGAAACTATCTCTACAGAGCTACCTTCACAAGATCGTCCACAACAGAAATATATTCCTCAGCAAGTCTAATATGCCCACAGGCAGATATTCGGGCATCTTCCAGTAGTTTACCTCCATATCCCTAATGGATAGCTTGACATAATCATAATCCTTAATAGGTCCCCTAGAGGATAAAGAAGTTTGATCAGTTCCCTAACATATAGTCGAAACTTCCTCAGCGCAGCCTATAAAATTCCAACCCCCGTCAGAGTTTATTTCCTCGACACAGTTTGTAGGAATTTAATTCCCAGTGGAGTTTATTACTCCAACATTGTAAATCCCTAACAAAATACTCTTCTCCAGCAGGGTTTAATCAAATTTTCCATCCCTAGAAGAGTTACTACGGTATCTGAAACCTGGACAGGTAGCACACCAGAGGAATATCCATATCTTTTATCCCCAGCCAGGGTACGTAATAATCAAATCCTTCAACAAAAAGAACAGCGAACGACCGACTCTCCTTGAATTCCTCTATCCTCAAGTAGAAATCGAAGATCCCTAGTGGAGTATCCTCAAAAGAAAGCAGGAATCTCCATCAAAATTATTCCCAGCAGAAATTAAAGAATCACTTTCTTCATCCCCAACAACAATCCAGGATTTATTTTCCCTAGATAGACATTGTTACAACGAGCTATCGATACACTTCAATGATATATTGCGTCCATACATCATACGTCATAACATATGCATACTAAAACACATATAACATCTTGAGAGCATCATTAATGCATTACATGCATTACGATATTACATAAAGCTAATTTTGTCTTTTCAGGTAAAGTTCACAAACAGACGAATATCATCAGCAATTTTCAAATAGGTCATAGATTCATTCCCGAAACAGGACAGGGCAACTATCTATATGACCAGGCGGTATGAATTCTCGAAACAGGACGGGTTTACTAATAAAAAATAGGTCACAAATTAATTCTCGAAACAAGACGAGGAAACTATCTATATGACCAGGCGATATGAATACCTGAAACAGGACGGGTTTACCAACAAAAAAAACAGGTCGTAGATTAATTATCGAAACAAGGCAGGGCAACCATCTATATGACCAAGTGGTATAAATTCCTGAAAGAGGACATGTTTACCAATGAAAAACAGATTGTAGATCAATTCCCAAATCAAGACGAGGCGACTATCTGCATGACCAAATGATCTCCTTCAGAGACTGAAATCTGAGAAGCATCTCCCTTCATAGAATGAATTTTGAAAAGAACCTCCTTTAGGGCCTTCGTTCTGAAAAGCATTTTTCTTCAAAAAATTTCTGAAAAAACACTCTTCAAATACAGTTAGGCATAGACTCGTTCTGATACTCTTATCAACAGTTACTTCGGATGGCATCTACAAGCCCATCCTCGATGACATTCTATTATCTCTCTGAATGACATCTTTAATCCCATTCAAGCAATACTATCAACCAACAGTGTTACTTCACACACCGGCGAGTGCAAATTTCTGGGCACTTAAGTGTTCAATCCTCTTCCACCTTCAGATCACAAATGGCGGAAATGCCAATCTAACTCTTTAGTTTTAAGAAGATTGAACAGGGGCAGCTGTTGTACCCCAAAATTTTCCCTCCCATTTTCTTCAAGATATCTCCTTATACTCCTAGGGTTTTCAATTGCTCAAGGCTACTTAAGGTTTGATCAGACAAATTCTCCTACTCAGCAGTTAACCTACAACTAGGGTTTCACTTTTCTCAAGGAAATTTGAGCTTATAATGCCTCAAGTGGATTCCATGGTTCCTCATATGTCTCAAGGAATGCTCATGCCAAATTTCAAGCCTCGCATCACAAGTTTGCTCAGTCAATTGTTCAGATGACTAGAAATCAATTGTATTTGACAGAAAGTCAAATGTGGTCAACATACAGTCAAACTTCAATATTTTTGGTCAACATCTATATTTTAAGGTCAAATTCATCATTTGATCAAGGGCTGATCATGATTCATCAAGGAAACTCCTAATTCACCAAAAGTCAAAAGTTACCAAATTAGGATATTTCTTAAGGAGAAGTCAACTGAACTTTGACCAAGCATAACTTCACATGATTCATCAAATTTTTCTCAACCAAAGCTCATATTGAAGGAAATTCAATTATCTACAACTTTTTCTCTATAAGCTCAAGTCCAAAAAATGCTTCATTTGAGAGATATGAGCCAATACATTATAGGTCATTTCAAAAGTCAACAAAAAGACACTTTTTGTCAAAGAAATTTACATCAATATAAACTATTCAAATCAAAAAATTATCAACATAGAGATTGTAGAGGACATCTTATGCTTTCCAAAAAGTCAAAGATCACCTTCATATGATAAAAATTAAGAGAGTTGTGATCGGTGCAAGTTGGACAATTTTGAGAAAATGCATGAAACCTAAATTGATCAAACTTGAATTTTTGTGCTAGTGGGCTTATCTTTCAAAGTCCTAACGTGGTTTGGGCCTCATAGTGAAACTCTGAATCCATTCATAGACGCCTTTGACTTTCATTCCATTTATTTTTTGATTTTATTTATTTAAATTCAAAATTAAATTTAAAAAAAATCAAGGCTTTCATACAAAGGTCCAAGCCCACCTTCTTGACCTAATTTTTCTCTATATATTCTCATCATTCAGACAAGACAAGGGACACAAAACCTTGCAAGAAACCACCACCTTCCAAACTTCAAATTTTCTTAAAACTAGAGCAAACTAAAAACCCTATTTTCAGCGTCTCTCAAAGCAAAACAATAATCTCAATTCGACTTCAGGGACATCATAGGGTAAGAATGGATTGATTTTGATGATCCAGGAGGCCTGAAAATCGCATATATGCCTCACCGGTTTCTTGATTTGCATGAAATTCATATTTTTATTTTCATTATGTTTTGATGCATACTAACATCACTAATGTGCTTCTGAGATATAAATATGAAAGATAAACCCATCACATGAGTCCCATAACGAACAATTCATGTATTGCCATGTTTGAACGGTTTCATATTATTTGCTTTGTATCTCATCATACAGATGGAATTAGTTAAAACCAAGGCCATCATTGAATTCGCAAGGTCCAAATTAGGGGGATAGGGTACCTTTGAATCATTGACAATCTTTATTTTACAGGAACACAAAACACAATCGCTGGAGAAGACGACTAGAGCTAGGTCTCCGACGCCTCTCTGGCCCAGTATTTTTTTTATTATTTATTTATTTATTTCCATTGATAGACTGGATGAACAGCCACCCCAGTGGAAAGCGTGCGTATGTTAAGGCTTTGGTATAGGAGGGTGTGGGTTTGATCCCTTCCTTTTATTGTTTTTTCTCATATTTTCCAATGTTTTGCAGGTTTAATACATTTTGAATGGTACCTATTCTACTAACACCAACACAAGCTTGGTGCAGTGGTAGACTATGCAGGGAAGAAGGCAAAGGGCATGGGTTTAACACCCACCTATGGAATTTTTCTTGTTTTCTTTGTTTCTAACCTTGTTTGTCATGGTTTTTCCTTCCAACCCTAATTCTTTTTAACCTAATTCTTTTTCAATTAATCATTAAAAAAAATCCTTTTTTTTAACACTAAAAATAATTAGGTTTTAGGTTTTTATTTCTCGCACCTTTATTATGTAACTGCCCCAAGGCTCTGTAATAGCCTAGGTTTACATTTCCGCCTTTGTCTTCTGCTACTATATTTACTATATTAATGCTAGTAATTAGGGTTTGTATGGTAAGATAAAATCAACCGATGGCAAAACCCTAATTTTAAAGATAAATAACTGAATTGAACATACTTGCACACTTACACCTCTAGGGTAGCCTCTCTTCGTTCCCTTTCGAAATAACGGTCATGTCCCTCGAACGTAGGGATGCTTTAGCAAATACCCTTGAATAAAAGATCATAAGTCCCTCGATGACCCTTCGATGTTGCCTATGAATAAATGATCTAGTCCCTTACGAAATTGCTAAAGTATCCTTACAAGTTGCATTCGATGACCGTACGATGACCCTTCGCTTATCCCTTCATATCCAAAAGATAGGGCTACCTACCAACTAATGGTACGGATAGAACTATCTCTAAAGGAGAAGTAAAATAATAAGAATTACCTTGAGTGGGTAGGATACTTTTAATCGATTTCTCATAATTTCTTAAAACATTTTCACATCATACTTTTCAAATAAATATTTAAAAAAAACACTTTATACGGGAAGCAAATTTTCAAAAATATATTTTCAAAAAAAACACTTTGTACACGAAGCAAAGTTTGCCTTACATTGGCATTTTCAAAATATTTTCAAGATACGCACATAAAAGTAAATTTTCAAAAGTGAGCTAGAAATTAAGAGCCCGTAGATAACTACGGATGAAAAGGGTGTTAACACCTTCCCTTTTCATAACATACCCCCCGAACTCAAAATCTTTAAGGTCTTTCCTATTATTTTCACCCTTCCTAAATATTGGATAAAAGAGTCGGTGGCGACTCTTGCTATCTACGACATTTGTGATAAAACGCAAAACAAGTCAATTCTCCCACCGTATTATAGTTATCAATGGGACCCGGGGTGGATGTGGATCTGCAATTTTTTATGTGGGTGTGTGTAAGAACACATAGCTATTTTGAAAGCAGTAAAGTAAAAGAAAGACAAAGAGCACAAAATTTGAATGCAAACGTCCAATGATTTATTAAATGAAAATATGCGGATGAAAAATGACAACCCTAACAAATGAACCATTGTGCCTCGGGTAAGGCACAAGGCTTAAAGTTATTGTTCAAATTACATAACCAAAAACTTGAAAGAAAGAAAATAGAAAATAACATTTACTCATGTATTTTTCTTTGCCAAAAACTGTAATGATTTTCCCTTTCACGTGATACTTCAACTTTTGGTGTAGAGTAGAAGTAACAGCGCCTACCTCATGAATCCAAGGGCGTCCAAGAAATATGAATAGGATGGATGAATGTCCATCACATAGAAAGTAGAGTCAAAAACCTGGGAACCCACTTTGATTAGAAGATCAACCTCTTCATGCACCATTCTCTTTGAACCATCAAAAGCTCTTACCACAATGTCACTAGGTTTTAGAATAACCCCTTCATAGTTAAGTTTATCTAAAACAGCTTTTGGAAATACATTCAATGAGGAACCTGTGTCTACCAATACGTGAGGTAAGGTATTTCCCCTACACTCAACAGAGACATGTGGAGCCTTATTATGGTTCCTTCATACGGGAGTTAAATCAGCGTCAGAAAATCCTAGCCCATTATCAGTTGTCAGGCCAGCAACATAATTTTCGAACTGGTCAACATAGATTTCCTGCGTTACATGAGCAAATTTCAAAAAATTTACCAAAGCCTGAGCACGAGCTTCAGAGCATAATAATAGAGATAGCACAGATACGTTGGAGGGTGTATTCCCCTACTGTTCAACAATCTTATAGTCACTCTTTCAAATAATTTTCAGTACCTCCTCCATCTCTTGCTTGGAAGTATCTTCATTAGTAACCTCTTTCAGTGTCTCAGTCTGGGAAGGCTCAGTCACCTATTATGTACCTCGAGTCTTAGTAGTTAATTCAGTAGCAGTGATACGAACTAGTGTAGTAACAACCTTTGGAGAGATCTATGGAAAGAAAACCTTCCACTTCTGGTAACCTTACTAGTCCCAGCAATATTACCAACATTGGGATCAATAACTTCAGTATTTTCATCTTTGACAACCAATGGTTCTTGCTTGACACCATGGTAGTAGACATCAGCTCCATAATTCCAAGGGATAGCTTTGTCAGAGGAATATGGAATTGGCCTAAGTGTGGTAATGATCAGAGGAGAAACCCTAGGCTCAACAATAATTTTCATAGGACCCTTAGAAATGATCCTTATAGGAGTATCGCAAATTGTAATCACTGACACATCTTCAAGCTCCAGGCCTTGAGACATACTTTTGCATAAGCTCTCCATAGAATGAGTCTTCTTAAATAGAAATACATGGTCATCCATCAAATTATGAATACCTTCTTTCAGTAGTACACAACCATTGGATTAGGACGAACAGTAATAGCTGTTTTCAATGCAACTCGAAAATAAATCAGCTTGCAACAACTTATTCTTAACAACCATCAGAGGAGTAGTCAAGTCACTCACAGAAGAAACATAAGAAACTTCATCAATAGAATTAACGCCCTTGTCATGATTAGGCATAGGTGTAGTGATCATATTAGGATTCTCATGAGGATCAAATTCAATCTCCTTAGAGTCAATCATATCTTGAATATTATTTTTCAACACCCAACAATTGTTAGTGTCATGTCCGAGACTATTGGAATGATAGGCATACCTTGCATTAGGATTGTGACAGGGAGAGGAATTATTGGGATTCTGAGGAGGATTCTTCAATGTAATCAACTCTGCCTTCAACATATGTTGCAATCCTTGAGACAACGGCATGGGGATTTTTGTGAACTGTCTCCTGGGTGCATCCTTCCTACACTGATTGTTATGTTGTTGTTTTTGCATTGGCGAAGGATTAGAGATCAGAACTTCCCCACAGATTGGTTATGGTCACTCTTATTACGACCTTTTTGGTTTTACACAACATTGGATTCTTTCTTACCATTGTATGACTTCTTCGCAGTATTCAAAGATGTAGCCAATTGAATTTTGCGACTTCTAATTCCGTTCTCAACATGTTCCCCTGTCAATATCAGTTCAGTGAAACCGGCTGAAGAAATTCCAAGTAGGTGATTATAGAAAGGACTTGTTAGCGTACTCATGAACATGTCAAGCAATTCTTTATCAGCCAAGGGAGGTTGAACTCTACCTGCAAGATCTCTCAATTTATGTGTGTACTCCTTAAAGCCTTCCTCAGAACCCATGGACATACTCTGTAGTTGCATGCAGGTTGGTGCCAAATCAGAATTATACTGATATTGTTTATAGAAAGTTGCATCCAAATCTTCCCAGGTATGGATATTGGTACCTTCGAGTTGATAATATGATTCCAATTGTGTTTCAGACAGACTCTCTTGAAAGAAATGCAACCATAATTTCTTGTCAACAGTGTGTGGTTGAATTTTCCAAACATATGATCTCAAATGCAGCTTCGGGCACGAAACGCCATCATACTTAGCAAAGGTAGGAGTTTTGAACTTTTGAGGGATGACGACTCCTGAGACTAAACCTAATTCTTCAAAGTTCAAGCCAAGCACCTTCTAGATCTTAATAGCTTTTAGACGCTCTTCTAGCAGCTTATACTTCTCGCCAGCAGGGGGATATTATTCATCCAAATAATCATCTTCCTATTCATCATAATATTTGTCAGAACCATGATTGCTTTCTTCATTTTTAACACTCTTACCATCTTCATCCCGTTCTTCATCTTCGTCCAATGGGATATCAAGATCTTGAGCTTGCTTGACTGGGCCTCTGAACTTTCTCCACATGTTAAGGTGGTTAATTGGTTTCTTTGTCTTTTTCTTCTTCTCGTTGATGAGTTCCTTCAGTTCTTCTTGCCCCTTGGCTAAATTTAGGAACATCTCTTGGAACTGAGCATTCTGAGCCTAGAGTTCTTTGAATGCCTGTTCGAGAGCCATTTTCCTAAAATAAATAGCAAGAAGATGAGAAACCTGTCTTGGAAACCTGTTATGTAATGATATGTATGGCATGTAGATGCATATGCAATGTTTTCAAGGACCTCATGGGATTTAAATTTGTTAATCAAAAGGGAACGGAAACAAAAAATTATATTAGTAAGTTCAAATGAAAACAAAAAGGGTTACAAGGAAACAAACTATGAACTCCTAAGACCTAAGACTCAAGTTTCCCATGGACGCTTCCTCTCTGTGTTGACATATGCATTAAGGTTCTGCTCTTCGTGAAGTTATTTTATCAGCTCTAACACTTTCTTCTCACTAGCATAGAACTGAGTCTCAAAGGTGTCCCTTTCTTCTTTCAACTAAATCCAAGACTTTTGTAGCTCTTCAAGGTCAGTAGGCATATCTGGATGAAAAATGGTATGAGGAATATCTCCTTCAACAACAGGTTCCACAATTACTTGTAGGACAGCAGGATATGTCATTATAAGATTTTGAGCATGAGATCGCACCCATCTGGGATAAGGCTCCAAAAGATTGAAGTTTTTGTTACCCAAAGTATTACTATCGATCTTATTCACCATGCCCCAAGAACGTATAAACTTTTGACGGTAACCTTGAGGATCGTTCTCGTAATCGAATACAATACTTTGGATAAGCATATCATGAGGACCGTCTCTTCGAGCATAACCAAAAAGAGGTAGAGCTAGAGGAGGGTTGTAAGTGATACCTCCCCTTATGCCAAGGAGTGGTACATTAGGGAATTCCCCACAATGGTCAATAATAGTGACGTCCTCTTGAGATCGGGAACACCAAGAGATATCTGAATAAGAGAGTGACATCATCCTTTGAGACCACCTTAAACCTTGTTCATTCTTCATCACTGAGCGGGGAAGGTGCAAAATAAACCACCTGGGTAAAGGTATGCAACACATGAGAGTCCCTTGCTCTCTCATAGTACGAGTGTGAAGAGAGTGAAAAATATCTCCAAACAAAGTAGGGACAAGATTATGAGTAAGAAATATTTTTATGGCGTTCACATCTATGAATTGGTATGGATTAGGGAATAGTACCAAATGATAAATCAACAGAGCCAAGATCTCCTCAAAAGCATGAAAACTCAAATCATCTAGAAAAAATTGAGCCTTCTTGTGATACGGTGAGAGAACTGACTTGGGGTTTTTGCGTTTTATCGCAAATGTGCGGATAGCAAGAGTCGCCACCGACTTTTCTTTTATCCAATAAGGAAAGGTGAAAAAGCACAGGAAAGACCTTTCGAGATGTTTTCTTGAGTTCGGGGGGTAGATTATGAAAAGGGAAGGTATTAGCACCCTTTCCATCCATGGTTTTCCATGGGCTCTTAGTTACTTGTTAGATCACTTGCTTTTGTTTGAAAGTCGTGCTTTTGTATGGTTTTGAAAGTATTTTGAAAAGGTTCCATCATTTAGGCAAACTTTGCAATGATTCACGTTCGTAAGAATGTATGCAAAGTGTTGAGCTTTTGAAAATATTTCATGTTTGGAAAGTGTTTTGAAAGTGTATATGATTGTTTTGAAAATAACAAGGATGTTTGTTTTGAAATTGAGCAAGTAACTAAAATTAATCTACCTACTCAAAAGGTTTTAGATGTGTTTTTCCTCATCCTTTAGATGTTTCAACCTTACCATTGATTTAATAAGAATCCCCATCATTGGATGTGAAGGGACGAGCGTTGGGTCATCGTATGACCATGATAGCAATGTTGTGAAATGACTTAGCACTTTTTCTGTAGGGACTAAGATCATTTTGAAAGGCATCTTTGATAGCGTCATCGAGGGACTATGATCTTTTTCGATTTGTTTGTGCTAAGACATCCCACATGCATAACATGGCCATTTTTGTAAGGCAACAAGTGGAATTACCCTAAGGGTGCATGTGTGCTAAGTGTATTTAATTGCAGGCATTTAGTCTTTGATTAGGGTTGTCTATTTGTTGGATTTATTTTGCCATACACATCTAATTACTAGCATTTGTACAAAGCAATAAAAATGCAGGAAATAAATATCCTTCACTATTACAACCATATTGAAAGGAAAGAAAATATAAAGGCAAAAACAAAATAAAAGAAAGGAAAATGAGCTCTTCGACCCAGGAAGGAGCACCCTTCGATTTGCATTTTGTTCGCCTCCTTCGATTGAGGCTAGCACCAGTGAGATCATGGCCTTCGATTGGATAAGTATGTGCATGGAAAAGCCTTCTGGTTCTGCCTTGTTGCCTTCTTCGACTGGAGGTCGAAATAAGTGAGGGAATGCCTTTCGACTGAGCCTGGAATCAGTGAAGGCATGCTTTTCGTTTGGGCCTAGAAGTCAACATGGTTTTCCTCCTGGTTGTCTCTTTCGTTTGAGTTGGAAAAAGAGGGTAGAAGCCAGAAGCTTCGTTTCCTATTTCCTGTTTCCTGTTTCTTTTATTTAAAGCATTAAATGGCAACATGGCCTGAGGCCATGCTAGTATTTGTCTTGTAAACAGTTTAATAGTTAAAGCATGTTCAGGTAAACAGAAAGCAAAACGAAAGGGTTAGCTCTGAAAAATATGTTAAAAGGGTGGAAACGAAAGGAACAATGGTATGTACATGTTTCAAACGAAAGGGAAAAATTACTATGCCATGAAACGAAAAGTTCAAAGGTAAGAATAACTTACCTTGCTTCAGGCTTTGAATGGATGTGGGACCTTGAGTGGAGGCCCAAGATGCTGGATTCGAAAGAGGGGAAAAATCAAGTGTGATGCTTCTTCGATTTCGAAGGAGACTGAAGTGTGGTTGTTCTTCGGAATTGAAGGAGATGAATGTGATTCTGGGCTTTTTTTTGTGATTTCTCAAGTGTTGATGAACTTGAGAGTTTTTTGTTGTGTTTGAGAAAATTTGGGGGATTCGTTCCTCTTGCCAAAGATCCTCCCTCTCTTTGTGCAAATGAACTCTCTATTTATAGAGAATGGATTTTAGGAAGCTTGGGAAGCAAAAATAATAAAATAAGGCTCAGCTGGAAAGTAAGTGTCCACTTGTGCCATAAAAGCAAGATGAATGGTTCAGATGGGTTGCTTCCTTCTGAAGGAAAATAGGCGCAAGGCTCAAGACAAACTTTTATAAAAGGTAGTATTATACAATTAAGTGCAAGTGGTCTTGGACAACAAATGGGTAAAGGACTATTTTAACTTGCATAAACAATTAAATATAGGGTGAGTCATAGGTTTGAGGCCTAAAAAGGGAAAACACGTAGCCTAGCCTATGGGTCTAAATGTTAAACTTGACCTTTTGAGTCGAATCCTCCATCTTTCTACACCTTTCGACCAGACTAGAACAACACAGCATTCATTTTCACCAGTTGTGTCCTTCGAATGAACCAACTGTGTGTTCTTCGAATGGCCCTTTTTAACTGAATATGCCATTTTCAGTCTTCTTGCTTTTAATAACTTAGGCCCAAACCTTCGACCAGACTCCAAAGTAAGAGAACAATTATTCCCCAAGTATGGCAAGTCCTTCGAATGGACCACCAAGTTGTGTGTCATAATGTAGGACTATGGCGTTTCGAAGGGTTTGCAGATGAATTTGAAGGTGATATGAAGGCACATCCGAATCATACATGAAGATGAATTTGAAATTCACAGGAAGGTAGCCATTCATCCAATCGAAAACTTATGAATCCAAGGTAAACGGGTGAGAGGCGGATGGTGCAATCGAATGACACTTTTCAGAAGGTTATTAACTTCTGAATCGAAGGAAGCTTTCATAAGATTATTGACTTTTTGAATTGAAGAAAACCAAAAGAAGGCCTTTACTTCCTGAGTCGAAGGACATTCCTGAGTCGAGGGACACTGTTTCAAAGAGAAACAAAAACTCAATTGAAGCTTGTATGAAGATCATTTCCTTCTGAATCGAAGGAAGCTTTCAATACCCAAACGAAATATGTAACCCAAGTGGCATGAAGCCCTTGCTCAACTGAAGCTTGCATGCAGGCATGGCCAGAGATGAATGCCCAAACGAAGGCTTGTATGCAGGAATGAGATCGAAGCGCATTTGTTTGAAGGAAGCCTTTGCCTCAATCGAAGCTTGTGGTCGAAACAAGCTTACTCGAATGAAGCTAATGCCCAGTCGAAGCTTGGATTGAAGCAAACATATCGCCCAATCGAAAGCTCGTGTTTGAAGGAAGCATGTTGCCCAATCGAAGCATATGGGTCGAAACAAACATAAAGGGAGTCATTTCCTTTTAGCGTGAGGGAAGTTCCTGATTTCTGAATCGAAGGGTGTTCTTTCAAAGGAAGTAAGAACTTAGTCAAATCTTGTATGAAGATATCTCTTGGCTCAAACAAAACTTGTGAGAGGCAAAGTCTGCAAGAAGCCCTTGGTGCAAGTGGATTCGAAGGATGCATAGAGATGGTTATTTTATCCCATCGAATCTTGTCCAAACAAAGCAAACATGCAGGCAGCATATGCCAAATCGAAGTAGGCTGAATCGAAGGAGACCTATTTTCCTCCAAATTTGTCAAAATGTTATTTTTATCTGTTTTCTCTCTTTTTGACAGTTTCCTTTTAATTCTGGTTCTGGAAAATCCCAATGTACTTGTGCAAGCTTGAACCTTGAGTTGTGAGGAAAGCCTTGAAAAATGAGAGGGCAAATTTTGGGGTACAACATCTGCCGCTGTTCAAACTTCTTGAACCTGAAGAATTAGATTGGAGGATTCAGCATTCGTGACTTGATGGTGAAAGATGTTTGAACACTAGAGTGCCCAGAAATTTGCACTCTAAGATGGATGGTGAATAGGCTTATAGATGCCATTTGGAGGAATGTTGGTAAACTATGGAAGAAGTATCAGCACAAATCTCTTGTTGATCCATACTAGACTTGATGTTTTATCTGTGAGAAAGGGGGTTAGAAAAATGCAGATGCTTGCATGATGCTTACCAGATGTGGTATCATGCTAAATGCATTGTTATGTACATGCTATGATGTATGAATTCGAAATTTGTTTTTGTCCAGGAAAATAAATCCCTGACTACTGCTGAAGAAATCTTTGGAGGTTGAATCCTTGATTTCCTGTTGGAAATGAAGAATATGCATATCTTCAAATTCTTTTGAAGAGATGCTTTTGTTGGGGAACATCACTCAAAGATCAGCTGTTATCTGGTCGGATCCAGGCTTCACAGTTGTTGAGGATGAAGTAGTCGGTTGCTATTTGGTCGGGTCCAGGTTTCATTGAAACTTACTGGGGGAAGAGATGAATTAACTGTTATCTGGTCGGATCCAGGCTTTGCATAAAATTCCTTGAAATTGAATAGTCATATGGTCGGGTCCAGGTTTCATAACAACTTGTTGGGGAGGTGGAGGTTGACTATGATCTGGTCGGATCCAGGCTTCACAGTAACTTATTGGAGGTAAGGGTGAATTAATTGTTATCTGGTCGGATCCAGGCTTCACAGTAACTTCTTGAATACTGCTATCTGGTCGGGTCCAGGCTTTATGGTCTATTGGAAAGTTGTACTATTGTCTAGTCGAATCCAGGTTTCATAGTGTCTTTCTGGGGATCAGGGTCAATTATCATCTGGTCGGGTCCAGACTTCACAATATTCCGTTTGAAAACTGTTTATCTGGTCGGGTCCAGGCTTTGCAGATTCTTGAGGTTTGATGAGGTCAATTGCTATCTGGCCGGGTCCAGGCTTTACAGATTTTTGATGAAGTTAATTGTTATCTGGTCGGGCCCAGGCTTCACAATGAACTGGTAGAAAACTATTATCTGGCCGGGTCCAGGCTTTGCAGATTTCTGATGAAGTTAATTGTTATCTGGTCGAGTCCAGGCTTCACAATGAACTGGTTGAGAACTGTTATCTGGTCAGGTCCAGGCTTTGCAGATTTTTGATGAAGTTAATTGTTATCTGGTCGGGTCCAGGCTTCACAATGAACTGCTTAAAAACTGTTATCTGGTCGGGTCCAGGCTTTGCAGATTTCTGATGAAGTTAATTGTTATCTAGTCGGGTCCATGCTTCACAATGAACTGCTTGAGAACTGTTATTTGGTCGGGTCCAGGCTTTGCAGATTTCTGATGAAGTTAATTGTTATCTGGTCGGGTCCAGGCTTCACAATGAACTGGTTGAAAACTGTTATCTGGTCGGGTCCAGGCTTTGCAGATTTCTGATGAATTTAATTGTTATCTGGTCGGGTCCAGGCTTCACAATGAACTGCTTGAAAATTGTTATCTGGTCAGGTCTAGGCTTTGCAGATTTCTGATGAAGTTAATTGTTATCTGGTCGAGTCCAGGCTTCACAATGAACTGCTGGGGATTTAGTTGTTATCTGGTCGGGTCCAGGCTTCACAATGAATCTCTGAGGATGATTGCTATCTGGTCGGATCCAGGCTTCGCGATGACTTTCTTGAAAATATGGAAATGAGGAATGATATCTGGTTGGATCCAGGTTTCTCAGTCCTTTATCAGGGAATAAAGAGGCAACTCTACTGGGAACAAATGGTTAAAACCTTGGTTGGATTAAGTTTAGATTCTTCTATATCTTTGAAGAGTTGGGCTGGTCGTGTCCAGGTTTTTATAGCTTTTTGAGAAATGAGATCAACTGTTATCTGGTCGGGACCAGGCTTTAGTAACTCAAGAAGTCAAATTGTTATCTGGTCGGATCCAGGCTTCAGTAATCGAAGAAATCAAACTATTATCTGGTCGGGTCCAGGCTTTAGAATAACTTGAACATTGTGCTAATATCTGGTCGGATCCAGGCTTCATAGCATTTCTTGGTAATAATAAAGGCTTTGTTGAAGACTTTACTAGGGATTAGGGGTTATGGCCCTGTGATTTGCAGTTATTTGAAGGGGAAATTCTAACTGGAGAGTATAGACTCAGTCAGGCAAGGCAGACTTAGCTTGGTTAGAATATACTCAACTGGGCGATTCGGACCCAAATGGGGAATTTGGGTTCCGTTGAGGGATTTGTACTCCATTGGGGAATAGAATCTTGGTTGGAAGATATACTCCGTTGGGGAAGATGGACTCAGTGGGGAGTGTTTATTCAGCTGGGGAGGATGGACTCAGCTTGGAGAATAAAATCTTGGTTGGAAGATATACTCTACTGGGGATAAAAAATCCCGGTTGGAAGATATACTCCGCTGGGAATGATGGGATCATTTGGGGATGATGGGCTCATAGATTCCATCCAAGAATGCTTGTTGAATTGTAATTTGTAAGTTGAAAGAATGAGTATCATAATTGCATCCATATTTGGAGTGTATCTGAACTGTATCTGAAAGGTGGGTTGTTTGGTGATGAGTCCGTGTAAAACTGCATCTGAAATTTCCTGAGAAGGAACCTGTGTAGGGTTACTTCATGATGAGTCCATGTAAAACTTCATCTTTGGAAAGAGAAGGAACCGGTGTAGGGTTTCCTGATGATGAGTCTGTGTGAAACTGCATCTTGGAAGGAAGGAACCTGTGTAGGGTTGCCTGATGATGAGTCCGTCTGAAACTGCATCTTGGAAGGAAGGAACCTGTGTAGGGTTTCCTGATGATGAGTCCGTGTAAAACTTCATCTTGGAAAGAAGGAACCTGTGTGGGGTTGCTTTAGCTGGTCAAGCAGATAGTTGTCTTGTCTGGTTTCAAGTATTAATCTATAATTAGTCGTCCACAAATAGTTTTCCTGGCTTGTTACAGGTATTAATCTGGAACTTGAAAATGGTTGATGGTAACCATATGTTGATCGATATTTCCTGAAAAAGGTAGAACATTAGTTGTATGCAATGTCATGATGTATGAAATGTGTGATGTCATGATGTTCTCAAAATAAATGAGATAGTGTCGTATGCACTTATCATGCATGTGAATAGGATGTATGAAATGTGAAATGTTTAATGAATGTATTTTTGTCTGGGAAAATAAATCCTCGACAAATGTCGGGGAACTGTTAAATCCTGGACTGTTGTTGAAGAGTTGGTTTGTCTTCAAAATTTGCTTAGAATGTTTCCATTGGGGATTCCTATTTTGTTGTTTGAGGAGAAATCTGTTGGGGGATATTGAAAACTCTGTGGGGAGCATGTTTATTCCTTCTTGGGAAAAGAGTTTATGAGTCTTAGTTGTCTGTTGCTCTACTGGGGAGTCGAAGTTGAACTGATATCTGGTCGGGTCCAGGTTTTGCAGTAACTTATGGAATTGTAGAACAGTCTACTGGGGAAGAGGAGTTGTGGTCCTTTGATTTGTAGTAGTCGGAGAGGCAAACTCAAGTTGGGGAATCCTACTGTTTGTTGGGGAAATAAACCCTGTTTCTGGTCTGCTTGAGAGATGGCGACTTCATTGGGGAAAGTATTCAAGGATTTTTGAGGTTGTCTCAGCTGGGGAAAGGTTTTCAGAGATTGAAACTCTGTCTGGGAGTCATCCTATGAGAAGGATTTTGGGGAGATTTATCACCGGAAGTGTCATCCTTCTTGAATTGATTTTTTTCACTGAGAGAGCTTTCGTTCACTGGATATTCATTGTGTAAATTTCTCTGCTGTCAAACAAATAGCCATATGTAAACAGTGATATTCAAGTAATGCAAAGCTTATGCTTGTCTTGAAGTTTTGAAAAATGAGTTTTTGTAAGTAAAGGAATTTTTGTAAGAAAATTCAATCTCAGGATTTAGAGCAAAGCCTTACAGGAGTCAAGATACCTTTTGTAACAGTATGCTTTTGAACTAACCCATGCTTCAATTAGGACTTTCAAAGGGAAATAAAAACTCAATTGAAGCTTGTATGAAGATCATTTCCTTCTGAATCGAAGGAAGCTTTTAACACCCAAACGAAAGATGTAACCCAAGTGGCATGAAGCCCTTGCTCAACTGAAGCTTGCATGCAGGCATGGCGAGAGATGAATGCCCAAACGAAGGCTTGTATGTAGGAATGAGATCGAAGCGCATTTGTTTGAAGGAAGCCTTTGCCTCAATCGAAGCTTGTGGTCGAAACAAGCTTACTCGAATGAAGCTAATGCTCAGTCGAAGCTTGGGTTGAAGCAAACATATCGCCCAATCGAAAGCTCGTGTTCGAAGGAATCATGTTGCCCAATCGAAGCATGTGGGTCGAAATAAACATAAAGGGAGTCATTTCCTTTTAGCGTGAGGGAAGTTCCTGATTTCTGAATCGAAGGGTGTTCTTTCAAAGGAAGCAAGAACTTAGTCAAATCTTGTATGAAGATATCTGTTGGCTCAAACAAAACTTGTGAGAGGCAAAGTCTGCAAGAGGCCCTTGGTGCAAGTGGACTCGAAGGATGCATAGAGATGGTTATTTTATCCCATCGAAGCTTGTCCAAACGAAACAAACATGCAGGCAGCATATGCCCAATCGAAGTAGGCTGAATCGAAGGAGACCTATTTTCCGCCAAATTTGTCAAAATGTTATTTTTATCTGTTTTCTCTCTTTTTGACAGTTTCCTTTTAATTCTGGTGCTGGAATATCCCAATGTACTTGTGCAAGCTTGAACCTTGAGAATCTTTGTAAGGAAAGCCTTGAAAAATGAGAGGGAAAATTTTGGGGTACAACACTTCTCTATCATAAATTTAGCAAGAAGACCTTTAACTCCACTTCTAGTTTCCCAATTAGACATAATGTCTGACCACTTCAAATGTAAGGCTGCTACAATAACTTTAGGCTTTGGAACTTTATCTAAACCAATGAAGGGTGTCTGATCAAGAATAGGTACTCCAAGTAGCTTAGAAAATTCTTACATTGTGGTTACCAACTGATAATATGGGAATTTAAATAGTGATGCTTAGGATCAAAGAACTGGAACAGGACACTCATCATATCTTCTTCAAAACCTAGGTTGATCAAATTGAGTATATAACCATGTGTCTTGGTGAATTGAGAGTTTTCGGGAACCTTTGAGACTAACTCCTTAAGTTTGATTGCAAATGTTGCGGTTAGCAAGAGTCGCCACCGACTTTTCTTTTATCCAAAAGAAAAGGTGAAAAAGCACAGGAAAGACCTTTGAGATTGTTTCTTGAGTTCGGGGGTAGATTATGAAAAGGGAAGGTATTAGCACCCCTTTCATCCATGGTTATCCATGGGCTCTTAGTTACTTTCTAGATCACTTTCTTTTGTTTGAAATTGTGCTTTGTGTGGTTTTTTAAAGTATTTTGTAAATAGGACATTGTTTAGGAAATCTTTGTAATGATTCTCGTTCGTAAGAATATATACAAAGATGTTTGATCTTTTGAAAATGTTTTAAATTTTGCAAGATGTTTGAAAGTGTATGTGGTTGTTTTGAAAATAGCAAAGATGTTTGTTTTGAAATGGAGAAAGTAATTAGGAGCAATCCACCTACTCAAATGTCTTTCTTGTTCATTTTTCTTTTCCTTTGACATTGTTGTCTTACCTTTGATTTGGTAAGTAACCCTATCTTTGGATGTAAACGGGATGGGCGTGGGTCATCGAATAACCATGATTAGCAATATTGCAAGGTATCTTAGTATTTTTCTTTAGGGGCTAAGATCATTTTGAAAGGCAACTTAGATAGCGTCATCGAGGGACTATGATCTTGTATTTGCTTGTTTTTGTTAAGATACCTTACACGCGTAATATGGCCATTTTGTATAAGGCAACCAAGTGGGGTAACCCTAGGGGGGCTTGTGTGCAAGTGTATTGTTTTCATGCTTGATTTTGTCTTGAATTAGGTTTTTCTATTTGATTGATTTTGTTCTTTCCATACAAACCCTAATTACTAGCATTTGTATATAAAGCGATAAATTGCGGAATTTAAAGTTACTACGCTATTACAATACTTGTGGGAGGGGGTATACAATTTGTGAATGGGGATTGCAATAATACCAACCTAATTAATCTATTACAACCAAATTGAATAAATGTACAAGGAAATGAATAAATATAAAGTACAAATGAAAATGGAAAGAAATGATTTTTGTTTGGATTTTTATATGAAAGGGGTTTCAACCTAAACCTAATTAGAGAAAAATAATTAATAAAAATTAAATTAACTTAAACTAATTAAGAAAAGAAATTAATTAAGAAAATATTTTTTTTGAATAAAACCCTAATTCTATTTAGTTGATTAAAAGAAAATAAGTTTAGAGAAAAAGTATTTTTTGTATTTTTGCCTTGAAAATAATATATGGTGTTGTAAAATATTTTTGGCCCTTTTTTATATTATATTAAAATAATACATTTAAATAGGTATAAAAGAAAATAAATAATAACCTAGTTTTAATTTAATTTACAAGATAATTAGTAAAGATAAATAAAGTATGATGAATAAAAATAATTTTTGTGAGAAAAATAAAATAAACTAAGTTAAAATAAAAATCTAATTTTTTATATATTTTTTATGATTTTTTTAACATTAGGAAAAATATTTAAAAAAATAAAATGAAATAAAAATAAATAAATAAAACAAAACTGGGCCAGGGGCGTATAAGTGAAATAAGGGGTTAACAAGTGAAAATAAAAACAAAAAGGGCCCAAGGAGGCCCAGCGCCCTACAAAAAAGAGGAAGTCAAAATGTAAAAATGGTCACGCTGGAGCTTGAACCCAGGACCATGGGGTGAACATGCGCGCGTTTTACCACTGGGGTGGCTATACATCCGTTTATATAAACAAAACAATAAATAAGTAAGGAAAATCAAGTCCTGATGACTTCATCTTCAACCTCCAGCCGGTGTACCTGTAACTTCTTCATTTCTCAATAAAAATGGAAGATGACAAAATGAAAGTTGGTGCATTCTTCCTCACGAATCTAACCATGTAAATAACTAAAGCTAAAAGTCAAAGATAAATGAGAATTTCTCTGGCCCTAATTTGAACCCTAAAAATTTCAGAAACTTCAACTCTAAAATTCTCTAAGCTCAGGCCATGTAAATGCAAACTATGGATATGTACAGCTTCGTGGCAATGAGTCTACATCTTATTTTCACAAATGCAAGCCTAACAATGCCTAAGTAATGAGATAGAAGTTTAAGAAAAATACCTCAAAACTAGAAATCGTGAAATGCAAATGAGCTTGATTCAAAGTGTTGCAAGGATCAGGTTAGCTTCCTTGAGGTCCTAGGAAGTTAATACAATGATTAGCTTGAGCTGAAAGTGGCTGAAGAGCCCTGGAGAAGTCAAGTTGCAGACCCTTGTTTTTGAAAATGGAACTTGATGATGGAGGTGTTACAGTTGAGCAAATGGACTTTGGATGGTTTGTATTTGATATTTAGAAGCTTTTGGAAGTGAAAGGCCAAAGAACGCACGAGGGAATTTGGAGTTTGGTATGTAAAGTCATAACTTGCACAACAATGGTGTTTTAAGACAATTTCTGATTAGAGGGAGTTTGAGTGAGTTTTAGGGGCTTCAAGCTCGTGTCCTAGCTCACAAATAGTGCTTCTATTTATAAGCAACAAGTTTGGAGACTTGTTGTTGATCAGAATTTGAATTTGCATCCTTAAGCTAAACCTGTGATTTTTTGAGAAAACAAGTTTCAATGCCTTATGTACTTGCTAAGATAGAGTGGTTATGCTTTAAACACGCTTGCTTATGACTTTGTAGATGAAGTGTGATCAGAGGGAACAAGTATAGTCTCAAGGGTGGACTTTATGCATAAAGCTTGCTTTTCAAGAATGGTATTGTGAACTTTCTTCCCAAAATGGCAATGTGAATTGGATAAAGCTTAAATCACTTGGATTATAGCTCAAAAGTTTGTGTAATACATTAATTATAGAGTTACAAACAAGTTTGAGGCCTGCAAAGTAAAGATTACGCGGCCTACCATTGATTTGCATTTGTGTTCATCATGAAAATGACCTATAATTCAAGTGACAAAACCCCAACTTCATCTCTTCGATTCTCCCTACTCAAGAATGATCTCAAGGAGTTCTTGGACATTTTGGAAAGCTTGCGATATGCTCTATAACTCATATTTGAATTGCTTTTGAAGATTACCCTTGGAACTATATGAAAAAGTGCCATGAAGTTAGGTCAAAATCCTGGCCAAATTAGGGCAAAATTTCACTAAGTGTTTAGTTTCATGACCCTATGTTCTTTAAATTATAACATGAGATCTAAGCACTTTTGGAAGAAGTTGTGTAAATAAAAGTTGTAGATTTCATGGATATATACAACTTTCATGTTGGAAGTTTCTCTTGAATCATCTTGCATCATGGTGAAAATTTGGCTCAAAGTTATGAAAAAACATGAAATTTCCAACACTTAGAAAAATTTCTAAGTTTAGAAATTTTGACTTTTCAAAATGAAATCTTGACTTTTTGATTTCTTGATGAATAAGTTTCATGTTTTGACATGTTTTGATGAATTGTGATTTTTGGCACTTGAATTTGACCAAAAAGTCAAAGTTTGACTTTTTAGTATACAGTTGACTTTTGATCAGTTGACTGCAAAATTCATCTGTTAATCTAATGGATTTGCAATGTTTTGAATCATGTCATTAGTTCAAAATGATGCAATTGGACTCTTGAGATCATGCCTTAAACCAATTGACCATTTGCTATGTCAAAAATCATAAATTGCCCTTTCCCAGTCAAAACCCTAATTTTGACCATTTTGCCCTTTTGGAGATTTGATCAAATTTCTTGAGGAATTATGGTCCATACTTGATCAAATGATACATATGGGTTTAAAATTTTGATGTGTATCAAAAATTATGAAGTTTGACTGTAAATTGGCCATGGTTGACTTTTTCCCCAATACAATTGATTTTTAGGTCAATTGCTCAATTGATTGAGCAAAAATGTGATTCAAGGCTTGAAACTTGACATGAGTAATCTTGAGGGTCCATAATGGTCCATGAAATTCATATGGGTCATTGGAATTTCAAAAATCCTTGTACATACTCAAACCCTAATTTTGGTCATCAGTGTATAAGGAGGTGTCTTGAGCTGATCAAACCCTAGTGCAGTCTTGAGCCCAAGGAGATTTTGTGAGACAATTCTTGATAAGTGAGAGGGAAAATTTTGGGGTACAATATCTGCCCCTGTTCAATCTTCTTAAGCCTGAAGAGTTAGATTGGCATGTTTTGCCAGTCGTGACTCGAAGGTGGAAGATGATTGGACACTAGAGTGCCCAGAAATTTACACTCGGTGATGTGATGGTTAAGGGAATGGGCTTAAAGATGCCATTTGGAGAGGTGATAGAAATCTGTAGGAGATGGGCTTAAAGATTCCATCCAAAAATGATTGTTTGTATTGTAATTTGTAAGCTGACAGAATGAGTAATAGGATGGCGTATGTGTTTGAAGCGTGACTGAAATGTATTTGGGAGCTGATTATCAGAATGGCATCCGTGTCTGGAGCGTATCTGAATTGTATCTGAAAGCTAGTTTTGAATGAGTGTCAGAATGGCATCCATGTCTAGAGCGTATCTGAACTGTATCTAAGATTTGAATCTGAACAAGTATTAGAATGGCATCTGTGTCTGGAGCGTATCTGAACTATATCTGAGAGTTAAAACTGAATGAGTATTAGAATGGCATCCGCGTATGGAGCATATCTGAACTGTATCTGAAAGTTGCACTTGAATGAGTATCAAAATGGCATCCGTGTCTGGAGCGTATCTGAACTGTATCTGAAAGTTTAATCTGAATGAGTATCAGAATGGCATCTGTGTCTGGAGCGTATCTGAACTGTATCTGAAAGTTGAATCTGAATGAGTATCAGAATGGCATCCGTGTCTGGAGTGTATCTGAACTGTATTTGAAAGTTCAATCTGAATGAGTATCAGAATGGCATTCGTGTCAGGAGCGTATCTGAACTGTATCTGAAAACTTTGAACATTGTTAATGGTAGCTGTTAACCTTATCCTGAAAAGGGTAAAATGTTATCTAAAATGCAATGTTTATGTTGTATTAAATGCATAGTATAATGAGTTCGTGTTTTCAATGTTTATGATATATGGATGCAATGTATACGTATGTGAGCTAGTTTGCTGCACTGCTGTTGGATTGGGGAAAATAAATCCCTGACTACTACCGAGGATATGGAGTATAAGTCTTCATGTTGTGAACTCTAAGTGGTTATGAATTTCTGCTTAGAGAAATAAACTCTGTTGTAAAGGAAACGCCATGTACTGCTTGTAAAATCCTGAGAAAATGAACGACTTCTACCGGGGATTAATAATTGGAAGCTCGTTCCGCTGGGAATTAAACAGCAAACTGTGGGGGATTTATGGAAATAGCTTAGAGAGATTTCCCTACCTCTTAAAGCAATTAGTAATTGTCTTTTATTTTGTGTATTTTTGTAAACAGTAATTATGTTCAAATGCATATGTTCAACAATGAGTCATTGGACGTTTTTGTAAATAAAACACAAGAGTAAAGAAAGACAGATAGTTTTTCACTTTCAAAGGAATATATTTGTATTGACTTTGAGTAAGTATTTGTACAATGAGACAAGCATTCTAGTAAGAGAATGTTATCGTAAAAAATGAAAATTTTGATACAAAGAAAAGATAGCTATGTGTAATAATCCCATGGGGTTCCCATTTTGCTATAGCCTTTGTATCTCTGAGCATCTTGTCTATTTGTTGCCTCGTCCGAAGATGATTGAATTGATCAGAACCTATGAATTTGTTAGTTGAAGCCAAAGGTTGTCCGTAAGGTGATCCAACGGGACATAATCATACGCTTTAATTCCCTAACTTTTTCCTGGACCTCCCTTTCGGGTTTTCAGTCCACCGGGATACCCTTTTTTGCCCAAGTCGCCCTTTCGGGTTTTCAACTTGTCGGGTGTACAATTTTTTTTTGTTTTATCCCTAATTTTTTCCTGAACCTTTTTGGTTCACCGGGATGCCCTTGTTTTGCCTAGGTATGTCAACCTAGTGGGTATCTTATGCGTAGTATCTTTTGACTATGTCCGCATTTGCAGGATGCGACAGGTCGTCGTCATCCATGGTGGTTAATATCATTGCCCCACCAGAGAAAATTTTTTTGATTACAAATGGTCCTTCATAGGTAGTATTCCATTTGCCCATAGGATCACCTTGTGGCAGTATGATGCGTTTGATCACCAGATCTCCAACTTGATACACTTGGCGTCTGACCTTCTTGTTGAAAGCCTTGATCATTCGTTTTGATAAATTTGACCATGGAAAACAGCAGTAAGTCTCTTCTCATCAATCAAGTTTAGTTGATCAAGTCGAGTGTGAATCCAATCTTCTTCGTTCAGCCCTGCATCCTTCATAATTCTTAGAGAGGGGATCTGAACCTCAATAGGCAAGACGACTTCCATATTGTAAACTAGAGAATAGGGTGTTTCCCCGGTTGATGTGCAAGTTGTGGTACGATACCCGTGGAGAGCGAATGGTAACATCTCATTCCAGTCTTTGTATGTGACTGTCATTTTTTGTATGATCTTTTTAATGTTTTTATTTGCGGCTTCGACAACACCATTCATATTTTGGCCGGTAAGGGGAAGAATTGTGATCCTGGATCTTGAATTGCTCGCACAAGGAGGTGATCATAGTGTTGTTGAGATTTGTACCATTGTCAGTGATGATCCTTTCCGAGATACCGTACCGGCAAATGAGATTTTGCTTGATGAAACGGGTAACAAAATTCTTGGTAACGGAAGCAAAAGAAGCTGCCTCCACCCACTTTGTAAAATAATCAATGGCCACTAAGATGAAGTGGTGTCCACTAGAGGTCGTCGACTTTATTTACCCAATCATATCAATTCCCCACATAGCAAAGGGCCAAGGAGTTGTCAAGACATTCAGAGGAACTGGAGGTACGTGCACCTTGTCAGCATAAATCTGACACTTATGGAAAGTTCGAGAGTGTTGATAGCAGTCTGCTTCCATGGTAGACCAGTAATAGCCTGCCTGTAGGATTTTCTTTGCCATCGTATGCCCACTGGAATGGGTGCCAAAAGTGCCTTCGTGCAATTCAGCCGTGATCCTTTCAGCTTCAACCTTATCTACACAGCGAAGTAACACAGAGTCATGATTGCATTTGTACAGGATGCCATTACTAAGGAAGAACTTAGCAGAGAATCTCATTAAGAACTTATTATCATTGACTGAAGCTCCTTTTGGATATTCTTGAGCCTCGAGATACTTCTTGACTTTGTGAAACCAAGGCTGGTCCACTACTTCTTCAGTATTAATCTCATGACAGTGTGCTGGTTCCTCCATTCGTTCGATGGTGATCTAGGGAGCCTCGTTATCCCAATTAAGTTTAAACATAGGTGACATTGTGGCTAGAGCGTCTGCTAGCTGATTTTATTCTCGCGGGAAATGCTCGAAGGTAATCTTCTCAAAATGTGGTAACAATGTCAAAACATGTTCTTTATAAGGGATAAGGTTAGGGTGTTTGGTGTCCCATTCCCTTTTGATTTGACTGATAATCAAAGTTGAATCTCTAAATACATCCAAGGATTTGATCCCCAAGTCTATGGCAGCTTTGAGACCAAAGATGCACGCTTCGTATTCCGCCATGTTGTTTGTACAATTGAAGCAAAGTCTGGCAGTAAAGGGAGTATGACACCCTTCCGGAGATATGAGTACAGCACTGATACCATTTCCAAGTGCATTGGATGCCCCATCAAAGACATGTCCATCGTGATCCTTGTTTAGGTCCATCATATGGCCTGAATTCTTCACAATTGTTTACCGTCATGATGTCTTCATCTGGAAATTCGAACTTCACGGATTGGTAGTCTTCTACAGCTTGGTAAGCAAGGTTATCGGCTAATACACATCCCTTTATTTCTTTCTGGGTAGTATATTGTATGTCATATTCTGTCAGGATCATTTGCCATCTCGCTATTCTCCCAGAGAGAGCAAGTTTCTCGAAGATGTATTTTATCAGATCCATTTTAGATATCAACAAAGTAGTATGAGTTAGCATATACTGTCTTAGCCGATGAGCAGCCCATGCCAGAGCGCTGCAAGTTTTCTCGAGCATTGAATATCTGGTTTCACAGTCGGTAAACTTTTTGCTCAGGTAGTAAATAGCATGCTCTTTTCGGCCAGACTCGTCATGCTGCCCTAATACACACCCCATTGAGTTTTCTAAAACAGTCAGATACATGATCAATGGTCTTCCCTCGACTAGTGGAATCAACACAGGAGGCTCTTGTAAGTATTCTTTGATTTTTTTCAAAATAAACTTGGCACTCGTCATTCCATTTGACTACTTGATCTTTCTTCAACAATTTGAAGATTGGTTCACAAGTAGCTGTCAGGTGAGAGATGAATCTGGCAATGTAGTTCAAATTTCCCAAGAACCCTCTGACTTCCTTCTCAGTACAAGGAGAAGGCATCTCTTGTATTGCTTTTACATATACAGGATCTACTTCAATACCTTTGTTGCTGATGATAAAGCCTAGGAGTTTACCAGATCGTACCCCAAATGTGCACTTGTTTGGATTCAACCTCAGCTTGTACTTCTTCAGTCTCTCAAACAGTTTTTATAAGTGATCAAGATGCCCTTCTTCTGTTTGAGATTTGTCTATCATGTCGTCCACATAGACCTCTATTTCGTGATGTATCATGTCGTGAAATTGAGCTACCATGGCACGTTGATAGGTTGCCCCATCATTTTTCAGTACGAATGGCATTACCTTATAGCAAAAAGTACCCTACTGTGTGACAAAGGTTGTCTTCTCCATGTCCTCAGGCGCCATTTTGATTTGATTGTAACCTGAGAATCCATCCATGAAGGAAAACACTTTGTGTTGTTCCGTATTGTCAACTAGAATATCAATGTGGGGGAGCTGAAAATCATCCTTAGGGCTCGCCCTATTCAAATATTTGTAGTCCATACACATTCGCATTTTGTCGTCTTTTTTGAGCACGGGAACAATATTGGCAACCCATTGGGGATAAGAGGTGACAACCAAGAATCCAGTGTTGAATTGCTTCATGACTTATGCTTTAATCTTTTCTGAAATATCAGGCCTCATGTGGCGAACCTTTTGCTTTACTGGCGGATAATCCTCTCTTGTAGGAAGACGATGTACCACAATATCTGCATCAAGTCTCAGTATGTCTTCATACGACCAGGCAAAGACTTCAACATAATCGTGTAACAACTGAATCATACTCTCCTTGATACTGGGTTCCAGATTGGCACCCACCTTGACCTCTTTTTTGTCTTCTTCGATACCTAGGTTAATTGTATCCACGGGTTCCTCGTGGGGCTAGATGGTTCTCTCTTCTTATTGTAGTAGTCTGGAAAGCTCTCCTGGTACTTCACAATCTTCCTCACCTTCGTCTTCGGCTTGGTAGATTAGATTCTTAGATTCACAAAAGGCCATAGCAGTATCGTTACCCATGGGATCCCGAATGGATGTATACTTGCATTGTGAGTGTGAGTGTGTGTAAGGGTATAGCTATCCTTGAAAGAAATAAAAATGAAAAAATAAAAATAATGAGCATAAAATTTTGTATGCGAAAACGTCCATGATTCATTGATGTCATATGAAAATGAGATAATAACCCTTACAAATGGACCATTGTGCCTCGTGTAAGACATAAGGTTTTAAGAGTGTGAATTATTTTAATATTACAGATCCAATAAATTGTAAAGACAAAGTATTGTGGGATAAAAGTGATCGGGACAAAATATCTAGCCTCCCAGTTGCTGAGCCCTCCATTGACAGTTGGGAATATCCAATCTTCCAAGTCACAACTATCCCCATCATCTTCTACGGCGTTGACCTCACGGTTGCTGATCTTTAGGGGTGGTCCTCCGGCGCGAGCGCGACGTACAGCCTTCTGAGCACTTGAAGTGAAACCTAGGCCAAACTTGTCAGACTTATATGGGATGTCTGGGAGTTGTCCCCAGATAGTGCACCCACCTTCTTCTACCACTACTTTTGTATCCTTTAGAGATGACATCCGGAGTGGAGGCCTTCTGATCTTGGGAACAACCTTGGTTACCACCACATCTTGTGGGACCTCTTCAAAGTGTTGGAATGGAGTTTCAATAAATTCACCATCTAATTCCACATATCTGAAGGAATTGAGATGGCTGATCATGTACTCTTCTTCTCCATGAACGGTGATAATCTTCCTTTGAGTCGGATATTTCAGCATTTGGTGCAACGTAGAAGTGACAGCGCCAGCATTATGAATCCATGGTCGTCCTAGCAAGCAGGAATAGAGGGGCGGATATCCATTACATAAAAAGTTGAATCAAAAGTTTGTGTTCCAACTTTTATGGGAATGTTTACCTCCCCATGTACCATCCTTTTCGAGCCGTCAAAATCCCTTACTACTATGTTACTTGGCTTTAATGTCAATCCCTCACAGTCAAGCCTATCAAGAGCTTTTTTAGGAAATGCATTCAGAGATGAGCCAGTGTCTACCAAAACATGAGCCAAGGTTGTGCCCCTACATTCAAATGAGACATGTAATGCCTCATTATGCTTCCTTTCCCTTGGTGTTAAATCAGCATCTGAAAAACCTAGACCATTATCTGCAGTTAAGCTGGCTACGCAGTCTTGAAACTGATCGGCAAATGTCTCTTGGGGTACATGGGCAGTTTTCAGGAATTTTACCAAGGCTTTTGCATGTGCCTCGGAACATACTAATAATGCCATCATGGAAATTTTAGAGGGAGTTTGCCCTAGTTGTTCAACTACATTGTAGTCGCTTCTTTTTATGATCTTCAAAATTTCCTCCACCTCTTTCTGGGAGGTCTCAGGGATAGCCAATGACTGAGCCTTCATTCGGACAGGCTCAATCAGAATACTTTTACCTCGAGTCTCGGTTAACTTGGCAGCAGGAATGTCAGTATGAGTGATAGCAGGGATTGTAACAGCTTTGTCAGTTGGAGTATTAGTTGAGATGATTGTAGGACCGGAAATAGCCTTTGGAGGAGAAACAACAACAGGAATGATTACGGGTCCAGAAAATGTTTTTGGGGGAGCAATTTCTGGAGAGAATATCCTTCCGCTTCGGGTGATCTTGCTAGTTCCTGCAATATTACTGATGTCGGTGTTGACTTTCTCGGAGCTTGAATCTTCGGAGGCTAGCCAGTCCTGCTTGATACCATGGTAGTAAATATCCCCTCTATAATTCCATGGTATGGTTTTGTCTGACAAATATGGGACTGGTCTAGGCATTGTAATTATTAAAGGAGTTGCTTTTGGAACTGATGTAATTCTAACGGGTCTTTTGGTGGAGACCCTGGAAGAATTGGCGGAAATGGTAATGATAGAAACATCTTCAAAAGTAACAGGTGGAACATAAGTCTTCTCGAATAAAATTTCTTTTTTATCTATTAGGCACTGAACGCATGCTTTCAACAAAGGACAACTGGTTGGTGAGGACAAACAGAAATGACAGCCTTCATCACAGCTCGAGAACACACCGGCATTCAACAAGTTCACTTTAATAGTCAGAAGTGGGGTCATAAGTTCATCAGCTGAAGTAACAAACATTTCTTCTTCAATGGCATTGGTATTATGGCCATGTTTGGGCATAGGGGCAGAAATGACATTTTGCTTTTCGGGTGCATCGAATTCAATCTCTTTTGCTTCAATGAGATCTTGTATTTTGTTCTTTAGAGCCCAGCAGTTATTAGTGTCATGGCTGGGACTTTCAGAGTGATATGTGCAACGGGCATTGGGATGATAGTGAGGAGATGTTGTGTTGGGGTTTTTCAAAGCTTCTTTCAAGGTCACAAAATTGGATAGTAGATGTGGTAATACCTGAGACGGGGTCATGTTAATTTTGGTGAACTGCCTGACCGGTCTTTCCATCCTCAGTTGATTGTTTCTTTGTTGATCAGGCGCAGGTTTAGGGATCATCACATCCCCCACCATTGGTCGGCGCTCGTACCTATCTTGATTTCTCTGAGGATAAACGGAAACCACTTCTTTCTTTCCGATAAAAGGCTTCCTTACAGCTGCAGAAGAGGATGTATCTTTCTAAATCTTTCCACTCTTTATACAGGCTTCTACCCTTTCTTCGGTCAATATCAATTCAGTAAAACCTGCAGATGAACATACAATTAAATGATTGAAGAAGGGACTAGACAAGGTGCCCAAGAACATGTCTACCAACTCTCTCTCTCTCAGATAGAGGGGGTTGAACTCTTCCGGCTAAATCTCTCCATTTTTGCGCATAGTCCTTGAAACTTTCATTGGACACCATGGCCATACTCTGGAGTTGAGTACGGGTAGGCGCAAGATCAGCATTGTATTGGTATTATTTGTAAAAGGCTGCAGCAATATCTTCTCAGTTGTGAATGTTGGCTCTTTCTAACTGGTAAAACCAATCAAGTTGAGTTTCAGACAGGCTGTCTTGGAAGAAGTGTACCCATAAGTCTTTGTCAGCGGTATGGGGCTGGATTTTCCATACATAGGATTGGAGATGCATTTTTGGACATGAGACTCCGTCATACTTTGCAAACATAGGTGCTTTGAATTTGGGAGGAATGACAATCCCTGACACTAACCCCAATTCCTCAAAGTCCAAGCCAGACACTTTTTGGATTTCCACCACACTCAAACGCTCTTCGAGATGTTTATACTTGTCATCAGCTAGAGGGTATTGTTCTTCAGAATAGTCTTCTTCTTCCTCTTCCTCTTCTGATTCTGACGGGACAACTGTTTCCTTGCCTTTCCCATCTTGATTGTCTCTTTCACTGGATGTCGTTGCAAAATCTAGGGTTCTTCTTGTCTGCCCATGAAATCTTCTTCCCATGTTTAGGACTCCGGTTACCTTCTTTGTCTTCTTTTTCTTCTCCTCAGCTAGAAAAGTCTTCAACTCTTCTTGTCCTTTGGCTAGGGTCAAGAGAAACTGTTGAAACTATGTATTCTGAGCTTGGAGGTCCTTCACTGTTTGCTCGAGATCTATCTTACTGAAATAAACAGTAGAAAGATGAGGAGACTTGTTGCAAAAGACCTGCTTATGTTATGATGAATGGTATATGCATATGCAATGATTTCAAGGATTTCAAAGATTCAAATTTGTTTTAGACAAAAAGGAAACACACGTTATATTAATAAGTTAAAGCTTAAGTACATTAATGCCTTTTCGGGCAAAATAATACAAAAACTCTAAGATAAAAAGGTAGTTTGCATCCTCTTTGGTGTGATGTAGGCATTCAGAGTCTGCTCCTCATGAAGTAGTCTAGTGAGTTCCAAAACCTTCTTCTCGCTTGCGTAGAATTAGGCTTCAAAAGTATCTCGCTCCCCCTTGAGTTGTATCCAATCCCTTTGTAGGTCTTCAAGAGAAGTGGCCATATCAGGATGTAGGATAGTGTATGGAACATCTCCCTCCATGACAGGCTCAACGACTACCGGGAGAATGAAGGGGTAAGGCATCATAAGACTCTAAGCACGAGTTTGTACCCATTTGAGGTCAGGCTCAAAAGGGATGGAATTCTTGTGCCCCAAAGTCTTGCTATCCACCTTGTTTAACATCCTCCAAGCTCGGATAAATCTCTGGCGAAGACCTTGATCGTCGTTGTCGTAGTCAAATACCAAACCTTGAATCAGTATCTCGTGCGGGCCATCCCTTCGGGCGTAACCAAACTGTCTTAAGGCTAAGCAGGGCTTGTAGGTGATACTTCCCCTAATGCCGAGTAAAGGGACATTAGGGAATTCTCCATAACGGTCGACAATGATAACATTCTCTTTAGATTGGGAGCACCAACGAATGTCCAAATGTTTGAGCGTCATCAACCTTTGTAACCACCTTGAACCTTGCTCATTTTTTAATATAGATTGGGGAAGATGTGAAATAAA